>CM068370.1:48582453-48924953 GCA_034769895.1 Magicicada septendecula | reverse complement strand
GGCTTATAATCCCATTGAAGAAATGTATTGTAGCAGTCCGTGAGGTGTAAAGTCCATTGAAGGAATGTATTGTAGCAGTCCGTGAGGTGTAAAGACCATTGAAGGAATGTATTGTAGCAGTCCGTGAGGTGTAAAGTCCATTGAAGAAATGTATTGTAGCAGTCGCTGAGGTGTAAAGTCCATTGAAGAAATGTATTGTAGCAGTCCGTGAGGTGTAAAGTCCACTGAAGAAATGTATTGTAGCAGTCCGTGAGGTGTAAAGTCCATTGAAGAAATGTATTGTAGCAGTCCGTGAGGTGTAAAGTCCATTTGTTCTCTGTTAACGTTTGCTATTTTAAATAAAAGTATGATGTCTTTCAAGTCACTGAACAGTTTTTCACTGTTTAGGTCATGTGGATACAGTTTTGCAAGCACTGTGCACTTACTGGGAAAGCTGTTCCTTACAGTGTGTATCATTTACGTACGCCTCAAATTTTTAAATTTACGTAGGAACACAAAGCGTTTTTCTAACTCTTTTATATAAGAGAAATGGCCTGAAATTTCAACTAAGAGTTTGTCTAAAATTTCTATTAGAGAACGTCGCATTTCTTGCCGAATGGTTCATGCAGAATCGTCTGCATACTCCCATAGCATCGTGCGCTTCCTTCTTATCCTTTTTGTGATATTGACACCCCATTCATTACATATCTGCTCTGCCTTAGTAGTGACATTGTCACACAGCTCATTCCTCCAAACTTTTGATTTGTCCGTTAGCGTCTTCAGAAGTGTCAATGCTTGAGTAAAGCTTATTCCTTTGGTCTGCAAGATTTTCTGGATTTTGTTCATAGAAGAAGGAATAAGTGACCAGAAAAAGAGCAAGGTCACAAAATTAAAGTTTTCTATCGCATTAATTATTAATGCTGCGTCTTCCCTAGTATCAATTGTTTCAGTCGGTGTATCCCTCTTCTCCAGCTCAGTGGATATTGCTTTCAGCGTATCTGCTTTTGAATTCCACCTGGTATCAGAATGTCCTTTTAGAGTAATACGTATTTACTAAGTCTTTAAGAACACTCCGCCTATGAGTGGAACAGGAAAAGAAGGTGAATAGACGTTCTACTGTCCCAAAAAATGTCACTGCCTGAATACTTACATGAGCTGCATGAACTCCAACCAAGTTAAGTGAATGGTTGTCACAGGGAACAAACACATACCACCCTCGCAGTTTAGAGCTAGAACAGATATGTGTAATTCACTAGTACTACGCTCTCGACTCTGCTTGATGGCGACTCTTAAAATTTTCTCAGGGTATCCAAGAAATGATTATTAACACAATTAACTTGAATGAATGCTAAATTTAATGAACATCTTCATTAACATATTACAAATTGCATATAATCTTAATGATTAACAAATATTGAAATTATACTCCTCATCAATTATCATTGAAAGTAGGTTCATAGACCAATTGAACTGCCAATAGTAATAGAGTTACAAAAGATTACATGAATTAATATGAGTTTAATGTTCAATTTGGTTTACTTGTTGGTTGAATTCCTTTTTTGGGTGAATCCTTCCCTGGGAGTCTGCGATATTGGAGATTGCGTTGTCGGCGATTCGGATGATCCTGTTGTTGACACTCGATGACACTAACACTTGATTACTTCGGTTTCACTTTAATTACCACTGTTCACACCTACTCACTGATTCAGCATGTAACTAGTGTATACTACTATTTAATTTTGATTCCTTAGTAACTATGTTATTAAGCTGAGTGCTCGCAATATCAGCGATTCATCCCGAATACACTCCCACGTTCCGTAACTTCCGAATGTATGTGTTAGATTATCGATAGCCTACTATGAAGTTCGGTAATTATCACCAAGTTATATTATATTTATTCTAACAATTACTTTGATCTGGTATACTTCGTTCACTGTAATACCGGGTTTAATATTATTAAACGCACGACACGAATACTGTACTTATTAATTATTGCAAGTTTTAGTTATAAATTCTTAATACGTGGTGACGAGTTTGAATAGTTGTAATACTCTCCGTCGACTTTAGTTATGAAATCGTAATGCGCGATAACGAGTCTGATAGTTGTAGTGTTCGCCGTAGACTGCTGACAATTTTCCCAACTACGTTTTTTATACTCCCGCAAACGTTACCCATACTCAATATTTACAAATCGCGTTCCCATTGGTTTCAAGTACCGCGATATTTGATTTCCTCTAACCCAACTAGCTAAATTCATCCGCTTAAAAGTGACGCTTTCTCCCGTTCGACAAAAAACAGCGCGTAGCAAACTTATACCGCGAAAGTGAAGCGACGCTACTTCGAGTTCTTTCTCTCTACCCTCTCTTTCTAAATTCTAACGGTACTGTATTGTTTGAGCACTCAATTTTCCCTCAGTTTCACTTAATTTATGGCTTTTTTTTAATACTATACATTTTATGATTTTACACCCTGTACGTGACTTGCTGTATAGCTTTCGCACAGTCAGACAGGCGACTCGCCAAGGGTGTGTGTGCTTTGAAAAACACCGCTAGGCAGGTTTCTAACAGTACATCAACTCACATTACTTGCATTTCTTATTCTAATAAACATTTAATAATCATGATTCTATATAAAACCAGCGTAAAATTGGGTAGCATTCAATTTTTACGTTAGGCCTATACACAGCTAGTGGTTTCAAATCTAATATTCTTTTCTGAACTCCTAAATGGATATCAGCCACTGTTACAGCGTCATTTGTTATCATAATGAACCGTAATTACGATGCTTGAGTATAAACAGACTATTACTGTTTATCACGCAAGGTTTCTGACAAAACAGACAAGCTGGCTGGTTATGCTTCTTTTACGAAAGGAATAGTCATATCAAAGAAACAAGTTGTTTGTGGTTTTATAAACTGAAAACAATTGTTTCAAGTCTATGCTCACTTTGCCACCCTCCTGGGTATGCCGCCCGGGGCGACTGCCCCCTTCCCCCCCTAGCAACGCCTCTGCACCCACCAAACCCACAAACCCTTTTGGCCTCGGCATGGCTCCACCTCGAGACTCGGCTTTCACAATACTTCAGGGCGATGCCATTAGTTCTTCGTCCTGTAGACGTCCATCTGTTTTAAACCTTCAGTGCGTCCACGTTATCTGTTTTCTGCGATTCTGTCACCGACCTTAGCAATATCATTTTCTGCTTCCTTCTTTTACCTTAGTACCTTCTCTATGTACGCTTCTACCTGATATCAGTGGTGTTCGCTCTGCAGAATTAGTCCGATGATACTTTCGGGCAAGACCTGTCCCACTACAGTGTTTGCCTCTCCTCTTTTCATCTGTCATAGTTGAAAAACGTATGGTCTACATCGTCTAGTTCCTGTTTGTAGAAAATGCAGTTTGGTCTGTCTACTTTGCCCAGCCTATATGGGTAAGTCCGGAACAGGCCGTGACCAGTTAGAAACTGCGTTACGAAATAGTTAATCTCTCCATGTTTGCTATCAGTCCACTCAGCTAACTGACTGCTTTATGAGCCTAGCGGTCCTTCTTCCCTTCGTATCACTGATCCATCTTCCAGCCACTGAGCCGTAGTATGAGCCATTGCATTCATGTGAGCTTGTAATTTGCCTGCTTTGGTCGTCCTCTTTTAAACCTGTTTCCGCTCCTGTGTCAGCACGATCTACTGGAATTATTCCCGCGACGACAAGACCGCGGTAACATTTGTTCATTGAATTATAATGTTATTTGTTTTTTCTTATCTATGAATTTATGCAAACAGTGAGACACGAAACATGACTTTACAGGCCCCGAGCGCGCGCGCGCCTGTGTTTCTAGTGTACATATTTCTCACAAATTTGACGTTCTCAGTAATTTAACAAGTATAGTCTATGAGAATAAGGCATATTTTAATCATATTTCAGATCCACATATTGCTTAATTTAAACTTTATACCGGAACAGACTATCTTTGTACCTTTCTGATTATATAGATCAGTGGTTCCCAAAGTGGGGTCCGCGACTATGTTTCAGGGGGTTCGCAGACACTTTTAAGGAAAAATAGAATGTAACGTAATTTTCTCTAATTTTTTATAGTCTAAAATCTAAATTTTAAAATCTTAAAATACTTAGTAGAAGATTCCAGTATTTTTTTTTGTTCAAACTAATTGTAATTGTAAAATTAATTTCCGACTAATGGATTTAATAATGTCTTTAAATCATGTCGTGTAGCAGATCTGTTTGTCAGCCGTAGTGACTGGAGCGCCGCATCAACGCAGAACTGATCGCGCTGTTTTAGTCTACGTATAAACACTGCATCTTAGCAAAACGTTTTTCCGTGTAGCTGGTTTTACGCCAAAGTAGCTGGATTTCGACTCGTGTGGCTGGAAAGATAGACCCGAGGTTGGCAAAGTTAAGAAATAAACTTGATGCGGAGAGTGACTTAATTTGAAATTATCAGACATTAACCCTAATATTCCAGAGCTAATTGTTCAAAAACATCTTCATTGTTTACGCTAAACTATGTTTGATGTCATTAATATTATAATTTTGCAAGTTAAGAGAATTTTGATTGTAATACATTTTAATTAAAATATAAGAGATTGTATCATATTTTTGTCTGTTTTATTTTATAACTGTCCGTGAAATTTCTTGTTGTGGGGGTCCGCGTACTGAAAAGTTGGGGAACCAGTGATATAGCTAAGGATAATGTGATGTATTTTATACTTACACTTATTGCTTTTTATATTAATGGTACCTATAATTCAATTTTTTTATTTTTTTTATTCTTTTTATATAGCCTAAAGGTACCATATAATGTTATTATTTATATTCTTAAAGCGATCGATTTCGGTCACAGACCATCATCAGGTTATATAGTACATTTTAAATCGATCGCTTTAAGAATATAAATAATAACATTATATGGTACCTTTAGGCTATATAAAAAGAATACAAAAAATTAAAAAAAAACAGTGATATAGATAATTAAATTAACACTCTTTAGCGTGATTTAAATTGACAACGTCGCTTTTGTCTGGACGCCGTGTACACTGAATATTCAAGCATTTCTCACCCTTAACACAACAATGTACAACTACACAGGGGTTGGTCGACCAAAGCAGTCGATACAGACACATCACATAAATATGTGGCATTCCCCGATAGTGTAGACGCTCCACGGTGACAACTGATTTAATTCACAGTATATTCTTGTGGTCTACCGTACTGTGTAGTAACATAGATGTTTAAGGGTTGGACGATCATACAAAACCAAAACCAGACAGAGCCAAAGTATTCTCAGCTTACAATATTTCTGTAATATCAGTAATCACGATTAGTCGAAATGGCATCGATCACGTCTCCATCCCACCACCGATACTCCAACATAGTACAGCACGTTGCAGAATCTGTAACTAGACCTACTTACTTGCAAATCTACGTACAATCGATAATCTTATCAGTTCGACTTCCACGCGCTTGATGTTTGTTTGTTGTTCCCCGCACATGTTCGGTTTCCTTCAAGTAACCGTAGCCATGCTCCGTTTTATATGTAGTGTAACGTTCCTTCGAAACGTATTTAAAAAATGTGTCGAAATAAAATTTTGAGATGATTTCTTTTAAAATATAATTTTAAAATGTGCCGACAGGAAATATTTTCTAGACAATTTCTAGGAATATACGGAAAATATACACTATACAGAAAACCAACTTCCACTAACATCATTACACCTAACCATTCTGACCACCCGCCACAACATAACATGGCAGCATTCTTTTCAATTTTTAACAGAATATACAAAATACAACTAAACAAACACGAAACAGACAAAGAAAGAAATATAGTATACCAAATTGCTTATGAAAATGGATACAACAAAAACACTGTAAACAAAATAGAAAATAAAATCAAATATAAAATAAAAACGGAACAATTAAGAAATAATCAAAATAAACAATAACAACAATAAAAAATGGGCCACATTCACATACATAAATAATAAAATGACAAATCTAACAAAACCATTTAAAAACACAGATATTAAAATAGCATACAAAACTAATAAAAATAATTTACAAAAACTAGATAACACACATAACAAAGATAATACAATGACTAATGGAATATACAAAATTGAATGCCAAGATTGCAATAGATGTTACATAGGACAAACAGAAAAAACGTTACTTTGAACATTTAAACGAGTACAAAAAAAATAGAAATATATAAATCCAATTTAGCCACACATGTAATAAGCACAGAACATGAATTCCCAGACACAACCAACATGACACTGATAAAACACATACCACACAAACGCACCATAATGAACATTTCGGAAAATTTACAAACATACAAACACAAAACTCAAAACAAATTAATACCTGATCAAATAAAAGTAAACACAAACACGACACAATATTAAAAATACTCAACATTGAAAATATCCAAAAAATAAATATATACACCAAAACCAACACACAATAATACCAAGATGAAATACCAAAAGCCAATAGGAAACCATAGCAACAACCGACCAGAACACAAATATGACTAGATCCAAAACTATGATGGCTAAGGATGGGAATTAATAGGTGTCCCGAAACATGTTCCAAATAAGGATAAACATATCTTGAAGTAAAACAATTTAAATATTAAGTAAATTATAAGTGTATATATATACATAGTATTTAAAATTTATATTTATATTACCTCAAGATGTTATTTTTCCTTAATTGGAACATGTTTCGAGAGCTCACGTGCTCTCATCCTCAGCCTTCGCGATCTTGCGTCTGGTAAAGTATTTGTGTGTTGGCTGGATGCTATTAAGGTTTCTTGTTGGTCTCTGGTATTTTAAAGTTGTATTATTGTGTGTGATTGTGGTATATGTATTTGTATTTTGTGTATTTTCGATGTTTAGTGCTTTGAATATTGTGTCATGTTTTGTATTGATTTGTATTTGTTCAGGTATTAGTTTGTTTTGTGTTTTATGTTTGTATATTTGTAAATTTTTTCAAATGTTCATTATGGTGCCTTTGTGTGGTATATGTTTTATTAGTGTCATATTGGTTATGTCTGGGAATTCATGTCCTGTGTTTATTGCATGTGTAGCTAAATTGGATTTATATATTTCTGTTTTTTTGTATGCGTTTAGGTGTTCAAAATAACGTTTTTTCAGCTGTTTTTTTTGTTTGTCCTATGTAACATTTATTGCAATCTTGGCATTCAATTTTCTATATACCGTTAGTTGTTGTATTATCTTTGTTGTGTGAGCTATTTAGATTTTGTAATTTATTTTTATTAGTTTTATATGCTATTTTTATATCTGTGTTTTTAAATAGCATTGTCATTTTATTATTTATGTATGTGATGTGGCCCATTTTTTGTTGTTGTTATTATTTATGTGTTGTTCATTTTGATTAATCTTTAATTGTTCAGTTTTTATTTTATATTTGATTGTATTTTCTATTTTGTTTACAGTATTTTTATTGTATCCTTTTTCATAAACTTTAAAATACCAGAGAGCAACAAGAAACCTTAATAGCATCCAGCCAAGACACAAATACTTCACCAGACGCAAGATCGCGAAGGCTGAGGATGAGACCACGGGAGCTCTCGAAACATGTTCCAAATAAGGAAAAATAACATCTTGAGGTAATACAAATATAAAATTTAAATAATTTATATATATCAAGAAACGAACTGTAGCAGAAAGTGATTGAATATATATATATTGTAATAGAACAATGAAGTCCGCCTTATTCAAGCCCCGCGATGGAAGCCAATTTTGTAATAATACGAAAATTAATAAATAAATAAATATCGATGTATGTTGATTGTGCTCTCCTGTAAGTCCCACTGGTTGTGCTAGCTGATTTTGTAATAAAACGATATTGCAAAATATAGCTTAATTTATAATGTGTGTAGTAACGTAGCTAATATCTTCTTGTCTTCTAAGCTCTCACTGTTGATCTTCGCTTTTGTAATACAACCATACTATAATTGTAATTGTATAGTGTTCTGGTATAATATTACCCAGGATAATTTTTATGGTGTGTATGTGTAGTAGTGACGTTCCGCTCTGGGAATCGTCGATTTGGTAAAGTTCCTGGTCTTTGTTATTATCAAATAAACTCAGTGTATTTTTCTGTGGTAGCAAATTGAAATAAAATATAAATTTAAAATTTATATTTATAAAAAAAATAATTTCGGAAAAAATATTTTCGGTGTATTTATGTGCTTAATATTTAGGAATAAATTGAGGTTGTTGATCGTAATTATAATTATAATAGTATGGTGTTTAATTTGGTAATAAATTTCTGTTCGGTAACTTTGTTAAAAAGATAATCCAATTAACTTCAAGTTAGGCGAAAAACGGCTCTCTTCTTCTTAATCTTGAAATGTTGTAGTTTCGCATATACTGCCTTTAAAGATTATCTCGTTTTCTTGGTTAATTAATGATTATGTCCTTTTATAAGAGAAATCAACTCCAATTTACCAAAAAACGTTTATTAAACACAATAATAAGGTTGGTCGATTAATTAATCGACGTTACAAAGCCATATCGACTCGCTCAGGGTCGGTCGATATTAGAAGTTTTACAGTTGTATTATTTAAACAGGTTCTTTGAACGGTTATTTATATAAAAAGCCAGAGAAGGTCAGGGACATGAAAGTATAACACTTACAATTCAAGAAATGTCTTAAATTTAACAATGTAATGGTAATTATTAATAATAAAAGTTTATATATAATTTTGTTCAAACCAGAAAGCAGTCTAGTCGTCTCTAATTGTGGTGACGATCCTGGATCAAAATGGCCGCCTGACGCATGCGCGTTGATAGCTTCTAATGTAAACAAAGTACTTGTTGAGATAATATGGCCTTTCTTCGGTTAAATGTTCTTCGCAATGGTATATGATCTTCTGGGGTATAGTTTATTGTCACTGGTGTATCATGGAATAGTTCACTTGTGTAAAAATGTTGTTAAATGGGTATATCTACTGGTGTTTATGCGTGTCAGTTAACCTCGAATTTTCACTTGGTGTTTGGTGCGATTTCAGTGTTATTTCATTTAATTAGTTATATGTGATTTCGTTTATAGGTGTTATGTAGTTCATGGGTCAACTTCACCACTTCACTTTCATTAAAATAGTTAAAAATTTAGTTTTACATAAAATGATTCCGAACTCCGTGGTAACGTAACGGCCATTAAAGGTTGGTTTTATCAAATATTCACATGAAGTGCTCTCTTCGAGGTATAATAATGAACTGTCTGTATTTCCTTCGTCTCATGAAAATCTTAGCCTATATAATATATCTCATACATTGTTTCAAATTGCCATAACTTCCGACACACTTTAAAAATGTACATTATGCTCATAAAATAAATTCGTTATTAGTTAACTGTCTGAAATATAAAATACATATTCGTTTTCACCATTCTATTCTACTTATTTTGATAGTAATTAAGTTAGTATTACAAAGTTTTATCTGAAAATTATATTTCTTATAATTTTTGGGAGGTAGGCCTAAAATTATACTTCCTGTCTTCTATGTAAATAATAGCCATTTTCCCTAATATAATTATTATTCTATTAAATCTGAAATTTGTATAATTATCAATTCTCACTTATTTTATTGCAATTTAGTATACTAATGATGGTTTTTTAATATAATTCATTTGTATATGACTCCCCCTAGGATAGTGTCAGTGTATCTATTTCAGTTTTAATGTTATTTTATTATACAATTAAATAATTTTACTCATATAATGACCATATCTCTATAAAGCCTTATTTACATAGTATTTAACATGTTGAGTTTATCTTGCCTAAATATTGTCATTTTATCTGGTTTATAAGACTAGGTTTGTTAATTATTCTGCAGTTTAAATTTAT
This sequence comes from Magicicada septendecula, assembly GCA_034769895.1. NCBI lineage: Eukaryota > Metazoa > Arthropoda > Insecta > Hemiptera > Cicadidae > Magicicada > Magicicada septendecula. The sequence continues at coordinate 48,915,084 of CM068370.1, read as the reverse complement.
TCTTTGGCCTAGATCTGATGTGTGGCTAATTTCCAAATGTTTTATTAATGTAGTTATTTTATATCCTTCTCTGACTGGTATAACATAAATTATTGATTATATAATTAACATATAACATCTCTCTATATCAAAACTGGTGTTCTGAATAACATTGCTTAGTATATTACCTAATACCATAAATAAAAAATATTCTATAACATTGGAATGGTATCTAATTTTAGATATGTCATTCCTAAATTAAAATGAACAATAAAATAACAAATTATAACACTAACATTTCTTATGGATAATCCTTACGTATCTAATTACTATATGTAATAGGAATCTGACATCCTGGTCACATATAATGGTTAACATCTTATACTACTCAACATTAACAATTTGTTTTGTAATTCCCCATTTTACAAGATTTATGCCCCCTCTTTAAGTATAACCCTGGCTATCTAAGTAATATTCCATTCTATGGAATGTTCATACAGCTTTAGTAGCTTTTTATTAGTAACATTACTATTTCATTATCAAAGTAGACACTGTTCATAAAACTTAAAGTTTATTGCTTTGTACTGTAACTCATGCACCTTTTTTAAAGTTTATTATTTATAATTTGATCACTTGCACTTGTCTATGGTGAATTATCAATATATTTACTAGTCTTTCTCTAGTTTTTAACATGAAATATTCAACCATGGGGGAACTGTGAAGATTAGTTTCTACAAACTAAACAATAACTTTTTGAATGCACTTATATGTAATACTACTAACACTTTTAGTTTTTTGTCAGTTTTACAGTAATATGGTTTTTTAGGGTATTATACTTTCTCTTTGGACATTCATTAATTTTGGGGTTTTTTGGGGGTTCTTTCCCTATGGGGTTTTTGTTTTATATGGGTCGTCTTAATTATTCTTCTTTCTTCTTTGAGTTTGGTTATTCTTCCTTCTTCTGTAGTTTTGGATTATCCTTCTTTCTTCTGTAGTTTTTATTTTTATTCTTCTTCTTTCTTCTTTGAGTTTGGTTCTTCTTCTTTCTTCCTTCTTCGGTAGATTTAGTTTTGATTAGTCTTCTTTCTTCTTTAGTTTTAATTAGTCTTGTTTCTTCTTTCTTCAGTAGTTTTGGTTATTCTTCTTTCTTCAGTAATAGTAGTTTTAATTAGTCTTCTTTCTTCTGTCTTCAGTAGCTTTGATTGTTCTTCTTTCTTCCTTCTTCTGTAGTAGTAGTTTTAATTAGTCTTCTTTCTTCTCTAGTTTTAATTATTCTTCTTTCTTCTTTCTTCAGTAGTTTTGGTTATTCTTCTTTCTTCAGTAATAGTAGTTTTAATTAGTCTTCTTTCTTCTGTCTTCAGTAGCTTTGATTGTTCTTCTTTCTTCCTTCTTCTGTAGTAGTAGTTTTAATTAGTCTTCTTTCTTCTCTAATTTTAATTATTCTTCTTTCTTCTTTCTTCAGTAGTGGTAGTTTTGGTTATTCTTCTTTCTTCAGTAATAGTAGTTTTAATTAGTCTTCTTTCTTCTGTCTTCAGTGGCTTTGATTGTTCTTCTTTCTTCCTTCTTCTGTAGTAGTAGTTTTAATTAGTCTTCTTTCTTCTCTAGTTTTAATTATTCTTGTTTCTTCTTTCTTCAGTAGTGGTAGTTTTAATTAGTCTTCCTTCTTCTATCTTCAGTAGCTTTGATTGTTCTTCTTTCTTCCTTCTTCAGTAGTAGTAGATTTAATTAGTTCTTCTTTCTTCTCTAGTTTTAATTAGTCTTCTTTCTTCTTTGGTTTTAATTATTCTTCTTTCTTCTGTCTTCAGTAGTTTTTCGCTGTGTATGCCTTTGTTTCTTCTAGTCTGGTTTCCTTGACGGGGTATATTAATTGCCTGCTTCTATCTTACCTGGGTAATTTTGTTATTATCATTTTTAGTCTTCTGGGTTTTTAAATTTGTATTATATTATATTATTTGCAGAAATTTTCTTTATTCAACCTTTCTTGTGAATATATTATTAAACAGTGCATTTTAATTAATTCTCATCTGGATATTCCATATATTAGAGCTTTATTAATGATCATTGAGTAATGTATTTGTGTGGATTATCTGTCACGCTACAGATTGCTCTCTTCCAGAAGTGATTAGTTCACATCATACTTAGTTTGTCTGAAGTAATTGCTTATGACATTATATTATAAATTATATTTCTTTACTTCCTTCACATTTCTAAAAATTTTTTCTCCTATATTTTTGAGCTTATCTATATTTCATTATTAACTGGATTCTTACTGATAGTAATAGTCATCTGAGGTTCGTTGTTTTTTATTTTTCCATTTTCTTCTTAACTCGTTTCTTTATCCTTGGGATATTTATTCCCTAAAATTCCCTAATACGTTAGCTGGGGCAGTGTCCAGAGGGGCTCTGTAGGCTTCACACTCTGCTGGCCATACTACGTCATTTATTGATAACAGAGGTAAATCATCTCTGACCAATACATAATAATACTGCTGGACTTATCTCAGACAGTCATTAATAAAATTATATAAGAATAGTCCACCTTATGACTATAAAAAAAAAATTAAATATCTTCGGATATTTCACTTCGTATACGAACAGATCTATTAATATTTCTATCTTAGTGAATTTCTATCTCAGTTATTTTTCTCAATGGTTAGCTCTGCTGGCATTTTATTTCTCCTTGTGGTTGGAAGCTGGTATAATATAATTATCACTCATTATTCAGTGTAAAGTTTTTAATTCTCTGTCATTTTTTGACTGTTATCACAATCTCCTTCTGGTCATTGGTAGCATATATTTTATATTATATTTTTGTTCCTTTCTTAATTCTTGTGAATCGTTCCACTAGTATTATGTTTTTTCAATTACTCTTTTAATTGTCTTTCTAATAACTGACATTTATTGTATGATCATCTTTTTCTTATGGATTTATTTATATATAGTTTTTCCTTTCTTTTTTCAAAATTTTATTTTGCTCTTGCTTTTTATCCAAATGCACTCTTTACTTATTAATTCCATATGTTTAATATCTCTGTTTATTTGACATAAAATTCTTATTAATTTTACTTCACAATAAGTTTATTCATTTAAATTGTATCAGTGGTTTGTACTGCCATTTCTTTATTCTTGAAAGTTTTTCAGAATTGGTCCCATATATAATTGTTTGTAATGTTTTATCCAAATTCTTTTTCTTCTTGTTCATTTCTAAAAGTTGTTTTTAAGAATAGGTAGTAAGTTGTCATTACTTCATTTTTAGAATTTTGGTGATTAATTCAAAATTCATTTTCTTTTGATTTATAAATTGTTTTCTAAATAATAGGTAGTAAGTAGTCATTACTTCTTTTTTGAATTTTGCGGTTTAATTAAAAATTCATTCTTCCATTCATTCAATTATTCATAATATTTTTTCATAAATATGGTTAACATATCATATTATTACCCTAAATATGGTATTAGCTCTCTTCTTTTCTTTACTTCAAATGTACTTCTCATTATTATTTTTCTTTTATATACCCAGGTTGAAGATTTTTATTAGGCTGGACAGTTGCTCATAATTTCTTTTTCTTTGATATAGGTTTTTGGCCGTCGTCGGTTATCATAACATCCGTCCCTTTTGCATAGGTGTGTAGTCTTAGGTTTAACCGTGGTCTGTCACTTTAGTTGCTCTCATTGTCCGGATGACCATAGTCTTCTTCATCGTTCCGGTACTAGTGACATCTCTGGCCTTTGTTTTGTATTTCATTTTTCTGGCTGCTATTCCTTTGTTGGCTGCTAAGCTTATTCGGCTCCCTCTATCATAGTGTTTTATACACCAGTACGTCTCTGGTCCATATGTGGTATTGCATGAAAAATATCTGTGAGGATCTTCATCTGAATTATTAATTATTTGCTTATCTGAAACCCCATAATCTGGTTCACCATCACACATCCATCCTGAAAGAATACATTTTAGTGTACCTGTACACTGGAACTGTCCTGGATGGTACACTAATGGAACACATTCTGGTGATTCATCTGTGCCGTCATCACAGTCTGGTAAGATGTCATACTTCCATCCTTCTGGAATACACTGTCCAGTCCTGTGCTGAAACTGATCTAGTCCCCATGTTTTATTCAGTTTACCTCTGGTCCCTTCCCAGTGGTAACCTACTGTCTGCTGGTAAACCATCTCTGAGATTACCCTTAATCTACTTCCATTATTCCTGGAACTCACGATTTCTTCATTGTTGGTAATAGGGATATTATCATTATCAAATAAACCATGGTTCATCATTTCCATTTCTTCCCTTGTTTTCATTAATTTCTTTGGATGCCTTCTTTTCATTCCCTTTTGTTTCACTTCCATATCCTTAGTATTTTCTTTCTTCCCGTTCGTTTTCTTTTCAGGTAACACTATCACTGGCTCCATTGTTTTATTGTTTGGTATTTCCTTTCGTTCTGGTTTGCTGTTGTCCAGTGTCTTATCCAATTCTTCATCCAAGGATGTGACGTTTTTATCTATTTCACTCAAACCTTCCTTCAAGATTTGTCTGTATTCTTTTCTATCCCTTCTTTCCTCTTCCCTGTCTTCTTTCATTTCCTTATGCCATCGTCGGTTATCCTCCCTTATTTCTTCTCTTAACCGTTGGTAGTCCTCTCTTAACTCTTCCAACCTCTCCCCCATCTTCTCTTCCATTTTCTTATTATTTTCTCGTAATTCTTCCCTTAATTGCTGGTTGTCATCTTCTATTTTCTTGCTGGTTTCTTCCAGCTTCTTGCTGTTTTCTTCAATTCTCTTATTGGTCCTTTCGATTTTACGGCCCAATTCTTCCTTAGTTGCTTGGTTGTCCTTCTTCAAATCCTCGAACCTTTTATTATTTTCTTCTGTAGTAGAATCCATTTTCTTATGCAAAGTTGCTTTCATTCTCTTGCTGTTTTCTTCCATTCTCTTGCTGTTTTCTTCCATGGTGGAATCCAGTTTCTTATTTAAATCTTGACTCAACTTCTCACTGGTTGATTTGAATTCCCGGAGGATCATTTCCATCATTTTGTTCGTTGTACCTTCTTCTGTAGTCCTAGACTTGTCCACTTCCTTGTCTTGGACATGTATGTCCCCTGTTTGAGTGGGTACTTCTGGTTGTTTCTCTGGTGGTGTTGGTTGTTTATGTTCCACCCGTTCTAATATTCTTTCCACGTCCTCCACTGGGGTCGCCTCCTTATCCTCCATATCGAGTTCCTTCTCGGCCTCCGCCGCTCTCTTCTTTGATGTGGCACGACGCTGCATTTTCCCTGATTCCCTGGCTGGCTAACCGCTGCCAAGCTGAATTAGGAATTGGGTAAGTAATTACAGTAATTTCAACCCCTAATTACAGCCCTTTAGTTGGACGCCAATTTTGTAATAGAACAATGAAGTCCGCCTTATTCAAGCCCCGCGATGGAAGCCAATTTTGTAATAATACGAAAATAATAAATAAATAAATATCGATGTATGTTGATTGTGCTCTCCTGTAAGTCCCACTGGTTGTGCTAGCTGATTTTGTAATAAAACGATATTGCAAAATATAGCTTAATTTATAATGTGTGTAGTAACGTAGCTAATATCTTCTTGTCTTCTAAGCTCTCACTGTTGATCTTCGCTTTTGTAATACAACCATACTATAATTGTAATTGTATAGTGTTCTGGTATAATATTACCCAGGATAATTTTTATGGTGTGTATGTGTAGTAGTGACGTTCCGCTCTGGGAATCGTCGATTTGGTAAAGTTCCTGGTCTTTGTTATTATCAAATAAACTCAGTGTATTTTTCTGTGGTAGCAAATTGAAATAAAATATAAATTTAAAATTTATATTTATAAAAAAAATAATTTCGGAAAAAATATTTTCGGTGTATTTATGTGCTTAATATTTAGGAATAAATTGAGGTTGTTGATCGTAATTATAATTATAATAGTATGGTGTTTAATTTGGTAATAAATTTCTGTTCGGTAACTTTGTTAAAAAGATAATCCAATTAACTTCAAGTTAGGCGAAAAACGGCTCTCTTCTTCTTACTCTTGAAATGTTGTAGTTTCGCATATACTGCCTTTAAAGATTATCTCGTTTTCTTGGTTAATTAATGATTATGTCCTTTTATAAGAGAAATCAACTCCAATTTACCAAAAAACGTTTATTAAACACAATAATAAGGTTGGTCGATTAATTAATCGACGTTACAAAGCCATATCGACTCGCTCAGGGTCGGTCGATATTAGAAGTTTTACAGTTGTATTATTTAAACAGGTTCTTTGAACGGTTATTTATATAAAAAGCCAGAGAAGGTCAGGGACATGAAAGTATAACACTTACAATTCAAGAAATGTCTTAAATTTAACAATGTAATGGTAATTATTAATAATAAAAGTTTATATATAATTTTGTTCAAACCAGAAAGCAGTCTAGTCGTCTCTAATTGTGGTGACGATCCTGGATCAAAATGGCCGCCTGACGCATGCGCGTTGATAGCTTCTAATGTAAACAAAGTACTTGTTGAGATAATATGGCCTTTCTTCGGTTAAATGTTCTTCGCAATGGTATATGATCTTCTGGGGTATAGTTTATTGTCACTGGTGTATCATGGAATAGTTCACTTGTGTAAAAATGTTGTTAAATGGGTATATCTACTGGTGTTTATGCGTGTCAGTTAACCTCGAATTTTCACTTGGTGTTTGGTGCGATTTCAGTGTTATTTCATTTAATTAGTTATATGTGATTTCGTTTATAGGTGTTATGTAGTTCATGGGTCAACTTCACCACTTCACTTTCATTAAAATAGTTAAAAATTTAGTTTTACATAAAATGATTCCGAACTCCGTGGTAACGTAACGGCCATTAAAGGTTGGTTTTATCAAATATTTACATGAAGTGCTCTCTTCGAGGTATAATAATGAACTGTCTGTATTTCCTTCGTCTCATGAAAATCTTAGCCTATATAATATATCTCATACATTGTTTCAAATTGCCATAACTTCCGACACACTTTAAAAATGTACATTATGCTCATAAAATAAATTCGTTATTAGTTAACTGTCTGAAATATAAAATACATATTCGTTTTCACCATTCTATTCTACTTATTTTGATAGTAATTAAGTTAGTATTACAAAGTTTTATCTGAAAATTATATTTCTTATAATTTTTGGGAGGTAGGCCTAAAATTATACTTCCTGTCTTCTATGTAAATAATAGCCATTTTCCCTATAATAATTATTATTCTATTAAATCTGAAATTTGTATAATTATCAATTCTCACTTATTTTATTGCAATTTAGTATACTAATGATGGTTTTTTAATATAATTCATTTGTATATGACTCCCCCTAGGATAGTGTCAGTGTATCTATTTCAGTTTTAATGTTATTTTATTATACAATTAAATAATTTTACTCATATAATGACCATATCTCTAGAAAGCCTTATTTACATAGTATTTAACATGTTGAGTTTATCTTGCCTAAATATTGTCATTTTATCTGGTTTATAAGACTAGGTTTGTTAATTATTCTGCAGTTTAAATTTATTCTTTGGCCTAGATCTGATGTGTGGCTAATTTCCAAATGTTTTATTAATGTAGTTATTTTATATCCTTCTCTGACTGGTATAACATAAATTATTGATTATATAATTAACATATAACATCTCTCTATATCAAAACTGGTGTTCTGAATAACATTGCTTAGTATATTACCTAATACCATAAATAAAAAATATTCTATAACATTGGAATGGTATCTAATTTTAGATATGTCATTCCTAAATTAAAATGAACAATAAAATAACAAATTATAACACTAACATTTCTTATGGATAATCCTTACGTATCTAATTACTATATGTAATAGGAATCTGACATCCTGGTCACATATAATGGTTAACATCTTATACTACTCAACATTAACAATTTGTTTTGTAATTCCCCATTTTACAAGATTTATGCCCCCTCTTTAAGTATAACCCTGGCTATCTAAGTTATATTCCATTCTATGGAATGTTCATACAGCTTTAGTAGCTTTTTATTAGTAACATTACTATTTCATTATCAAAGTAGACACTGTTCATAAAATTTACAGTTTATTGCTTTGTACTGTAACTCATGCACCTTTTTTAAAGTTTATTATTTATAATTTGATCACTTGCACTTGTCTATGGTGAATTATCAATATATTTACTAGTCTTTCTCTAGTTTTTAACATGAAATATTCAACCATGGGGGAACTGTGAAGATTAGTTTCTACAAACTAAACAATAACTTTTTGAATGCACTTATATGTAATACTACTAACACTTTTAGTTTTTTGTCAGTTTTACAGTGATATGGTTTTTTAGGGTGTTATACTTTCTCTTTGGACATTCATTAATTTTGGGGTTTTTTGGGGGTTCTTTCCCTATGGGGTTTTTGTTTTATATGGGTCGTCTTAATTATTCTTCTTTCTTCTTTGAGTTTGGTTATTCTTCCTTCTTCTGTAGTTTTGGATTATCCTTCTTTCTTCTGTAGTTTTTATTTTTATTCTTCTTCTTTCTTCTTTGAGTTTGGTTCTTCTTCTTTCTTCCTTCTTCGGTAGATTTAGTTTTGATTAGTCTTCTTTCTTCTTTAGTTTTAATTAGTCTTGTTTCTTCTTTCTTCAGTAGTTTTGGTTATTCTTCTTTCTTCAGTAATAGTAGTTTTAATTAGTCTTCTTTCTTCTGTCTTCAGTAGCTTTGATTGTTCTTCTTTCTTCCTTCTTCTGTAGTAGTAGTTTTAATTAGTCTTCTTTCTTCTCTAGTTTTAATTATTCTTCTTTCTTCTTTCTTCAGTAGTGGTAGTTTTGGTTATTCTTCTTTCTTCAGTAATAGTAGTTTTAATTAGTCTTCTTTCTTCTGTCTTCAGTAGCTTTGATTGTTCTTCTTTCTTCCTTCTTCTGTAGTAGTAGTTTTAATTAGTCTTCTTTCTTCTCTAGTTTTAATTATTCTTCTTTCTTCTTTCTTCAGTAGTGGTAGTTTTAATTAGTCTTCCTTCTTCTATCTTCAGTAGCTTTGATTGTTCTTCTTTCTTCCTTCTTCAGTAGTAGTAGATTTAATTAGTTCTTCTTTCTTCTCTAGTTTTAATTAGTCTTCTTTCTTCTTTGGTTTTAATTATTCTTCTTTCTTCTGTCTTCAGTAGTTTTTCGCTGTGTATGCCTTTGTTTCTTCTAGTCTGGTTTCCTTGACGGGGTATATTAATTGCCTGCTTCTATCTTACCTGGGTAATTTTGTTATTATCATTTTTAGTCTTCTGGGTTTTTAAATTTGTATTATATTATATTATTTGCAGAAATTTTCTTTATTCAACCTTTCTTGTGAATATATTAGTAAATAGTGCATTTTAATTAATTCTCATCTGGATATTCCATATATTAGAGCTTTATTAATGATCATTGAGTAATGTATTTGTGTGGATTATCTGTCACGCTACAATATATATAAATTAAATCACTTTCTGCTACAGTCCGTTTCTTGATGTATATAATACATTTAATATTTATTATTTATAATGAATTTACCTCAAGATATTTTTTCCTTATTAGGAACATGTTTCGGGTACCATGAGGAGGATGGGTACAAGATGGTACTTGAAACATGTTCCTAATAAGGAAAAAATATCTTGAGGTAAATTCATTATTAATGATAAATATTAAATGTAATATATATATATTTTGCAACAGTACACAGGATATGAAGTTCTTTTAAGTGGAATACTAATGCTATATAGCATTTTCTGATGGCCATAGACATGTTTTAAATTGATTTTGTTCTTTCTTTGTAAAGTAGTCATAAGTTTTGAACCAAGGTATGTTTTAAAAAGTATGTTATGTCAAAATGTTCACGATTTTATTCCCTTTTATGTCATGTAAAATATTTGTGTTGTGACGATTTAAAACAAATTTTAAATAGCACAAAACAACAAGTTTTTTGTTTGTTTGTAATAACACATAATAAAATAATCCACCCCCCCTTGCTGTAGCAAATACCTGTACAAACAAGTGAAAAGCCAGTACGGACACGCAAATTATACAGTTGTTACGCTAATTAAAATAATCATGGTAATAATCTCTAAAAAACGTTTTAGTTACAAATAAAATACTGACGAAAATAAAGAAGCTGTGGTATAATTAATAGTAGCTAATTAAAGGTAAAATAATAATAATAAAAGAACGAACTACTTTTCTCTCGATGTGTAAACTACGCCAGATCCCTACTCACGGCCACGAAACCTACCCCCAGTCGTCGATGAATTGCGCCCAAGCCAACTGCTTTGCCATGCGTTGTCACAAGAAATACGTGTTACATTACAAAACTATGTATAAGTAAATAGATGCTTCTTGGTAACAAGAGCAATAAGTAGAGGAGAGTCCAAATATGTAGTTAAAATGTAAAGGAAGTTATGTAGTTAAAAAGTAAATATATAAACAGTGTAGCCATCACATCTCTTTAAGTAAGTGTTTAACAATTAAAGTATGTACAATACCGAATCAGAATGTAACATTAGTGCAGTTTAAATAAAATGTGTAAAGTGAAACGACCGTCTGAAGGAAATCAACAACCACACTAGGAGCATCACGTACCCAGAGACAGATCATCATGCCTAAACTACCTACTTAGAGTCAACAGTTTAAATGGAGGACCACAAACTGCAGCTAAGAACATCCAGAAACACCACCGTAGAGGATCATGAAGAGGACCAGTCGTGGACATACCCAATACCCAGGTGACACGGAAGCATAACTTCTGTGGTTATATTTCTTCTAACAACCCAGAGTAAAGACCGTATATTTCTCGTAAAGACTCATATAAATATTGTAAATTGTAACGTAGTAATATGGATAGTTACTGTAACTAAATAATAGTAACCTGAAGATGCTTACAGGTATAACTAAGTCAATAGTAAATTAAACTATTCTTCAAATAGTTTACATAATGTCAAAATAATCTGGAATATCATACAAATTAGAATCCGGATCCGTGGTATTTAATGTAATATACAGCTGTATGGTTTTGAGCTCATCATAATAATGTTTTAAAAAGAATGAAAGTATTTAGTAATGAATTTATTCATTAAGTAAGAATCATGAAGGTTGGTATACAACCTGATATATCACAAACCTTATTTTGAAAGTTGTAATAAAGAGATGTCTTTGCTAAACCCAATAGAGTGAGTAAATTTACGAAACCCTCAGTCAAACTCCTAAACTTTACAGGTTCCCAATCTGTTGGTAAGTAATCAGTAAATATAATGCCAGCCGGTTTAATTGACAAAGGCCCCCCCGTGTTATAATGTCAAGAAGAAGGGACGTTATAGTGTGTAAGTGTGTGGGTGCGCGTGTGATTTACATTTCATTTAATAACTTCGAGGAAAATTAACATTTCGTTCTGAAACTTGGACAGAGTATTCTCATGGTTACAAAGCTACATTTTCCACATACTCAATTCTCCACACCTATAATTTTTATATGGTTTTTTTAATGAAATCTATCGTCTTTTATTCTCGTTATCTTCAAGAAAGTAATAGATAGATTTATAATTTATAGATTAGATCTAGACAGGCCTTTGCAGAATCGGACAGAGTTTAAGCCTGATTTCAGTCTATCTGTGTTCTCATCTGTGACGTTGCTGAAGTTTCAACCAATAAGAGGGTCTAAAATTTATTCAGTTTGGTCATCTGTCGAGAACACTTCGCGCAGTTTTTTATAAGGACTCGTTATAGAAAGACGTACTCGCTGCCACGAGTTTTTAGTGACCAGACAGGTCGTTTTCATTTACACTCAGAAGTTGGTTCACGGTTCGAGGTCTTCGAAACCATTACCACTTACAGAACTCAAATAATAAAAAATAGATAGGCCTAATTCTAGTGCTTTCCCGCGTATAGTAGAAGATATCCGTTAAGTACAAAATGTCTACCGAGATATTTTGAGTTAACGCGAGAACACTTCAAGAAGCCGGATTTGTGTAAGCTCAATACACGATCTATTTTACCCAGTTTTAAAACCCTGAGATAATTTTATAAACAATAACAGTTCGTATCGCAGTGTGCGTGGGTGCAACGACGTGAATTAGTGATCTTCGAACGGTCTGCGGACAGAGTTGTAGCAGTCACCAGTCGAACTACATGCGCAGAGCGTCGAGTGGCTACGCAAACAGTGGATTTCAACACATCAAGTAACATAATTGTAAAGCAAGCCAATAGACTCAATTTTGAAAGACAAATTTTTAAATAAACAATTTTATGGTATAAATTAATAAGACAATAGTAAATTTAATGATTTAATTTAATAAATTTTCCTACCTCCAGATATAGATTCTGTTGTAATAATTTCTATATTACCTATCCATGCAGTTTTAAATTGTATCGTTGCAATATATATGTAATTCCTTTGTAGCCTAAGTATCTCGTTGAGTTTACTGGAGGTCTCCCATGTAATATCTTCAAATAAATACACTGCAAGTAGGTTTATTTTCATCTGACGCACGTTTCGCAGAAATTATTCTGTATCTTCAGAGGTGTGTTTGAACTGTAATTGACTGTTTCGCTTGATTGCAAAATTGTCAAAATTGCCGCACATTGTCTAAATATTAACAACCAATTTCCAGGCATTGAAAATATAAAATTAATTACAAACATACAATAAGGTCAAAAAATGAATATTTGGAAAAATCTAAATATTTACCAACAGGTTAAAAATAGTTTAGTAATTAAAGAACAAACTCAAATAAAAACAAAACAACATGATCTATTTAAAATTATAAATTTATTAAAACAAATAAAATATAAAAATTAAATATTTCCAATATAACCGACAAAACAGCTGCTTAAGTAAATAAACATTAAAACAATCGTTAACTAATCGGCTTAAATAAATTATCCGTTATTTTACATTAAAATCGAACAAATTCAATTATTCGTTAGTTTCTATATTAACACATAATTATTTCGATTGTTACTAATTTACTTACAAACGTCTGACGATGCTGACATTTTTTCAGTGAAACGTGTGTCAGTTATTGAAACGACAAAAACGCAATACTCTTCTTGCAGAAGAAACTGTATTGGATAATATCACAATAATATATAACACACACACACACACACACACATATATATATATATATATATACAAAGATAACGCGGGGAGAGGATTATTACACACATAACACATACACACTTGTAACGCAAGAAAAACCAGCAAAACAAAAAAAATATTAAAACGGTAGACGCAGCGGCAGCGGCAGCGGAAAGGAACAGAACAATAGAATACCAATGAGACGAGGGAGTACAATAGTAGCCTCCTCGTACGTCGTTGTGAAGACGGGAGTCACGAATGAGCTAGTCTGGCCTGAAGATATTAACTCAGTTAACAACTTAACTAAATGACAGTACTCATACGTATACTGTACATACAGACATCCAAAAGCCATGTAATTTACACCTATTTATTTAATTTTTAAGAATCCAACTGAATTTTTGAATGGCAGGAGGTTTGATGAAACTAGAATTTTCTGACTTTTTAAGCAAAGATTTTTTCTTTAAACATATCGTTACTGTATCGCGTAAAACTGATGTGAGAAAAAGGGAGGGTTGGAATTGTCTAAATCAGCTCTTTCCTGCTTTGAGAGTGAATTGCTGCGGAAGCCAAATTAACGCTACGCGTATGACGCTACTCGTCTGTCGTTGGTCGCATAAGGCTCACTGTTGCGGAAGCCAAATTAACGCTACGCGTATGACGCTACTCGTCTGTCGTTGGTCGCATAAGGCTCACTGTTTTGGACCTAAGTAATAAACATCCGGGCAAGATCCCAAGGAAGAGCAAAAGAGACCTTCCAGGAACTCAAAGGTGAAGCAGAAGAGATATGATTACACACGAATACAGATCAAACAAAGGTAATGATCACCACTCGAAGAAAAACCAGGAAACCTGAACATTTTGAAATCGAACCACTAAACCTGGAAATAGTTAATCGGTTTAAATATTTGGGATGTTGGATGTCAAAAGATAATGAAGAAATATATGAAATAAGGAAAATGATACAGACCGCAAATAGAGCGTATACTTCGTTGACAACTATATTCAAGACCAGGAATATCCACCGTCAGTCCAAGGTCACATTATATAAAGTTATGATTAGACCGGTGATAACATACGGGAGTGAGACTTGGACTCTGAACAAACAAGGCGCTAACGTAATAAGTGCCTATGAAAGGAGAATTTTGAGGAGAATATACGAAGAATGCGTCACAATGAGGAACTATACAAGCTATATAAAGTCAATGATCTGGCCACCACCATCCGGCTGTATAGATTGCAATGGGCAAGACACAACATTAGGATGGAAGGCAACCGAATACCTAGGAAGGTACTGTTTAGTCAAATCGAGGGTAGAAGGCCTGTCGGAAGACCCCAGCATTGCTGGATTGACGCAGTGGCAAGGGACGCTGATACTTTACTTAAATTAAAACGATGGACATCGATCGCCAAAGACAGGGGAAAATGGAGGCGAATGATTATGGAGGCTAAGGTTCGACTCGGAACTGTGACACCGTAGAAGAAGAATAAACATCAGACATGTGGGATCTGATGGAACGTTTAACAATAAAAACATCGTTTCTATATTTGCATCAGAGTAATTATAGATTGAATAAGGCGATGTATCCTCCGGACGATGTAAGGTAGCGAGTGTTGCAGTGCGGAAGACGCGATGTCCGCAGAGGAAGAATCCATATCGAGTAATCGTGATTACCGATTTCCTTGATCGTTATAGAAATGTTTTAGCTCGGGGTCGTCACCTACGTTATTCTATGTGCTCGGCTAAAAGAAAATATTGAGAATTAAATCAGTTGACACGGTGAAGTGTTACACACTCGCCAGAAGTCTCACATATTTATGAGGCGTGTCAGTCCCGGCTGCTACACGAATCCGATCAACCCCTGTGCTATGTTGCGGGTGAGAAATGCCTGAATATTCAGTGTACACTTCATCTAGACAAAACCGACGTTGTCAATTTGCATCACTGTAAAGCAGCAGTCGGCAACCCTACGCCCGTCGATAGCGTTTAACGCGCCCGCGAACCCAATTTCTCTGTACTAAAATTGTTGCCTTCGACAGTGTGATAGGCTCTACCTTACCTATGGAACTACTGTGTCTAGGAAGCTGTACTTTGAAGAGATTACAGATATCTTTGTCGTGGCCAAGAAAAGAATTTTAAGGTACCTAATGAAAAAAGTTACACTCAATTAGAAATCAAAAATTTTTTACTTTTTATTTAAATGTTCTATACAAACAGGTCGATGGATTCACAATGGCATAGAAATTATTCTGACGTGATATAAAAACATGCAAAAAATGACAATTTATAGAAATCGAGGGGGGTTCAGCTTGAAACTTTTCCAGGGGTCCCTAAGTTTCTACTACGCTACTTGTTTTCAGGTGTAGTATCCGATCCAGCGTATCGTCGTCGGGGTTATAAAATCGGGTTATAAAAATTGTTAACTCTATTATAGCTGCGCACATGCAACATTTTCTTGTATAAATAAATAACAATTTAGCACTTAAGCCTTGTTATTTGAACAACATGACGTTGTGGAAACTTGTTGACAGCGCTAACTTTCCACTGCTAAAGAACGCTGCCATCAAGGATAGGTCACACTTCGGTTCAAAATATTTGTGTGAATCTTTGTTTTCAACTATGAACATTATAAAAAACAAATACACATTCCGCTAACTGGACATCAATCTTAATTATTCCTTGCGGTGTCAAGCTAAGAACCAGACTACCAGAAATTAATCAGCGACATGCAGTGTCAAGTCTCACATTAAATTGTCCATTTCAAAATTTACTTTTTCCCAATACAATAATTACTGTGAGTTACTTTCTTCAATAATGGTGAAGCTGCTGCTAACCAGCCTGTGGGCTGCTAACCTGAAAGAGAGAGTTTTTTCAAGAAAAGGAATCGAAACCTTTATTTATGTTGTAAATGTGATTTGTCAAATTTTACATTTCTGTGCACTTTATGAAATAAATAGTGTTATTGTGGCAAGTTCTTTAATTTATATTTATTAATATGTTTTCCTGCGTCAGTAAAGTTTGACGCGCCCGCAAACCAGTTTCTAATTTTATTTTATTTTGAACGAAGGAACGCACCAGCATTGAACCTGCTTCCAAGTACTGTATTGTAAAATAGTACAAGCCACTTGCCGAACCGCGCTACGTCTTGCCCCAAACGCTTGTCGAGCTTGTCGCCCAGAGCCTGTAAACACCTTTCTCCCCAATGGAGAAACTTGAGTTTTCCGAGTTGAGTTTTACATTTCTGTGCACTTTATAAAAATAAATAGTGTTACTGTGGTAAGTTCTTTAATTTATTTTTACTTATATATGTTTTTCGTCTTAACCATTTTTTGTTTAAAGTTTTGTTAGTTTTAACGTGCGCGTGCATGATGACAAATTGTTTATGACCTACTCCTAAAGTGAACAATTTTCACAAATTTATGTGAAAAATACTGCAAAGCTTTTTTTTTTTTTTTTTTTTTTTTTTTTGATTCGGTGTTCCACGTCGCTAAATATAGGCGCAAGGGTATTATAAAGCGACAGTTAATGTTTAATGTTTGTAACGTCCGGTTGTTGAACTCCGCACCTTTCTATTTTCCATTGATGGGGTGAGGAGGGGTTATATATACGCCCCCATAAATGCAAATGTTGCCTATGACTACTGTAAGAGTGTCGATCATGTGAAATTCGTGTCTAATTAATTTTCACTACAAAATGTATTTAATAATCTATATGTTACCGGCAAAGTACAAAATCAGGCATTTTATAGAATGCCTAGGAATTTCATACAATGCCTGAATCCAGCCGGCAAAGTATGAAATAAAACACATTTGATACATTGGCTAGGCATTGTATAGAATGCCTAACGTCTTCTAGGTAATGTATAGAAGACAATGTGTGCGCTATGGTTTCATGTTCTGAAAAGTGTGTAGAGTGCTGTAGAGATATGCATAGTACGTGTGGACATTTTTTTAATACTAGTGGAGATAAGTGTGACGATGGCAAGAAGCGGTGTACTCTCTACTTCAAAGTAAAAATTGCAACTGAAGAATGAAAAACGTCAAAATCTAGAACTTCAGGCAAAGAAGATGAAACCTGATTCTAACAAAAAATTTCCTCCAGCTCCTGTGGGCGCGTCTGTTCGTGTTCCTGAAGCAGACAAGGGGCGGGGAGATCTTCGAAATATCCTAGCAATCGTCGTAAGTGTGACAGATGACGGATTTTACAAACACTGTGGAACCACTAACGGATTTTTAAAGCACTTGTACACAAGATCGCAGTTCGCTGTATGCCCAAGACAATGGGGGTTGAAGATGTTCCTGAACAAGAAACCGCACTTCGTTCTGCTGCTACTGCCCAACCATCAGGATCCGGACAAGGGTTCGTGAAATGTGTGTGCAAGACTAAATGTTAAAAAAAATGTATTTATGTAAAAAATGAAAGAAAGTATACTTAAAAATATCACACCTCTCTGTCTTTTTGTAATAAGTAGAGTATATTCCATATATTTAGAATTAATAAACAACAATAATATCTAATTTTTTTTTAACCAAATTGGTTAAAAAAGTTCTTATACAGTATAATTTTAATTAAATAGTATCTGAACATAATTAAGTAGAGAATAGATAATCTCGAAATGTTATACAAACAAACAAATGTCCTTTGTAAAATCAAACAAATGTGTGTGATTCTGTAATAAAATGTTTTCATTTTGAACGTAGTAAGCTTATTTTACACTTTGCCTAATGAATCACTGGCATTATATAGAATGCCTAGGCAATGTACAGAATAACTGGGAAAAGTATAAAAAACATTTGTAAAGTATTCTATTCTGTACTTTGCCTAAAAAAACTCCAGGCATTGTATGAAATGCCTAGGTATTCTATAAAATGCCTGGATTACACACTTTGCCGGTAATAAAGGGTGTCCCATAATGTACACAAGATTTAATAATGTAAAAACTTTTATTTATTGAAAAATATCAGATGTTTTAATGTTAATACAAAGTACACTTACTGCGGTTGAATGTGGAACACAATATCAGACAAATGTCCCCCGCGACTCTGCTGGCACACTGTTGTCCGTCGATCGAAATTTTCGATGACCTTCTTGCACAATTCCGGCTCAATCTCACCAATAACTCGTTGAATCTGTTCCTTGAGTTAAAAAATTGTTCGTGGATTGCGGACATAAGTGCGTGATTTCACATATCCCCAAAGGAAGAAGTCGCATGGTGTTAAATCACAAGACCTCGGTGGCCAGTTCTGATCGCCTTTGCGTGAAATAAGACTTGCAGGAAACTTTTCAGATAAAAAGCAATTGTTTCGCGGGCAGTATGACTGGTTGCGCCGTCCTGCTCAAACCACATATCTTCGAATTCCATACCTTCCAGTTGAGGCCACAAAAACTCCGTTATCATGTTCCGGTAACGTTCGCCAGTCACTGTTACTGCATCTCCAGCCTAATTCTCAAAGAAATACGGCTCAATCACTCCACCAACCCAAAACCTGCACCAAACAGTTGTTCTTTGTGTATGCAAAGGCTTCTCGTGAATGATACGAGGGTTCTCTGTACCCCAAAGCCGACTATTTTGTTTATTTACGTACCCGTTGAGGTGGAAGTGTGCCTCATCGCTAAAGATGATTTTGTGGGAAAAATCACCGTCCGTTTCGCGTCCGCAGAGTCGCGGTGGACATTTATCTGATATTGTGTTCCACATTTAACCGCAGTAAGTGTACTTTGTATTAACATTAAAACAACTGATATTTTTCAATAAATAAAAGTTTTTACAGCATTATTAAATCTTGTGTACTTTATGGGACACCCTTTATATGTTAAATAATTAAACACATACAAAAAGATAGGCTGCTCTAGTACAAACTTTAAATTGCATGTAGATAAAACAATATGTGATATGGAACCTGATATGTTTAATACACGTAACCAGTTGTTTACGTACCAGTTGTTTACGTACCCGTACGTACTTGTTACAGTTATTGGGAATCAGAATTTTTTTAATGCACACATGAAAAACAACCGTGGGGACGCGCGGGCGTTCTCAGTCTATAAGATCATGTTCCCATGTTAGCGTGAACAGATAGATAGAGAAAAACATAAATAATAAAACAATTTAATGAATAAATGTTTTTCTGTTTTTTCCATCGAGAGCAATTATTAAACGCAACAAAGACCAGCCGCAAGGGGAATGGTTTTCTATTGTATTGTTCTTTCCCGTCAAGTCTGAGGTTATTATATTTTTGTTGTTTCTCTGTGTTTTCCTTGTCGTTATTATTTTTTAAAAGTTTAAAAATGATTTATTAATATTTGTTTATTATACTTAATAATTTTAATATTATTTATTATATTCAGTATTTAATATTTATTGCCGTTTATATACCGTGAAAAATTTACAGTTATGTTTAGTGATGTATACTTATGTGAATATACAGTTATGTTTAGGGATGATCGGTCAATCACAATTTTTACTTTATTTGTATTGACGTTTCGACAATATTATTGTCATCACCAACTAATTGGTCTGTGTATATTTTTTATTATTTCTCTATTGTCTATTCACAATTCCTGACTATACCTCTTTTCTTCTACCAGCGTTACAACGATTTATTATCCGATGTAACTGCTAAAATTAAAATCTCTCTTTGGGTTTTAGCCTCTTCAACGATTTCCTCCGTTCAGGTTCCATTCATTGAATAGTCTTCTTCATCTTCTTATCCCCACATCCTCAGATCCTCCTCACCGTCCCCGATTAATCACTTTCTTGTTCTTTCTCTTGATCTCCTACTTCCATCCTTGGTTCTTAGTCTCCATTCTAGAATTTTCTTTGGAATTCTGTGTTGCTCCATCCTCATTGTGTGACGCAGGCAGGCTATTCTTCTACTCTTTATGAAACTTTTCAATTTATGCCTTCCATCTCACCAGAACCTTTTTATCCTTTTTCAGTATTTTAGCATTTTTATCTTTACACACTATGAACTTCGCCTCAATTCTTCTGTTCTGTTCTGGATCTTTTTGTTGAATTTTTTTACATTAAGTTTTGTTGTGGCGTTCTACTATTTCTTCTGCCTCTCTGTTTAGCACCTCTCTTTTCTTTCTACAGCACGCTCTTGAAGCTTCTGTTCTAATTCTATTTCACTCTTCTTTATTGGCTTTTGTATTTCTTTATATGCATTTTAGCCTGCTTTTTCTTTTTTTTCTCCTATTGCATTGTGGCATTCTTCATCGTACCACTCTACATTCCTTTTATTTTATTTTCTCCTACGCGACCACCTAAGTACTATAGATTCTGGACAATACTAACCTAAGGAGAAGACTTCACAAGATTCACAGACAACACACAGACACACGCACACACACACACTCACACACACACACACACATTTCTCCATCTTCCTCTCTCTCCCTCTCTCACTCTCTATCTCTCTCTTTTTGTCTCTTTCTCTACCTCCCTTCCTCCATCTCTTTAATTGCCACGCTTTACAGCTGGATGATACAATAATTTACAATAATTTGGTTTTACCTCTTTTACTCTTTGAGTGTTTCTTTCGTTTGTGGCTTCACCAGACATTCCATCTTGTGCGAAATTCACATGTATTTTTAAATTGTTAAAATTACCTTATGTATCCAGGTTCCCTTCCTTGCAACTTCTTTTTTATATTTTATACACAACGCGTTTCGAGACTTATTAATAAAAGTCACACATGTCCCGTTATTTAAGCGACTCCCAACCCGCGTTATCTCACGATGCGCATCGCTACGGATCTCGCGAGTGATATAAGAGTCCGCGAGTGACTCACGAGATCCGCGAGTGACATAAGAGTGACTCGCGAGATCCGTAGCGATGCGCATCGTGAGATAACGCGGGTTGGGAGTCGCTTAAATAACAGGACATGTGTGACTTTTTTTAATTGACGTACTCCATGTGAGTGAACATATTTTATCACCTGATGATAGGACCATAATTCTCGAAACGCGTTGTGTATAAAATATAAAAAAGAAGTTGTAAGGGAGGTAACCTGAATACACAAGGTAATTTTAACAATTTAAATATACATGTGAATTTCGCACAAGATGGAATGTCTGGTAAAGCCACAAACGAAAGAAAACACTCAAAGAGTAAAAGAGGTAAAACCAAATTATTGTATCATCCAGTTGTAAAGCATGAAATTAAAGAGAGAGAGAGAGAGAGAGAGAGAGATGGAGAAATGTGTGTGTGTGTGTGTGTGTCGTCTGTGAATCTTGAGAAGTCTTCCCCTTAGGTTAGTATTGTCCAGAATCTATAGCACTTGGGTGGTCGCGTTGGAGAAAACTTGGAGACCACAACAACTACGTACATGTACATTACTTACAAGACGACGGGAACGTACCAACTGTTCATCATCCGATGCTGCTACAAAACACGTATTCCCAGTTTTAGATACATTGATCTGCACTTCCCATTTTCTATATTCTTACACTAGTTTTCACGTTATATCGTTATGGGTCTGGGTAGCAGTCACTGCTTGTTAACAAAGTCGAGTGAACAGTGTACTATTCTGTACACTGTATTAACAGACTAACGCAAACTCTGCCACGCCAGTACAAGTTGGGTGCGTGTTACAGCAGGCCTGTATAAATTTTGTACAGTACAGCCTGTCAAAACTGTAATCGGGAAAAACAACAAAGGAAGCCGGAGACGTAACTGGAAACGCATAACGATAGTAAACAACACTCATCATATCTGGAAATTTTTTTGCGCGTAAGAGTCACAGAGACGTTGGCATCACATTGTGTTTTAAGTATTTTTATTAATAACTATACTATTAATAATAATAAAACTTTTCCTACAAGAATATATTACTTAGATACCGTATTTATATTACGTATTATTTTATGTTACAAGAAATGTTCCATAAGGAAATGAAACTATGGTGATCGCAAAAAAAATCGTGTTCGAGATAAGGGCTGTTTCTGATTGTACTACCCTCAAAACATGAAGGAAAGAAATTTTCCGAAAATTGTCTCTATGTGTCTGTGTGTAGAATTTTTTCTATGGCGAACGATAACTGCCGCAAATTCAAACATAATCAAATAATTTTTTGCATATGTGCGCGGCTTGTAGAGGACTCAAGGACTATTCATTTTGGTGAAGCTCGGTTAAGGGGAAGGGGTAGTTTACCAGCAACGTTTTACGTTTTAACAAGAGTAAAGTACTTAATTTTGATAAATAAAGTACCCTGAAAATAAGGTCGTAATAGTCCACTGTAGAAAGGAAGATGAAATACCTATAAATGAAAACGGTAGTTGAATGGGGAGGGGTAATTTTTTGTATTAATGTTATAAACTTATTCGACCGAAAACTTAAAAATATCAATAAAATATTAACAATTGATATCGTTCCATGCTGTGTAACCACGGATACGTAAACAAAATAATTTTTCGTTTTCAGAAAGTCACAGAAAACAAACGATGGGCGGTATTCGCTTTCTTCCGCGTTGTTTAAATAAAAGATAATTTAATCAAATTAATTCTGTATTATCAAAATATTAACAACTAGGTACAATCCGTATTTTGAGTATCTTTCTCAGCGTTTTTACCAAAATCATGCAGATATATTTGGTTTCGTTGTGAGTGTACATATTAAAAATAATTGTATAATTAATTAGAACATGGAAGTCATGTATGATTCTCCATACCAATTTTTTAATTTTTTGAATAAACACTGTTTCAATAGTGTTATCATCAGATATATTCATAACAAATTCATTAACGATCAAGTTTCCACTGGTCTTGTGTAGCGTCGAAACTGTGTGCTTTTCTGGAGCTTTATTTTCTCCTATTGCTAAGATCACTTCCTTCTCTCTGTACTTTATTCGCCCAACAATCTGCCTGTAGATGACCAGGTTTCCGACAGTTGTAACACTTCGGTCTTCTGTCTCCTTCCCATCGATCAAATCGCTGTGGAGCTCTTGAACTTTTGAATTGTTTGTCCGGCAACATTGTATTTCTGCACCCATCGCAACAGCAACGTGATAATGGGATCTTCTGGCTACAGTGTGATAACCTAAACCCATTAATGTAGCGGGACCCTGATTTGGCAGCTTCAAACTCGAGAGCGTGATATATATAGTTAATATTGTTACGACCATCTACTGATCATCGTATGGTACAGTGGAAAACAAAATACAGAACACCAATTAAGCCACTAATCACCAGCTTTAATTATCACAAATAACAGTTCATAATCAACTCGTACAATAATTCCAGTTAGATTTGTCCACACGCAATAACAAAGTCAATTAATAGAGTTCCACCCAATTATTAACACAATAATTCTTCACTCCGACAAACACTCGATCCGCGCTAACGAAAATCGCACACGTAATACACCACTTGCGACGCACTGTGTGAATCCCCCGACATAACACTAAACTAAGTGCCGCTGATTGCCTATATTTACACCCCGCTGAAATACCAGAAACATCCATACTTCGCATCAGCGCTACACTAGAACGTAATTGATTGCGGCCTTGACACAGTGCGCGCGGCTGGCGAAGTCTAGAACATTCTCGCTAACGCATGTTGAGATCACGTACGCACACAACATTACAGCCGGATTCCACTGGAACATCCGATAAACACGTAGAATGTTTTGTAATGGTGCAACACGTTTTCCGCATTACGTAACAATATATATATCTATACCTGATGATGATAGTTAAATAATTGAAACATATTTATACTAAAAAAATAATAAAAAATATATTTTTGTACGAAAAGTTTTATTATTATTAATAATAATAATATAAAAATATATACAAGGATAATTGAGGAAATAGGAATGTAATTATAACTATAAAATAATTGAATTAGTAGAGGCCGTCAAACAATAAATGTTTAGCGCGGATCGATCTCAACAAGTACAGACACAATTCTTGCAATATCTGTGTTGACGTTTCGACAATATTTATTGTTATCATCGATTAACACGGGTCGAATGGGGGTTTCGTGTGTCGAAAAACGGCGTAGAACGTTTGAAAGCCATTATATATGTGCGTGAGAGAGATATATGTGTGTGTGTGAGAGAGAGAGAGAGATACTTTATAAACTAATTTTACGTTAAATGGTTTTATCTAAAACAATTCTTGAATAAGAAACTGCGCCATGTTATGGTAAGAGATGTATATCTAAATGTTAAGAAGGCAAAGTCCAGCTAGTCGAAAGAAATTTGAAGTTTCTTATCGGTGCCATCAAAGCGTGCTTTCGGACAACGCTAACGCAGAATGCTTAGAAATCGTTAAGAAACCGTAGAAACACAAGTAGCATCTCCCTGAAAAAAAAGTAACGTTTCGTAATGAGTTTTATATGAAGCATTGCCGTGTATGATTGCGAGTCGTGCACAATAGGTATGAAGGAGAAAATGAAACTTGACAGCTTTGAGATATGATGTTATCCCAAGATGCTAGAAATAAAATTGTCTGACAAAATTACAAGTGAAGAGGCGCTGAACAGAAAAGGCAGTGAGAGGTGTTTGTTGAAAAGCATAAATAGGAGAAGGGTAGAACTTATTGTGCTAACACTGCGTCATGAAGGTCTACTAAAATTGGTAATGGTAGGAACAATAGAAGGTACAGGATATAAGAGATCTCCCAGGCTGCAGTATACAAAGCAAATAATGGATGATGTAAATTGTGAAACGTATGAGGAAATGAAGAGGAAAGCACAAGGTCGATCACAATGTAAGACTGTTGCAAACCAATCTTAGGATTGAAGACATGAGAAGAAGAGAAGGACTTGATGAGGCTTCATATATTGTAATTCAACGTCACGATGTGATAAGGCCAAAATCACTTGGGGGGGGGGGTACTTGCACGTCGCTATACGTAGAGCCCATTAATTAAACAAAGTGCTGTCGACAATGATGATACCTTAATCCTGAACAGTTGTGATAAGGTCGATTCAAATCAACACTTATGTTATTAAAAAAATCCGTAAACATAAAACTACTACATTATGTATTTTGGTCTTTTAATAATAACTTTGTAAGAAACAAAACTGTTTGAGAGTTTGCTGTTTGTGCTAAAATTATCATTATAACTTATTTGAAAGTAATCACTAGTCGAACTTTTGCCGCTGAATGGTAACAGTTGGTCTGCAGCTAGTTAATGTGTGTGTGTGTGTGTGTGTGTGTGTGTGTGTGTGTGTGTGTGTGTGTGTGTGTGTGTGTGTGTGTGTGTGTGTGTGTGTGTGTGTGTGTGTGTGTGTGTGTGTGTGTGTGTGTGTGTGTGTGTGTGTGTGTGTGTGTGTGTGTGTGTGTGTGTGTGTGTGTGTGTGTGTGTGTGTGTGTGTGTGTGTGTGTGTGTGTGTGTGTGTGTGTGTGTGTGTGTGTGTGTGTGTGTGTGTGTGTGTGTGTGTGTAGACGGGCGTCAGCTTGCTCGACGTTGCACGTTAGTGAATATAAAACTAAGTTATTTTAACAAAACATAGACGAAATCTTTATTGAAGTCGGCTATTTAATCACTTTAAATAATACAAATCGTCTAACTTGTCGCGTTTTCAGTGTCAAGAATAATTATTTGTAGACCTATTGGTTAGTATTTCATTTAAATACTCAGTCTATAAAAGAAGCTTCTTCTTCTTCTTCTTCTTCTTTTTCTCCTCTTTTTAGGATTAGGTTATATAAATCTGTTCCGGCACCCATCTCATCCTTGGACAACCCACGTCTCTTCTACCAATAGCTTTATAGTTCCGTGCCGCTTTCGGCAATCGATCCTCTGCCATCCTTTGCAAATGATCCCTCCATTGTCTTCTGTAAATTGAAATAATTTCATTTATGTCCTTTACTTCGAGTTTGGCTCTGATATCTTCATTCCGTATTCTATCTTGCAATGTATAATTTAAAATATTTCGAAGAAACTGCATTTCAGCACTCTGAATCTTACCGCTTTCCTTTTGTGTCATGATCCACGCCTCACTCGTATAAATCATAGTGGGTATTGCAATTGTCTTATAAGATTTAATCCTTGTGCTGTGCCTTCCTTTATTTCTAAGATTTCTATGAATCGTACCACAAATATTCATAAATTTATTTATCTTCTCTCTCATATCATATTCATATTCATAGCTTACTGCACAGCCGTGATATGAAACGGCTCACTTGTTCTAAAGTGCTGTTGTTTAGTACTGTTGTTAGTGCTATATAAGAATAATTCCTAATTTAATAAATCCAGAGAATAAGGCATGAGAAACGACAAAGGGATGAACTACTAAGCGTAAATAAAGCAACCGAACGTGAAGCATTTGAATGTCGCAGATAACACCTTGAACTGGTGTTAGAAACTCAGCAGAGGCACTCGGTTCTGACAAGTGTGCTAAATGAAGCAGAAAACAGAAGAAGAAAATAATTTTCAAAGGAAAAAGGAATCAATGCGAGTCCGACACGCAACAATGATAGAAGTACTAACACAGTTCCTTTCCCGGTGAAGTTAATCCGTTTTATACGAAGCTTTTAATACTGCTAAAGGTAAAAAGTCTGGTATGTTTCACGAATGCCTTATGAAATAACAGGAAACGGGGGGTAAGAAAAACATTTGAAATGTAATAAGTCAGAAATTATTATTAAGTGGATTATTAAGTGTATTAAGTGTGGAAATTATTATTAAGTGTATTAAGTCAGAAATTATTATTATTATCTATTATTATTATTAAATTATTATCGAAAAATCGGTATGGAGAACTATACATGACTTCCATGTTCTAAGATTTGTATTTAAAATCATTTACTTGAATTTGGTTCGATAATTTCTGGAAACAATATATCCCACGCCAACAAACTATTTTCACTATTTATAGATAATTTGTTTGTTATTGTGGGGTAGTCGTTTAATTTAATGTTATTTTCGAGTAACTTTATCTAAAAAAAATGGGTACTTTATTCTTATAAAGAAACTGAACTACGCAGATAATCTCACATTAATTACATATTTATATAATTATGTGGACACAAATTATTTTGAGGCTTGCTGGTTGCGGTTGCGGATCTTCACGCATAGATGATTTAAATTAAAATAAAAAAATTATAATTTTATTGCCAGGCAACAAAATTATTTTATTTTTAACAATTACCATTGTTTGAAAAAGATTAAATGTATTTTATTTACTTTGATGAAACCCATTAAATTAATACCAAACTTAAAAAATTACTCCCTCCTCTTTTAACTACCCTTTTCATTTATAGACATTTCATCTACCTTTCTACAGTGGATTATTATGACCTTCTTTTCAGGATACTTTATTTATCAAAATTAACTACTTTACACTTGTTGAAACGTAAAACGTTGCAGATAAACTACCCCTCTTCCTTAACCGATCTTCACCAAAATCAATAGGCCTTGAGTCCTCTACAACTCGGACACACATGCAAAAACTATTTGATTCTGTTATCGTTCGCCATAGAAAAAATTCTACACACAGACACTTTACGGAATCAACCATTATCTCGATCATAGTTTTTTCGCCATCACCATACTTCCATTTCCTTACGGAACATAGAGGTAAAAATAAGAGATCAGAAAATAAACGAATGTTATTAAATAATTTATGACGTATCAAGTAATTGGCTCTACAGTAGTACGTCACTTAGAAGCATGGTTCATTGAAATTATTCTGATTATTATAGCCACGGTAGTTGCAACAGCTATAATTTCCAAAGTTAACAGTAAATGTGGAAAAAGGAAAACACAAAACACTGTCGCCAGTTGATGTACACATAAATTAAACCATAATAATATAAATATAACAGGTGTTGTTAAAAAATTTATTAGAAATAATGCCTTAAAGGAATCAAATTTAGACGTTCTCCCAATATTCAGAGGATAAATGCGGATAAAATATTCTGATAGGTGTTCAGAAAGTTAAAAATTTGTAAAATTTTAAGCCCCATAGCAAATTATTCCTAGACACGTAAATACTATAGTAATTTTGATAATAGTAGCCTACTGTTTATATCAGAAACGTCATCATCTGCACAACACGGCACAGGCAAGGTGCAGCCTGCTCCGCCTTCAAAGAACTCTTCCTGCCATCTCTTCCTGGGTCTACCTTCACACCTGTGCCCTGTAGGTTCGTATTTCCATAATTGTTTGGCCAGTCTGGAATCTCAAATTCTCGCTAAGTATTCTTTCCATCGCTGTCTGTAATCTTTTAATTTTTCGTTCAAGTTAAAAAATTATAATACTTCTCTTACGGCCCCATCCTTTATACAGTCAATTTTAGAACATCTTTTAACTCCTCTTAAGAACGAAATTTTCGGGGCCTGTGTTTTACTTTCTTGTTTCTTGGTTGTTGTCCATACTTCACACCCATAAGACAGTACAGGAACCACCATAACGTTCTCAAACTTATCACAAAGACTAAGCCATTATAACTGTATTTACATATGTAAATATGATATACAGAGTGTAACTACAGTGCTATTAAAACAATCTGCGTCCTCTGACAGCTAAGAAGCACGTGGTGTTCGGCACAGCTGCGGGAGCGCTGATTGGTCAGTGTGGGACTGTTGACTGAGGAGAAAGGGGGAGGGAAAGCGCACGCCTGCCGGTGATTGGCTCTCCTCGGAGTCTCGTCCGAGTTACCATAGCAACTACTTCTTGTAAACACGCAAGGAGAACTGTCAGAAGACGCGGATTGTTTTAATAGCACTGTAGTCTCCACATTTTAAATATTCTGACGACTTTACGCAGAACACTTTACCAACCGAATCTTGCTGAGTGAGAAACTGCTTGTTAGACTGTACAGTCGGCTAAAATCTTTTCTTCCCCGAACCGTTGATTCAGGTAGGTCTTTTATAAGAAAAAGGAAAGAGTATTGAACAAACTTGGGGAAATCCTGAAGTGAATACAAGATGAATTGCTATGGTTGAAGATATGGATCACAGGACCGTACTTTTACAAAACCAAGAATTAAAACCATACCATCTACAAAGAGTACGAGCCACTGTCACATTTTACGTCGCTTTTTGGCTGACTGAACGTTAGAGGCCTACCACCTTACCACATAGGCATTCCGACTACACAAAACACACACACACACACACACACACTTTCACTCTCTTTCTCAACGTCCACAGCTTAAAAGACAAAATGTGGCAAACGAGACATTTCCGGACCAATGTATTTATACCGACGTCTTTCTGGTATTTATGCATAGAATCCGAGCATGTGTAGTGAGGACTCCTTTTACGTCACATTCTGTACATATATACATCGTACGGAGTATTGCCGTTTTTCAGGTTAGCGTGGATAAATTATTACTGACAATTTATATATGTGGAACGATGGTGCTTATTTTAATTAACACAGAATTTGTTAAGTAAATAAGTCGCATACAATTTTATGATAATAATCCGTCTGTTGACCAAAGGACTTTTGGCTTCAACAAAAAACAACTAAAGTTGTCGTCTTTTAATGACTTGTATTCACTTATCTCAGTGATAAATGTATTTACACTTGAATTATTGTTTTTTTAATAGTCCTTTCAAAATGTAATTTTAAATATTAAATATTTATAATATCTGAATGTTTATAAGTGAATACATATAAATTCCCTAGTCTGTAGACTGAAGAACTGTAATCTGTGGTTTAGGATCGAAAGCTGACGTGTCTTACAGTTAATACCCGCCCCACAGAAGAGCCCCACAGTATCTTTATAAGACTCAGTGATGGGTTACTGACACTAAGTCTTCTCAATCACTGCTTTTTTATTAAAAAGCTTTGTTTCGGCCACACAACAAATCAGTAGCCGTCTTTATGCTAAAACAAAACTAAATCAAAGCTAAAACAAAACAAAAGATAAACAATAGTCGGCCCCACAACCGACAAAATGTCAAAACACTGAAATATTTACACAATATATAAGGAACAAACAAAAATAAATAAATAAAACTTACCAACCATGAAATGAACCATAAAGAGAGCAGAATTGAAAAGGCAAGAACAGTGTACACTAAAATGAGCAGTTTATTCAAAAGTCACGGTTTAACAATAAACACAAAGATGAGACTTCTACGCTGCTACGTATTGTCGGTCCTCTTCCACGGTGTAGAATCTTGGACTTCGGCTTAAGCCACAACTACAAAATTGAAATCTTTCGAAATGTGGCTTTACCGTACAATAATGAGCATTTTATGGACAGTATAACACATAACTAATGTTGAAGTTCTTAGAAAGATCGACCAAGAAAGGGAAGTTATTAACACAGTGAAGATAAGGAAGCTTCCGTATCTGGGACATCTCATGAGAAATGAACAGAGATTTTACTTATTGCTGTCCATACTACAGGGATAAGTACTTGGAAAGAGAAGAGTTGGGCGACCGACAATCTCATGGCTGAGAAATTTAAGGACCTGGTTTGGCATGAATACAACTGACTTATTCCGTGCAAAAGTACAGAAAGGTAAAATAGTCTGTACGATATCCAACATCCGAAACAGATAGGAACTATCAGAAGAAGAAGAACTATGAAATCTATAAGACACCACACACACACACACACGCGCACAAACTGAATTCAGAAAACGCACAAACTCACATGAACCCGTACGCCTCAAGGTCAACCGCAAACTGCGACAGGCGGCACTAAGTCATACCTCTTTATATAGACAACCGGAATACACTCCTCTCCACTCCACAAACAACAGTAACGCCCAATCTACCCAACGCCTACACTATTTTTCCAATAGAACGAAGACAGATATTTCGTAATTTCACTGCTTGCTTGACTAATATAGTTACTATTAGTCGTTAAGGGCAATAGGTGGTAAGTGTGGGGCCCCAAAGTGTTCCTTGCGCGAACAATAGGCCTGCAATAAACGTGACCCTCGAGAAGTATTGGGGAACAGTTTTAGATCCTCTTATCCTACCTGCAAGTATTGCCTCTCTACTCATCATTTTGGAAACGGAAGAACTAGTTCCTTATATACTGAGCCGATACGTCTGAAATAGTCATTGTTCAGATTACGTTCACGCACACTCACTTTTACCGTTTACAAATGCATAAACTTATGTACACACACCTCTCTCTCTCACTCTGTGTGTGTGTACCGTTTACAAATGCATAAACTTATGTACACACACCTCTCTCTCTCACTGTGTGTGTGTGTGTGTGTGTGTGTGTGTGTGTGCGTGCGTGCGTGCGTGTGTGTGTGTGTGTGTGTGTGTGTGTGTGTGTGTGTGTGTGTGTGTGTGTGTGTGTGTGTGTGTGTGTGTGTGTGTGTGTACCCACTACTTCTCTCACGTCTACCTTCAACTACCCTCTCACCAACATCCTAATTACATGTAAAGAAAAAATTTATTTCAAGCACTTACTTCACGTTAATTGCATATAACAGAACAATAATCGGGAAAAACAACAAAGGAAGCCGGAGACGTAACGGGAAACGCATAACGATAGTAAACAACACTCATCATATCTAGAAATTTTTTTGCGCGTAAGAGTCACAGAGACGTTGGCATCACATTGTGTTTTAAGTATTTTTGTTAATAACTATATTATTAATAATAATGAAACTTTTCGTACAAGAATATATTACTTAGATACCGTATTTATATTACGTATTATTTTATGTTACAAGAATATGTTCCATAAGGAAATGAAACTATGGTGATCGCGAAAAAAATCGTGTTCGAGATAAGGGCTGATTCTGATTGTACTACCCTCAAAACATGAAGGAAAGTAATTTTCCGAAAATTGTCTGTGTGTCTGTGTGTAGAATTTTTTCTATGGCGAACGATAACTGCTGCAAATTCAAACATAATCAAATACGTTTTTGCATATGTGCCCGACTTGTAGAGGACTCAAGGTATATTCATTTTGGTGAAGCTCGGTTAAGGGGAAGGGGTAGTTTACCAGCAACGTTTTACGTTTTAACAAGAGTAAAGTACTTAATTTTGATAAATAAATTACCTTGAAAATAAGGTCGTAATAATCCACTGTAGAAAGGAAGATGAAATATCTATAAATGAAAACGGTAGTTGAAGGGGGGGGGTAACAGAACAATACGTATTTGTACTGCTGGCATTTAGTTTTGGTAGGTCGCTAATGCATGTGTGTGTTTCTATGTACGCGCGCGCCCGGTGTGATTCGTGAAGATGGGAGATTCCGTTCGTCTATTCTGTACATTTATACATAAAATGAAAGGCGCCCATGTTTATACTGTTCATGTCTACGTATATTGTGTAGGCCAACAGAACAATATTCGTGCTGCTATCGTTTATCCTGTGTTAGAAGGTGTGTGTTTGTGCACGTGCTGTTGAGCGTGAATTGTGAACTACAGTATTATTCTTCGTATTGTTTAAATTAGCAGCCATCCTTACTATTTCTTTTATGACTTTGCTAACTGCTATAATTTTTTATTGTTCGACTAAGCTTTTCGTCATTACTGACATCTTCAGGTCTTAAACAACCATTTTTTTTTTTTTTTTATTCTTAGTATGTTAATTTATTTTTGTTTATTGTTTAATAAATAATAAAATATTTCTTCATTTGTAAAATCCACTTTTATCTTTTATATTCATTAATTTATTTTTATCTTCTTTTTTAACTTTAAGTATTTCTAGTTCTTCTATTAATTTTTTTTTTGCGGATTGTTTTCTATTTTGATTATTTCCATATTTTCATTGGGATTTATGAATTTATGGCCTGATTCGTTGAAATGTCTTGCATATAGTTGTTTAAGACCTGAAGATGTCAGTAATGACGAAAAGCTTAGTCGAACAATAAAAAATTATAGCAGTTAGCAAATTCATAAAAGAAATTGTGAACTATCAGTTTGTAAGACCTCAACACTAGAATGTTTTCTTACAATGATGTCCGTGGACAGATGTGTCAGTAATTTCACTGCACCCTAATTGTTCACTCGAGAAATCGTTTTGGTCCCACACGTGTCACTTTACCATCACCTCATTGTATAACTTTTACCGCGTCGTTACGAAACGTGTCTTCATTAAATCTACGTTCGTACCATTCTTTTCTTTACAAATAACTCCTCACTTCGTCCCATAAGGCTTTGTGCTGTGCCTCCCACACACGTTCAGCCAACCTTTATCGTGCTGTATTTTTCACATTCATGCGGGCCTGGGTACGTCGACACGTTTCGCCCAACTTTCGCAACCACATTCAAAAGGGATACTATAAAATACTTTTTTTGTGTCAAACACAGGGTCAGTTGGTTTTCTACCGCACAATAGAGGTAACAGTTTTTAATTAAAAAGCAGTGATGGAAGAAGAGCTGTAGTCTGGCCTCAGGAACGTTTCAGATGTTTCTTTTGTGAATTGGCAATTTACGATACAAATATAAATTAAGAATCTGACTGACTGGTGTTAACTCGATGTGCCTGGGATCAACAAGAAACCACAATAACGACAAGCCAACACACAAGTACTTCACCAGACGCAAAATCACGAAGGCTGAGGATGAGAACACAATGGTTCTCGAAACATGTTCCTAATAAGGAGAAAAAAATATCTTGAGGTAATTTCTTTATAAATATTAAATATAATATATATATATATAATTTTTTGAAATTAAATGATCAATTTTTGTTAATAATATAAGTGGAAAACAGTTCTTATTTAAATATTGTGCGCTTATTTTTAAGACGTTGACATCCTTGAAAACTAATCTGCGCATGCGTATTTTGAACATCGCATTAATTCCATTAAGCTCCATATCACTGAATATTAGTTTAACATTAACTTGTTGTATCTTTAGTCAAAGAATAAAAAAAACATTTTTTTTATTTTTTAAAAATTATAAGGAAAAATTAATGTGTTACACTTAGACAATAAAAAAGAAATTTTTTATGTTAAATTTCTGAATAAGCTTAGTTAAGTTACTCTACTTAGAAAATAAATTAATTTGCTCAATTCTTTTGCATGGTTCTTAATATTTTGAAAAAGTTTGCTAATGAAAGCACGCTTTTTTATAGTAGCCTACTGGTTTTAAATTTGATAGTATTAATCTGACATCAAATTACTTCTACAGTACATATATTACTTCAAGGTCGCAGTCGGAGGGGGGCTCAGAAACTTGGCCTAGGGCCTCAAAAGTCTTAAATCCGGCACTGAACATAGATAGTTGCTTTCACTAGTTATAGATAAATCCGCGTCTGTATCTGTTAATATTTTGGTCCGCGTCTGTATGTATAAATATTTCGCGGACCAATATTGGTCTCGATCTATAATATCTATAAATTATCTATATTATCTGTAACTATGGATATTATCTACAACCGTAGTCGGCTATCTGTTACAAGTAATTTAGATAAAATTCTGTACTGTATAGTAAGCTTTTACAGGCGCGAAACCAAATTCTCAGATTATTCAAACAATTGTTTTAAATCTGAGAATTTGGTTAATATATTAATAAAGGAAACAATATTTACATCCGTAGTAACACGTTGATAACATAGTTAACACTGCTACCGATGATGTAGTGTGTAGTGTATATGTAGACGACAATGCAGGTGTCACTGTCAACCTGTAGGGCACGTGTATTCTTCTTGTCACTGTGCAAAGCGTATAGATTTCTCTCTCCGCACATCTCACGCCGTTGTTTTCTTTCTCCTCGTGACAAAGTTTCTGTTACACGCGACTTTCATTCGTTAAAGGGAAAAACACGTTTCAAAAAGAAAATACTGACCATTGAGAGAAAGAGGGATTCACCCGCTTCTGTTCGTTATAAATGTTTTAACGCCAGCAGTGGCACTCAATAGAGTTCTCTAGGACTGCGCTTGAAATGTAAACCGTTGTTGTATGTTGTCAAAGTCAAGTCAAACCTCCGCTCAACAGTCCCTGAAAGGACCAAGGCGTACCGCACGGCTGTTGAGTTGTATGTTGTCAGACAAACAAATTCAAACAAACTTAATTTTCTTCTGCTCCTGTGCCAAAGCTTAATCTTCTCGGAGAGTCCCGGTTCCCACTGTAGTGTTAGTTTCTAGATTTTGTTTTCCTTTTTGGAACATATAAACAGCATACAAGCAGCCCTCACTAAAAGCAGAGCTGCATAGTCTATAAAATGCCAATACGGTCCTAGACTTATCAGAAGGGGTAAATCACCTCCGTGGGGATTGCATGTTAATGTAAATAAGACAGAATATGTAGTGGTTAATTGCGATGCCATATTTGAAGTATTGATTAAAGACGGTACGTCAATTGAACAGGTCGATGAATTTAAATACCTAGGGGCACTAATAACCCGGGAAGACCTAGGAAAACCCGAAATCAAAAAACGAATAGAACAGAGCAGGAAAGTTTTAGGAAGCTTGAACTCTATTTGCTGGAATAAACGTATTTCGAGAGCCACAAAGATTCTTATAGGAAAAGCTTTTGTTGAATCAGTTCTCTCTTACGGCTGTGAGGTATGGATGTTGAGCACGGAAATTATACGACAATTGAATGCTGTGGAAATGG
Source organism: Magicicada septendecula (assembly GCA_034769895.1). Taxonomy (NCBI): domain Eukaryota; kingdom Metazoa; phylum Arthropoda; class Insecta; order Hemiptera; family Cicadidae; genus Magicicada; species Magicicada septendecula. The sequence continues at coordinate 48,879,570 of CM068370.1, read as the reverse complement.
ATTTTCTCCGTAGAAGTGGCGGAGTCTCAAGAAGGGAGAGAATAACCAGCGAGGAGATCAGAAGAGGGATGCATGCAGAAGACACAATTATTAACAGAGTAGAACGAAGAGGCCTAAAGTGGTTCGGTCGCTTACTCCGAATGGATGGACAGAGATGGCCGAGAAAAAAATTTCAGTGGAGGCCCCCAGGCAGAGGGAAAAGGTGCAGACGTAGACTGTCCTGGTATGAAAACATGAGGAAGGCCATGGAACATCATAACTTGACAATAGGAAGATGCACAGGACAGAAACAGATGGCGGTTAGGTGTGGGTATGCGGCAATAGCCGATGAAAATCCCCTTTGAGAGAGAAAATCACCTCCCCGTGGTAGAGAGTGGTCAATGTTTGTTTAATAAGAGGCTAATAAACGCATGGTCTCAGTATATTCCGATACAAGGAGATTCGCTTCTGCCAAATGCCAACAGCCTCTCCGGAGGGTGGGTGAGCGGGTGCTCTTGGATGCAAGCTTAAGGAACTCTTGCTCCTAAAGGCGGACAAGCCTATCAAAGTAAACTTATCAATTGTCTTGGGATGCGGAAGGCAATGGGAACCACTGCATTAAAGACTATTGTGGTATCCCTAGTCCCAATGAGCATGCTCGACAATGCGATAAATTCTGAGAAGAAATATTCCAGAGTAAAATACCCACAATTAGATCTCCGGGTTGGGCACTATCACAGAAGAACTGTGCATAATTTTGAATAGAACTGAGAAAAATGTAGAGCATCTAGTTGAAAGCTATCGTAAGACAGTTTTACTAAAAAGGAACCATATAGCAGCAATACTGGCTTCGAATTGTAGTCTGAGTTCTTTCAAGATCATGTCTTGCTTACTATCGCATCAACTGACGTAAATAAATTTAAGTCATGTGTAATATTTATATTTCGGGGTTTGTTCACTCCTCCAAAATAGGTAATAAACGTCATTTCCCCAGCTTCAATGCGTCTGTTGTATTGTTATACGACGGTCTAACTGATCGTCGTACGGTACAGTGGAAAACAAAATACAAGACATCAATGAACTCACTAAAAACCAGCTTTAATTATCACAATTAACAGTTTTTTAATCAACAAATTATTCAACAAGATTATACTCGTACAATAATTCAAATTAAATTTGTCCACACGCAATAATATTTTCACTAATAGCCACTTGAAACGCACTGAGTAATCAGGCGAAGTAAACTGAAAACTAAGCGCCAGGTGTGGGATATTTAGAGTTTGCAGGGTTTCATAATATGCGTCCTTAACAAGCATTCAAAAATTCTAGGGAATACTTCAGTGCAGCCTTGGCAGAAACACAAGCAGATTTACGTGATTCTACTTGCTGCAATATTTACAGACACGTAGCCACTGAGACGAAGTTTCAAACATTCGTACAAAACATTTAACACAATCTGTGTCTCCGAAGATGAGAGAAAATTTATGCCAGTTTTCTTGTACCTTTTACCTTATTTATATTGTAGTGTAAGCTGCTACCTTAATTGTTTCATGACTTGGTTAAATTTTTAATATCTCTTAATGTAACCTTTACGTTTTTACACTTATCTTCTTGATCTTCTTCTTCCACGGCTTGGTCTACAGCTCGTTCCGACTTCGCAGAGTCTCTTACCATTTTTTCCAGGGTCATTCAAACGCTTGTTTAGGAATACGCGTGTCTATCATGGGACTTCCAGTTCTGCCTGTATTCCTTTACTCTCTCCAGAACCGACTGTAACTTCAGATCTTTACTTATGTCGTCGTTTCATATATGATCTTCTTTATTACAAGAAAACAACACATCCTTTTTCTTTTAATTTTTGTAGTTTTGCGAAAAAGTTAAATCTCTTGCGAATCTGCCAGAAGAAAAACCTGGCTGGGCACCTGAAGAAGTCTCTATAGTATTTACTGGGTTGCGATTTTTTGTTTAAATTAAAGCAGTATCGATTCCATGTATATTCAGCGTTTAAGTCCTTGTTTACTGGTTGTTTACTTGTTTACACAGAACGTTCCGCATTACGTGTTTCTTCAGCATTCACAGAAAACATTCGTTCAAGTGTTCTGTCCTGTGGCAGGTCCACGACCTATGATCTAAAAGTGCGCCTCATCTACACTCTATCACACGCATCCTGCGCCTCATTTACACTCTATCACACGCATCCTTCGTCATTATTTCATCTCCTTGACATCACCAATAACTGTTACCTTTCTCCTTCCGTCTATATTCCCTTCTATCATATTGACAATAAAGCGCTTCCTACTTAACGTATGTACCAAGCACTTGCCTTTTCCTTTCTTAATACATTTCAATAATTATCTAATTCCCCCACCTTTCCCTACGCTATCTAGTTTCTTATCGTATCTGTTTAACCTATATTCTGCATTCTCCTTCACGCCCATATCTCGATCTGTCCAGATAATTTCGCTTTACACATCCCACGGTCTACAGGCCTATCTCTGCTCCATACACAGCGACACCCCACACATAGCTCGTCACTAATCTTTTTCTTTAATAAACTTTATCAGCTAGTAAACAATTTTCATAAAAAAAGAAACACTAAAATTAAATTAGCAAACAGACGTAGAAAATGATATCACATTTGCACACAAAGCGGAATGAAATAATTACAACTTAGTACAGCAATGACAAAAATCCAATGTGAACCACATGCAAATATAGGTGTGCCATCTGCTAAAATCAACTTCCGGAGGGATCGAGTTCAAAAACTAAGACAAACACGAATATAAAACTTGTATATATAAAACAAACAAAATATCTACACACATGACGTGCAATCAGCATTTAGTGAATAACAAATTTATTATGTTAATAAAATAGTAAAAATGATTTCCGAAATGACCCTTCGGTTTGTAAAACCCCAGTGTGTATTATAATACTACAATTGTCATTTATTATTAAAACAACACGTATAGTCACATACAATAAGCTACTGTTATTTATTTTAAAGTTGTAACAATTTGTTAAGTGGCAAAGATATTTTAATTAAATTAAAAAAATAATTATAAACGAAAAAATTAAACAATACAGAAGAAAATTAATAAAAAACCTACACAATTGCTACCCTTTTTGTTAAGCGACAGAGAAGACTTTTCTAGACTTGTTGGAAGGAGTAAATCAGACGTTTACCTCCCTTTAAGTAGAGAGGGGGCAATATAAAGACTCTTTTAGGGGCTCAGCCATGATTTTCTTTTGACAAGTTTAAAAGAGATTTAAATTTTGTGTGAACAAAACTACAAAAATTATAACAAAAGAATATGTTATTTTCACTTACTTTGTTGTAATCAAGAAGATAAGCGTGAAAATGTCAAGGTTACATTAAGAGATATCAAAAATTCAACCAAGTCATGAAACATTAAAGATGGCATCTGACATCACAATACAAATAAGATAAACGCTACCAGAAAACTGGCACAGATTTTCTCCCATCTCCTGAGGACGCAAATTGTATTAAATGTTTTGTACGAATCTTTTGAAATTTCATCTGAGCGAGTACGTGTCTGTAATTATTGCAACAAATAGAATTACGTAAATCTGTCTATTCGTTTTGCAACAGAAACGAATAAAGACTTTTATAAAATAAACACTACAGGTACTAAAACATAAATCTCTCTCTCAAAAAAAAAAAAGATTTTCAGTCACACTACGGTGTGCGCAAATACGGACGACAGCAAATTTTGTTGAACGCAGCGTTACGATTGATCAGCAAATAAATCAGTTCACCGGTAGCGCTTGCAAACAGCGTTTAGAACGCCCCGCCGCGTTTGATCTTAGCTTTACGAAATAACGGACACGTGTTAAGATTTATATGTTGATTGGTTTCCAAAATGATTTATATGTTGATTTGTTTCCAAAATGGTTATAAAAAAGTTTAATAAAATCACGACTAAATATTAAGTACGGATATAAAAACCGTTCGGAGGAGACTGTGCTTTAATATCCAGTGTGCTGATAACCAAGCAGTAATAGCACAAGATTCTTATGACCTGGAATTTATGCTCACTCGACTAGACAAGGCATATGAAACGTGGGGATTTTAACGGTAATGTAAATAAGACAGAATATCTAGTCGTTAATTCCGATACCAGATTTTGTGCCGTCTCCCTTGTTAAGACAACACAAAAGTCGGGAACTAGTTCAATTCTTTACCAGTTAATTAAACTAGCTGCCGTTGTTAGTAAAACATCCTTACCAACAAATTACAAAACAATTATGATATAGGAAATTGACAAGGTTTGCATAAATTTATTCACTCACTAGGTGTTAGCGAAAACATCTCTTTATTGCTATTCAAATATTATGCTTGATTTTAAAGAAAAGTTATTTTAGTAAATTCTGCTTTTACTGCTTCAAAGATCTTAAGTATATTATTCGTTTTATCTCAAAATTTATTCATATAGATGTTAGTTTTAATACCACGGATCCGGGTCTCAACTTTCTCAAAATAATTAATTTATCAAAACTTCAACCATATTATTAGAAGAATAATATTGGTGATACTCTACATTATTATCTTACATTTATCTATACATTGCGGTTACTATTACTTCATTACAAAATTACAAAATTTACAAATCTGATAATTTGTTCTTTACATTGCTAAAGTTCTTTGTTACTTCTTTTATTAAGGCGAAATTTACAAAAGTTGTGGTTTGATATCACCTGAATTTCATATGATGTTGTTGTTGTATCCTTTGGGGCATCTCCTGTCGTCTTCTAAGGGTGGAGTACGTTGTTCCTGGTGAATCTACATCGGGTTGATTATTTCTGCTCTCGAAGATCGGTTGTTTACTTGAAGTTCCAACTGTTGTAGTTTCACTTTCCTTGGTCCAGACTTTTGTAGTTCACATTTTTTTATTTTAATTATAGTTCTCACTTCGCAGTACTAAAGTGAGTAGTTACATTTCTTACACTTACATTTTATATTTTTAAAAGAGATGTGTTGGCTACCTTTTTCTTTCTGTATGTATTCTCACTAACTCTACACACTACATTATTCACAATAAAACCATCTCACGCTGGATATACGTTTAACGCCATACACTTACGTGTATGTACACAACACCAAAACTCACATCTTGTCATGGCGAAGTTCTACTGGCGAATGCGCGTATAGTTTAGGGGCGAGGGCTCAGTAGCTGGTGTGTATTTACGCACTAAGAAAATAGTTCGTACTTTATATATTATTAATTATTCATTAATTAGAATGTAAATACTTTATGTTTACTTTATTATGACTTAGGGATTTCTTTATTTATATAGTCGCATTTTTAATAATTAAAGTAACTATTATTATTATTCTTTACTTAATACCTTTCTTGGCGTGTTGGTACTGGCAAGTTTCAAGTTGATTCAGGAATCTGGGTATAGGTAAGGGTGGATGATATTCTTACTTATTAAAATTAAAAATTTTAATTTGTGCGATTTTCGATATATTTAAAATCGTCACAATTTGAAGTATTGATTAAAGACAGTACTTCAATTGAACAGGTCGGTGAATTTAAATACCTAGAGGCACTAATAACACGGGAAGGCCTAGGAAAACCCGAAATCAAAAAACGAATAGAACAGTCCAGGAAAGTTCTATGTAGCTTGAACTCTATTTGGTGGGACAAACGTATTTCGAGAGCAACAAAGATTCATATAGGAAAAGCTTTTGTTGAATCAGTTCTGTCTTACGGCTGGGAGGTATGGACGTTGAGTATGCCGTGGAAATGGATTATCTCCATAGACGTGCAAGAGTCTCAAGAAGGGAGAGGATAACCAGCGAGGAGATCAGGAGAAGGATGCATGTAGAAGACCCAATTATTAACAGAGTAGAACGAAGAGGACTAAAGTGGTTCGGTCACTTACTCCAAATGGATGAAGAGAGATGGCCGAGGAAAATATTTCAGTAGAGGCCACTAGACCTAGACAGGGGCAGACCTAGACTGTCCTGCTATTAAAACATGAGGAAGGCCATGGAACATCATAACGTGGCAGAAGAAGATGCACAGGACAGAAATAGATGGCGGTTAGGTTTGCGTATGCGGCAATAGTCGATGAAAATCCCTTTGAGAGATATATAAAAACCGCCCACATCCGTGTAAGATTCGAATACCCTGCAAAAAATTGTTCATATTTTACGACGGTCTCACTGATCGTCGTAAGGCACAGGGGAAAACAGAATACAGACACCAATGAAGTCACTAATTACCAGCTGTAATTAATCACAAATAACAGTTTATAATCAACAAGTTTATACTCGTACAATAATTCAAATAGAATTTGTCCACACGCAATAATAATGTCAACTAATAAGGTCCCGCGCAATTGTAACACAATAACACTTCGCCATAATACATCGAACTTCACTTGAATAAATCGCCACTTAAACTGAACTGAACGTCGCTGGATGCTTATATTTATACCCCGCTGAGATGTCAGAATAATCTGCCACTTTTTCAATGACGTGTTAAACAGGCGCTTTCGAATCCACTAGAAACTGTCACTGTGTTCTGGCCTTGAACACAGTGCCGACCGCAGCGATCTGGAAAAGTCTCAATTGTTGACCCATGATAAGTGTCACATAATTGTCTTTCTTAACAAAGCAGCAATATGTACGCACATAAACAATACAGCTAGGCTCTGCTGGGATAGCCTAGAAAAGATTAGACCAACGCACTCCATTGTTCGTAAACCGGGTCGGATACACTGCGGGATGAATAACCATTCGAAGGCTACCTGTTTCCTGCTCGTTAAGAAGGCACAAATTCGAAACTAAGAAAAAAATTTGAATGTTTTTCAACAATCAGACAATTAGCAATGTTTACTAGACGCGATATCGTACTCAAAAGATAGAATATTAGAAATAAAAATGTTGGTATTTATATAACTAATTATCCCGATTATTAACCGCTACATTTCTTTTTTACTTTTTGACATTTATTCTTTTTTTTATCACTCTGCTAGGGTTAACAACCCAAACTCCCGCGTAGCTACACCACTGTTAATCAACTGGCTAATCATGCTAGATTACTAACCTTGCTAACATACTTTGAAAAATTATCGTTAGTAACCCTTTTTTAGTAATTGATATAATCCCGGATTTAGACAAAAATTCCGTCCTGGAAATCCACCTCTCACACGAAAAAGATTACATGACTGGGGAAACCCGGATTGATGGCGACCCTACCTAATCCAACTTTAGGATACAGCTCAGTTTATCACTTTGTATATGAGTAATAGACTGAGCAATACAACTGATTATTGTTAGAATAAGCCGTTAGAATTTATAGACCAAATCGTTACCTACTAAGTTTCCGTCCAAGCTATCAAATCAGCTTCAGCGTTGTGTAGATGTGTTGTTATGAGGCGACTCCTGCCTTCCTTTCTATTGAACCGCCGCACATATTACTGACCGCCAGACGTGCCATTTATAAGAGTTTACAAACCCATTCGCTTACTACGCGTAAAGATTAACTTAATACGAAGAACTTTGTCTTCAAACTCGCTGTTATAAAGTTAGTACAGTTTCCAAGTTCACGAGAGTGCCATATGCCATATAAATCTTGCGTTTTATTCCGTTCAACGGAAAAGCGAAAACTTAGTTCACTAAAACGCAGCTGTTGTGTTGTGTGACCTTGCGCGCGTCTCGCAATTATTGACCCCGTTCGTTCGCTCGAGCCGAGTTTTAAAATACGGGTCATTCTTCAGTGACACGTGACAAATTTATCATCAGTATTAAAATGAAAGCACGGCCACGTAGAAGAAAAGAAAATCATAACCGTCTTACGCCGTAATGCCCTAGCACGTGGCATACGAGCTTCTACGTTATTGTTACATGATTTTTAGAGGGTATGTTCTTGAGTAGGAGGACGAGGAAGAGGTGGGAAGATGGCGTTGCAGAGGACGCGAGTGACATGGGGATAAGAAACTGGAGGAGGGTTGCAATGGATAGAGTAGATTGGAGGCGAAGATTGGTGGAGGCCAGGGCCCGACTTGGGCTGTAGCTCCATAGGAGGAGGATATTCTTGAGTATGTTCAGGAACCAATCATCATGCCTTGGGCAATCTATATAAAGACAATGATCTGGCCACCACCATCCGATTCCATAGATTGCAATGGGCAGCAGGAGCGAACCTAGGATTTCGTTTCGAGGGTGGGAGTTTTTTCAACCACATATCGTTTTCTTAAAGTATTGTTTTCCTCATGTTATAATTAAAGTCGTGCCAAAAATTAAAACAGCCAGATTATAGCTGTAATTTACTAATTTCATTAAAATAAATTTAAAACATACATCAGGTAGGCTTCCAGTCTCTCTTGAGAGCCTAATAATACCTTTCTGTGGAATAATACTTTAAAGAGAACGTTAAAATTAAGAAATTGAAGAAAGTGAGGGTTACCAGCATGTATATAATTGCTGTGGATATATATGTATCCAACAGGGTTGTGGATTTTATCCACATGTAAATAATACAGCATGATATAATATTTTACAGTATCTGTGTAAAATAATGTTAAATAATTTTGTTAAAAAATATAATGGTTTTCAGTCTTTTTCAATTAATTACGTTAAATAAACAAGCAACCAGTTTAAAATTTTTGCTCCAACCTTTTCGGATTTCGGGGGTGGGGGGATATATCCCCCATATCACCCCCCTAGGTTTGCCTCTGATGGGCAGGACACATTATTAGGACAGAAGGGAACCGAATATCTAGGAAGGTACTATATAGTCAAATCGAGGGTAGAAGGCCTGTCGGAAGACACAAGCTTAACTGGATTGACGCGGTGGTAAGGATTGATGCTGATATTTTACTTAAAACAAAACGATGGACATCAATCGCCAAGGATAGGGAAAATGGAGGCAGATGATTATGGTTTGACTCCAAACTGTGACGCTATAGAAGAAATACTTAAATATCAGTAAGCACTAAATGATGTCCTACGATTAATCCAACGAAGATATTTTCCGGCGAGCATTAAAGAAAATAAGTATGACGTAACGAGCAGGAAAGGAATTTCTCGAAATGATTATTATGTCTTTTCTGCTTTACGTGATGTGAATCAAATGAATTTAGGTTATGTGTCGTTGAGAATTTATATCAAGAGACATTTCTCTTTTTAAAATCAAATATTTAATGACTTGGCGTCGAGCGCAACGGAATGATTAGAGATGGGTACGTTCCAGCAAGAACAAGAATGTTCCAAGTATGCTTAGTAGCATCACAGTTACAAAACTATAGGTTATAAATAATTAGCGTTTGTTCCAGTCTGTCAGTTGTGTATTGTTGGAGAAATAACGTAAATCTCGGTGAGGTAGCACTACGGGCTTGTAAAACTAACTTAGCGATTATTTGTATAGGCTGCGAGTTATTTAGGACTTCAGCTGTCGGTTCGTTATTATTGCGTACTGTGAATAGTGCATATTGTTCTACTGCTCTTGCGAAGCTGAGTCGTGGGTTGTAAATTCGATTAAAATTCTTAACAAAACTAGATATTATCCTCGCAGACTTAAGCATCAGTTTACTTCTAACATTCAATAATCTCTGACTATGAAATATCTAATTGAGTCAGAAGTGAGGATCTTCAGAGAGAGAGAGAGAGAGAGAAGAGAGAGAGAGAGAGAGAGAGAGAGAGAGAGAGAGAGAGAGAGAGAGAGAGAGAGAGAGAGAGAGAGAGAGAGAGAGAGATAAAGAGAGAGAGACGCTGGAAAACCGTAAGACCCATAAAAGGCCCTTAAACGCTTTGGAAATAATGGAAGAAAAGCATACAATGGAAGCGAACGGTAACATATCTAGAAGCAGAGAAACGCGCGGAGAGAAACAGAAGCTTTAAAGAGCAGAAGCAGAAAGCAGATAGGATCTGACAGACATTAGGGAAAACCTCAAAAACCTTTTTGACATAAAAAAAAAAAAAAAAAGAAAGTACCATGGCAAAGCTGACAAATTAATATGCGATTTGAGAATGCAGAAGTAGAAGAATGTTTGTGTCTGCTGTGAAATCAAGGGCGTATTTACGGGGGGGGGGGGGACGAACAGGACCGGACCCAGAGAGTCGAAAAAGTTGACGAATTTTATTAAGCTCTTAGTTTTTAGGCTGTTTTTTTTTAATTATTTTTCCAGCTGTGTACGCTAATGTAGTAGTAGCTCTTTTTTAAAATATACAAACAAGTTTATCACACACCATTAGGGTATACGTTGGAAATATGAAATATAGGAAAATCAATTCAGTCAGTAGCCTAAGTATCTTTTAGCAGTGTTTCAGTAACACGTATGATTATTGTGTTATTCCCGTTTACTTTAATGGGACTGATTTCAGGATTTTATCACGCCTTTTTCACCCACTTTAAAGATAGTAGGGCTAATGTTGATTAGTCTGAACTTGTTTTTTCTTTTGTATGAAACCGACCCGACCCCGGAACCCTTCTTTCAAAGACAAATTCTAGATGCCCCACTGCGTGTCCTGTATCAAATTTTAGCGAAAGCATTCTATTTGAAAATAAGTAATTATGGATATACATGAATTAAAGCCATCTTTAGTATGTACTGTACGTCAGTTATAAACAAATTCTAAACAATTTGGTTAATGACCAAAGATTCAGAAAATAAAAAGCAGTATTTTCTGTACTGGGGCTCGTTCACGCGAAACCCACAAGCTTTGTTGAAAATACTCGCTGGATAATTATTTCAGACATTTTGAAATTATTGCAGGAGATAACGAAGTCCCAGAATTTGCGCGAAGTACAAACTGAACAGCTGAAAACGAGACGACTCCGCTGCCTTCCGAGGTGTTTCAGAAAAACGCAGACAGGTTAATTATAACGGCATTCCCGAAGCGCCAAATGATTCCTGAACGCGGTTTCAGGCTGATACGGGAACTAAATTAAATATTACGAATAATCGGTGTGTGAATAGCTCTTGTCTCCCCTCTCCGTACAATATAATGTTACGCCGGTCTCACGGATCGTCGGGTTGTACAGTGGAAACAAAATACAGACACCGATGAAGTCACTAATTACGAACTTGAATTAGTTACAAACAAAAATTTGAAATCAACAAGGTACTCTCATACAATAATTCAAGTTAAATTTGTCCACATGCAATAATAATTGTCAACTACTAGATTTCAGCAATAATTAGAACACAGTAATCACTTTCCACTTATTGGCAACAATCACTCGATCCGCACTCTACACTCTCGCCAGATGTAACTAATTTCTAAGCCGGCCGCAGTTGCGTATATAGGTCCCGCAGGTGTTCCAGAATGATTTTCCATTTTGGCGGGGGTGCCAGCATAATTCGCGTAGCTAAGAGTACTCGAACAGTCTGGAAGGTGCATCCTTGATAGCCTTCACAGAGACGCTGCAGAGCGGTATGTAATTTTGTCGCAATAGTATTATATTTCACAAGAGGGGATTTGTTTCCTTTTTTACATGAGTACACTTTATATATTGAAGTTGTTTTTGTCCATCCCGAAATTGTTGTCCACGTCTTCTGTAATGTTATCAAAACGTGTCATAATCAAAGCTAAAAACTCAAATTTATTACCATAGGAAACTCCAAGTGACTTATATGAATGACGCTTTGTTCCTCTCCAGCACATGCACGTTGTAGTTTGTTCATATTTATTTAATTCCATTGTTTCCGTGTGTTTCAATTAAAACCCATTTCTATTGTTCAAATTTACTTTACTTTATTTTACTTACTTTACTTTTTTATAATATTTTTTCAAAGTTAAATGAAGGGTAACGTCCTGTTTGCTATTTATACAGGGTGCTCCACGGGAATATGACGATTTTAAAATTTAAATAAGTAAATATAATGTACATTTTATTTACTTTTGTTTTTTATGTAATTACAACAAATTTGATGCGATTTACAACTTTAGGTTTATTATTTAAATAAGAGCCCTCTGAAATGGCCTCCATCATGTTTTATTCACTGCTGCAGTCTGTCCCGTAGATTTCGAATTGCTCTTGCACCATGTTGTTTGGTATGGCTTCATTAATGTCGTTAGGTTTATTAAGAAACACTCTAGACTTTAGGTATCCTCAGAGAAAATAGCCACATACTGATAGATCTGGAGACCGTGCCGCAATGCAACGTCTCCTCCTCCAAAAATCACGTGGCCTGGAAACATCTCTCGAAATACTGCCATGAATGCTCTGGCAGTGATGGCTATAGCTCCAGCTTCACACAGCATTCAAGTCGATCCCACGACGTCGCAGTTCCAGTAACATCACTGTATATCGACCGGAAGTGACTATCACCAGAAGTGTCTTTCCTCTTCAAAGAAATAGGGACTATGTTCCAAACATTTGCCACAGCATACCAGACAGTGCTTATTATTCACACATTTATCGTATTGCGACTAGGAACAGCATCATGACGTGGAACATTAAAATGATGGTCGAATAATCGCTGCGTAATCATAACTTTATCACCATTTTAAAAATAAGTCTCCACTACGAATGCACAGTGTGTAGTAATACACTGCTCCGTTGTAACTGAAATGCATCACGTATGCGAGGCCACAGCCAGTTCGATTCCCTCTTGCAAGCCACGGTTACCAATCGCTGTCGCTTCAAAAATCGTCATATTTCCGTGGACCACTTTTATTTTGAAACACTCGACAGTTCATTTATACATAGAATGCAAAATTGAGACAGAAGTAACTAGAATAGGACTAATAAAATGTATGCAAGGAAAACAAATTCCCAGTATGGTGTAGAGTTTATGGCGCCTATCATTGAATTAATATAGACCTACATATTCCCACTCATGAACTTAGTGTATTAATATACATAATTCCCACTCGAATCGTACGCTATTCTCTTCTCCGTACCTATCTAACAGACTACTATGACAATCATTCGAGTTGAACTAAAACAGACGTCATGCAAGACTACTATGTAACCATTAAGTTTTCGTGAGGGCGGATATGAAGGGAAAATCTCATTTACCTAACAAAGGTTATGGAGTGCACCATCTATCAAAATATTCCTTACTTTATACGGGACGGCAGCAATTTGATTGATACGGTTATATAACTGCTTCCTCCTCCCTTAACTTAGATCATCACATTACCCCGTCATGTGGCCGTGACGCAACCCTCAAGTTAGCCTAGTTCAAGTTTCATACTTTTGCGCGCGTCACGTGTCTGATACCCAACACACGGAACGGAAAGTTAAATCAATCCGTGTTTACTTTTGCAAACGCGCGCGCGCGCGCACGTTTATGCTCTTGTATATTGATGAGCGAATGCACGTCCTCAACTCATAAGACTCCAGAAAAAGAATTTCTATCACATACCGAGATATACAATGTATTTGCAACGCCACAAATCAATTTTCTTATAAAAAATGGAATTATATTCCCACATTGGCACGCTTTTAAATGTTTTCCTCTCATTCTTTGTGGAAAGTACAACTTCATGGTTTGTAACGCTAATTATGAGAGGCCTTTCATAGGTAGCTTTGTATACAGGGCAGGTCAAGACAGTATCTAAACAAAGATGTAAAGATCGACGGCGTAAGAGCTGTACGCTAAAGGGCTTCACTGCTTTAGGAAGTTATGACTAAGGAATTTGGTCTGCTGGTACAATAAACAATATTCAAACTACAGACACTGTCCGACAACCTAGGTGAACGATAAACGAATCTACGAAAAGTGTACACGTTAAACAATGTTGGACATTAGGTGGGTACACAAACTTCATACCTTAATTTTGATCCTAGGCTGTCACGGTCGGTGTCAACATTGTTCAGAGTAACATTAGTCGGACCGTTAGGGCGTGGCCTAAAGATGTTAACTACACAGGTTTCGGCCTAGCCATCAGAGGCCATCTTCAGAATAGTCTACCTCAGTACTCGGGTGTATTTGGTAAACAACTGCCAAAACAGTTTTACACTGAAGATGGCCTCCGATGGTGAGGCCGAAACCTCTGTATTTAGACCACGCCCTAATATCCCCACTTACGTCACTTTGGATAATCTCATACTATAAGTTTTACAAGAAGCAAACGATCAGAAAATTTATAAAAGAAATGGAAAACAGCATCCAATCGAATCTTCACACTAATTTAGGGACGTCCCTGGCCATCGATCCACCGTGTGGTCATTCATCCAGATTTTGTATTCACGTACCTACGTGTCGTTTGACTTTGCAAGGGCCCAAGACGCTTTCAGCACACCATTGTACCGCCGGATTAGAAGAAAATAGCTGGTTAGTGGTGCTCAGCTGTTCGCGGGCCAGTCTAAATCACGTGCAATTTGTTTAGGTCTTGTAATTAAACGTAATGGAATTATTCTGAACACTCTTGAACGAAAACTGTCCAAGAAGGCCGGAAATATTTTATAAAAACACGATTATTTATAATAATTTTTTATACCACACGATTATTTAAATTGAAAGGTATGATAAAAATTGGCGGGAGATAGAAATTCCTAGCCTAATCATAGGAAAAAGTCGTTTTCATCCCGACATGTTCAGTCTGTTAACTTAATCAACTGCTACCGCACACTAACTAGTGAGCACCCAGTAAAGTCGTCCTTTCCAAATATTTGAACCTCCCGAGCGTCTAAACACTCCACAGTAATAAGTGAATTGACTCCCATCATTATCACAGCGACGCAAAAAGCGAAATAATGCAACTTAACTCAATAGCAAGAAGGGAACTCTCTGAGGCCAACTACGTAGTATGGATTTACTCAAAACAAGTGATTTAGTTCTACACCGCACATGCGAATACCAAAGAAAATAACAACACGTGTATCAGAAAAAGATAGGATTTGTAGAATCAAAGTCGTGGTCCACGGAAGCTGATAGAAACGACGGCCAGAAACGTCTGTACTCTTAATTAAATCTTAGTCGCACAAAAATATAAGAACTGTGGTTGCGTTATAGCGGCAGCAGAATGTTGTAAAAAAAAACTCTTTTCGTTCTTAGTTCAATCCTGATGTAAACAAACCCACGTGGCAAATCTGAACCGCTATTGGTCAGGGACGTTGACACTGTTCACACAGTAATGTGTTACGCACATGTGCAGAATGTCTGTATGGTCATGTGAGAGTTATCTTGCCACTTAAATCGGGGCACGTCGTTTTAAGACTTCCGCCTTATCACTGTATTCTGAATCGTATTGAATTAAAATGGAGCCATTTGAAAGGAAATGTTGCCCGTCACAACACATTAGGTGCGGGATATAAAACAATTTATAGAGAAGGCGGTAAATGTAACAACGACAGGCAAGTGGAGTCATTGTATGCAGCATGTAATCAAGGAAGATGATAAGTTATGGGAACTGGCCCTCATTACCGAAGTCGTTTGGACAATGAACAATCTTATCAATAATAACGCTGACTCAAGAGATGATACAAGTTCAGACACGGATATGGAAGACATTGAACTACTCTCTGACAGGTAGTGATAGTACTCAGTATACTGGTAATTAATAGAGCTTCTATTTTCGTTTTAAATAAATTCTACTTTTTATTCGTAGCTATATTATAAAAGAAGCCATTAACTGGTGTTATAAAATGTTTCACTGTCGGTCTGACACACACACACAAAGTTTACTTTGGTTAGGACAGATTATTACAATTTACATGTGTTTACACAGTATCAATATTATATGTACCCTGTCTGAACTGCTTCTGTCAGAGTGACACGCCTCTAATTCAAGCAGCAAATAGCGTTTCAGATGTGCCACGCCTGTTTGTTTACATCAGAATTAAACTAAGAACGGAAACAGTATATCTGCATTGTCTTTATGATGCAGACCTGTGGGTAATGCACACTAGTTGGCAGTTCCATCATGATACAGTATCTACCTATTTCTAGTTACAGTCACAAGAAAAGAACTAATGAAGTCACTGAAATTGCTGGTATTCTCATGCAGGTTTTTTTTAGCACAAGTGTCTTCGTAACTGGACTACAATTTGCTACAGCACTAAATTTTCACGACCATGTTTTAAAAAAATTACCAAGTGACTAAATAATACAGTAAATGACTTTTGCCTTTATCAATGGAGCTGCTTTACACAAATATTGCCTGCTTTAAGTTTGTTGTGTAGTATGTCAAACAAACTTTGACACACACAAGTGTACACAGTGTATACTCCATTAAGCAAAACAATTCAAACTTATGTGGTATTCAAGGCTGAAGTAGGCAAACAGCTATTAATGGAACTGCCTATCCAATCACAACTTCTTGTAACGGTACATGTTGACAGCAGGATTAAGCTAAGAACGGAAACAGTATATATAGTTCGAATATTAAATGATTATGCCTTATTTACTGTAGTTTAGCATCTCTGCCTACCACATAGTATACTGAATCAGTGGCGTATCTAGAACTTGGCCTTGCCGGGGAGGATCCGTTCTAGTCGGCTTCACACAAAAGAAGAAGCAAGTTAATCCTTAAAGTTGTTTACAAACGTGTGATAACATTCTGAAATAAATCCCATAAAAGTAAACGGTAATAAAACAAGAAAAATACGCTTTATTGGAATATTGTTTACAAGGTCCTTATTGACTGAATTGATTTTCCTGTTGGCTATATTCATATTTCAAGCGTATACGCAAATACTGTGTAATAAACCCGTTTGTATTTTTAAAATATCGGTATGCAGAACCATACAAAACTTCCATGTTCTAAGATTTATATTTAAAATCATTTTCGAAATGAAGTATTTCCATAGAAACTATTTCTTTCTTCAGCTTAACCACAGTACTGTGGTCACTAACGTATACCACCTGACGTTTCACTGTGATGGCAGTCGATGGCACTGCCGAAACATCTGGTTTTGCAGAAAACATTCGACTACGGCCAAACAGCCCGGGAAGGAATTTTAACAACAAACTACTTCTTTGTTGCCGATAACGTAGTACACATATAAAAAATTATCCCCTCACCCTTCAACTATTATTTTCATTTATAGAAAATTGCCTCCTCCCCGTTCAACTACCCTTTCTATTTATAGATATTTTATCTACCTTTCTACAGTGGATTATTATAACCTTCTTTTCAGGATACTTTATTTATCAAATTTAAGTACTTTATTCTTCTTAAAACATAAAACGATGCAGGTAAACTACCCCTTCTTCTTAACCAATATTTATCAATATCAATAGGCCTTGCGTCCTTTACAACTCAGGCACATATGCAAAAAATTATTAAATTCTGTTTGAATTTCCGGCAGTTATCGTTCTCCATAGGAAAAATTTCTACACAATACGTAGACACAGGGACACACAGACAGTGTTCAGAAAATGACTTTTATTCATGTTTTGAGGGTAGTACAATCAGAATCAGCCCTTATCTCGAACACGATTTTTTCGCCATCACGACACTTTCATTTCCTTATGGAACATGGAAGTAAAAAGTTACTACTATGTTAGCGTACACAGCTGAAAAAGTAATCAAACAGACTAAAAATTAACAAAATTCGCCAAATTTGTTTGATCCTCTGGGGTGGTCGAAAAAATTAAGCCCCCGTACTGAAGGGTTAGCTTAAAGTTAGATTGGAGTAGTAAAAACCTGTGCGGATATTCTTTGGCCACAAATTTGCAATTACCAACTAAATAGTATATTTTCTGACCATCACAGGCTTGGAAAAACGACAAATTAAGACGGCTTTAAAAGCAATGCAAATAAGTTCTAATTGTTCTAAGTGTATTAATTAAAACAAAAAAGTTCCTTTTGAGTCGAACTTGTGAAATTTTAAAGATTCGGCTACACAAAATGTTTAATAAAAGTATGAACAATACATGATGTTTGCATATGTACGTATACGACGCTGAATCCGAGTTTTCATTCGGTTAAATTGTTAACTAACCACGGTACTGCAGGTAAGATTAATTTGTTGCTAACTTCCGACTTCACGTCCGTGGCTGGCCATTGTGCACTGGTCGTCTGGTTGTTTTTCTATTGTTGCGTCCTTTTCACCATGGGGTCAGTGATTTTTATATTCACTGTTGTTTTGCTGGTTTTAGTTTTGAGAGGTTTTACACTTTATATTCATACTAGCGGCGGCTTCGCACGAGAATATTTGACTTTAATTAAGTATTTCAATATAATTTTTATTGTATAGGCCTATGCCTATATGGCGTTCTGTCACCTCGTCATTTTGTACAATTAGTTAAATTCTCTCCAAAGCTGTTTTGAACACTTGTACTAAATTATTATGTTAGTGCAACAACCTTTGGAGATTTAAAAGTTCCCGTTTATAAAGCCTTTTGAGATATTTATAAAGTACCCGTTAACTCAAAAATGATAGGTTCTTTATTTTAAGTGTTACTGTGTTATAAGCATTGTATATCCTCATTAAACGTTGTTTTCCTCAACCATGGCTTTTATTTATTTCAGAAGCAAACTAAATACCAATACCCGTTGTCACCTAACCTCACAAGTGAAAACAGCACGTATTTTCGCTTTTCATTAAGAAATAGGACAATTAGTACACTTTTTCTTTTCCACATCGTAATATATCGATACAATCGCATATTATATAAAACATCGAAAATGTACTGCAAGAACGGATAAAGGTACAGTTACGATGCCGCTAAATAGCATTTGTTTATTTACTTGTTACTATGGTAATTAACTCTGGTGTCCTTGGTGTTGTTGACATCTTAATACGCGTCAACAAAAGGGCATAATTAAAAGGGCCTAAATAGTGCGAACGGGACAAAATATCAAATTCCAAGTTAGACAGTGTTTATCGCCTTGTGTCAAAGGTTACCTGTGCAAAATTTGGTGGCAATCGGTGTAACAGTGTGGATTTGAATTCAGTAGGAAGAAATACTCAAACTTTGAGTTTTATATGTTGGTAGATATACTGTAACCAAAAATGGCTCCCCATTCAACTTCTATCTATCTCTCTGTCATAATATATTTTCCATTCGGTATGGAAATTAAGTAGGCAAACCTTTTTGTTAAAGAACAGCCTTACAAAATGTGATTTTGAAATGCGAACGTTTCTAATCGTCGGCACATTACAGTTTGATGTTCACGTAGTGCAAAATTTGGTGGCAATCGGTGTAACAGTGTGGATTTGAATTCAGTAGGAAGAAATACTCAAACTTTGAGTTTTATATGTTGGTAGATATACTGTAACCAAAAATGGCTCCCCATTCAACGATCTATCTCTCTGTCATAATATATTTTCCATTCGGTACGGAAGTTACGTAGACAAACCTTTTTGTTAAAGACCAGCCTTACAAAATGTGATTTTGAAATGCGAACGTTTCTAATCGTCGGCACATTGCAGTTTGATGTTCACGTAGTAAACCTTCTCTGTAGTACGAGTAAGCTAAAGTTTTCTTGACACTTTTTGTCACGAAAAATGTGCTGGCCCCATCACAATTCCTGTACCAAATAATATACGATAGACAAAAAATGTTAATTATTTTTTATTGCAGTCAAAATATGTTTACTTTTAGAACAAAAGCGTTATAAAAAGCGTTTAAATGTTTTTATATCTCAAATAATCATGTCTCAAAAAAATGTCTCAAAATCTATCATGTAAGTATATCCTAGCAAGTTCGCTTTGCTTATTTTTTAATTAAAATTTATTTTTAATCTTGTTAATTAAATTAGTCTCTGTAACTCCAACTTCGTCGTGCTTATTTGCTAACCTGCTAAATTTCATGTCATGGACGAGGCCTTTCAGTGTTTCCACCATTTTTAAGTCCTAAATCACGACAAGTCGTGAAAATGGTGGAAATACTGAAAGGCCTCGTCCATAACATGACATTTAGAAACTTAGCAAATAAGCACGACGAAGTTGGAGTAAAATTTATTTATTTTATTAAACACATTAAGACGATTTTCTTTATAAAACATTTTAATTATACTTTTTAAAATTTTATTAATAAGTTTTGTTTAAATAAATTTTATGCGTTTGTTACACTCAACACATTAAACTCTATTCCCTATAACTGAGATATGTCAGAATACCATCAAATTAACAAAAAAGAGATTTAATATATTCCTGATGTAATTCTATGTAATGTATTTCTAATATTATGTGTCATAATACATAAGTTAATAAATATCTGTATTTTAAGGTCACGTGTGAATTTATAGAACAAACTGTACGAATACTGTTTTCCTTGCAACTTTTACAAGTCGTAATTATTTCATTCTCTTTCCGTCCGAGGTGCTTCAGTGTTAATCTGTTTGTCTGCTGCTATACAGTGTTATTATTGTTTTTAAATCCGTACGTCTGCCACCAACAGGAACAGTGTAGGTTTCAAGCACAGTCTGAGACAACGCTAACAGCCACTGTCATTAAAACATTTATTTCAGACAAAAGCGGGTAAATTCCTTTTTCTTTCTCACTGGTCAGTGTTTTCTTTTTGAAAGGTGTGTTTTTCCCATTAAGGAAGGGAATGCTGAGTAACAGAAACGCCGTGTCGGAAAGACAGAAAACACTGGACGTAAGGTGATCGGAGTGAGAGGGAAATAGTCCTGCAGTAAAGCTTTTATGCCACCCATACTATTTATCAAAACCAAGGTTTCTTCAAAACGTTCATGCAGTTCTTGTTTATTTTAAAAATTATGCCTTCATTCATCGACACTTATACTGCCCTCTTCAAAGTAGTCTCTGTCGAATGTAACACAATTAAGCCACCCGTTTTGCAGTCTTCAAAATATTTCAACCATTTTTGGTACCGCCTTGAGCTCGCTTAACGACTTTCATTTCACGTCTTCAGCCATCGCGGAACGTTGTCCTTTCGTGGAAATTATCAGTATTAGGAGGAGGAAAGTTCGCGTTGGGACACATCTGGTGAATACGGCAGTTGCCGTCTCATCATTATGACGTTTTCTTTTCCCTACCCTGGCGAAATTCGTAACACACAATGACGTGCGTCCAGGCGCATTATCGGGCTGCAAATTTAATAAATTATTCTTCCGAAAATCTTCCCGTTTTCTACGAATAGCTTCATACGAATTACGTAAAATGTCCGAATAGTACTCTTTATTTACCACTGAACCTAGCGATGAAATTTCTTGGAATACAAAAACAACGACGATCTTCAACTCATTTACGCCAGTCTTTGAAGCTTGTAAACCGCTTGTTTACGCACAACAGTCTTGCGAAGTCTTTTCAACACGTTTACCAGGACAGAGCAGTTCATCTCACAGTTTACACAAAATTTAATCCACGTTCTTCAGTCTTCTACTGTAGAATGACAAAAATCGCCTAATACATCTAAGGACGACTTATTTAATTACTTGTGAAATCTAAACTGTGCATCAAATAAGGCTAAAATTTTAGACGATTGTCACTAACATGTGTACCAACATAACATAAAAATAGTTTTTTAATCGGTCCCTTGAAGCAATGGAAATTGCACGAACTTTTTGATCAATGCACATATTGTCATGGTGTTACCACAGATCAAAGATCATTAATCCTATACTTATTGATTGTTGTATACAATTATTTGAATGCTCTAAGAATTTGGTTTGGCGGGGGGGGGGCTGTCCACACAGTAAAATATGAGACAAATTATGTATTACAAACATCTGACTTCCTCAAAGTAGCTTAGATTTATAACCAGATTATTTGAATGTTTTTCTAACATCTATTGGCAGGTTGTTTGCTGTAGGTGTTTATTCCTCGGCTTTGTCACGGAACAACGGTTTCACTGTTTGTAAAGCTGTTTTTATGTGCAGCGTAGGATCGAGAAGTTTTTTTGTCACACACTTTGAGTGCCACACTAGCGGTATTATACAACGATACCGGTTGTATAATAGTGTAATACTTTTGACAGTTGTGATCGTAATATCATTACATGTTTGTTTTGTAATGAAACCAACGTATGTTAATATTTTATATTATTTTCTTTACTTGTTGTAGCTTACAACACGGATTGGATAATTAATGATTATTTGTGTCTATTACGAAGTAATCGTAAAGCTGGATGAGAGGTAAATGACGTTTAGATAACTGCATCCCCTCCTACTATCGAAGCTCATCATATTACTCCGTCATGTGGTCATGACGCAACCTTCAAGTTAGCATCTCGGTTCAAGTTTTATACTTTTGCGCGCGTCACGTGTCTGATACTAAACATTGGAAAAGTTAAATCCCATACCACTTCCTACGTTTGAGTGTGTGTAGAATACGCAAAACACCACACACACACACACATATATATATAATTTTAATTTGCGTAAATATATTTCATTTTTTAAGTATTTACAAACTTCACCTACTTGGAAAACCTTACGACACGTACGCGCGCGCGCGCGTGTATGTGTTTTCTTAAAACATGGATGAGCGAGTCCTTTACAAACAAGACCGAGAGGAAAGCAATTTCGACACTTCTTACGGAAATATTTTTTTGATTCTCACGATAACGTTGAAATTAATAATGAATCGTTATCCGTCCTCCAACTCACCTATGATACATAAATGGATTCTTTTTTTTTACATAGACCCTGTCATTGTGGATTGTCACCAGAGTTCGTTATGCGGTAAGTCAGTATATCAGTATACTAAAATCATCATCTTCAAGGATTAAACCAAGAATGGTTTGTTCTGGTCTCAAATAGGTAAAGATTAGTATCCGGTATGAATTTTTACAAGTTTTCAAATTGTTGTCCCCTTTTTTGGCCCAGGCGTATTAAAATTTTGAAATGTCCAAAACCGAACACTACATTCAGATTCGGATAAAAGTTTCATTAATTTGATGTCACATACTGAAATTTGCGATTTTTTAAATTAATTTTGACATATCACAAGGTGATGGGTTTTCCCACACTTCTTTATGGGTCTGGGAATTGGACTTTGACGAAAGGCCAGGCCAGTCGCATCCAAGCGGCTGAAATGAGATTTCTTAGACATGTGGCAGAGTACACTCTCCATGATCATAGAAGAAACACAGATATACGGCAGGAACTGAATATTATGAGTATACTCGACAGGATCGCTCAGTATCGGCTGAATTGGTGGGAACATCTTTCCCGAATGGATGACTGCCGCATTCCCAAACACCTATGGAACTATAAGCCGAGGGGACGGAGAGGTGTGGGACGTCCGACCAGCTCTAATATTGCCTATTTGAGACCGGAATAAACCATTCTTTGTTTAATCCTTGAAGATGATTTTGATCATGATGATGATAATTTTGACTTTTCACATTTTTGCCTCCCGTATCTTAATTATTGAAGGATAAATCTCAGAAACAATAAGAGATAAAAGTATGGAGATGCATGCCAAGTTTTACGAAACTCGACTGAGCCACTCAAAAGTTATCGCGAGACACACACCAAATAGACAGACAGACCGACAAAGCCAAACGGTCAAGTTGGAAAGCTAAGAACTGTCTTTGCTTTCTCAGCAATATTTTTTAAAATTAATACTATGCCTACAGTATAGTATGTTTTCATCATTATTAATTAGCCATAATGTTGAGCTAAACGATTTAAGCCAATATGAACTAAGAATGCCGTTCTTTTGCAGACACAGTGTACACTGAATATTCCAGCATTTGTCGCTCCTAACCTAACAACCCTCGTAAACTACACGTTTGTGTGTGTGTTACCTTTGAGCCTTTAATAGAAGTAAAAGAAAACATAAAAGAAAACGAAAAAAGCTCCATCGATGTCTAAAAGTTGTTATAGTTTTCAGCCTTTATTATTTAATGTGTTACGTTTGTTATTTAAAAAACTACGAGGAGCAAAGGATGTACGAGGATGTAGTGTGTAAGGATTACTTTTTCATGTGACCTACGGTGAATATGTGTTTCTTGCTAAACCGTTCCTCTTCTCAGTTACAAGGATAATCGTCTAGTAGTAATATTGCTAGAGTTATTTCTGTTTTGTCTTAAACAGAAACTTTCAAATAGAATTTAAGAAACAAAATCTTTAAAAATTCTTGCCATAATTTTTTAAAGGCTGTACGCGTGAACATCTTAGAGATGAAGATAAATTGTCATAATTATAGGTCTTTTACATATGTGACAAAACATGTAAGAAGGGCACAATTTTCAGCTGAATGTAGAAAAAGTTAATTAGAAATTATTATGCTAAACTTAGTCTGGTAGTATTTTGTATTATGCTAAATTACAAATTCCCTTTAGTCTGGTACTTGGCATGAATTTTTACAATTTTTCAACTTTTTGTTCCCTTTTTTGGCTCCTGGTGTTTTCAAATTTAGAAACTTTAAAACAGAACACTACATTCAGATTCAGGTTAAATTTTCTTTAATCTGATGCCACATACTGAATTTTTCAATTTTGACTCCTCAATTTTTGCGTTCAGTATCGTACTTTTTGACAGAAACAATAGAAGATAAAAGTATAGATATAGATGCCAGGTTTTAAAAAACTCGATTGATCGACTCAAAACTCATCGTGAGACTTGCACCAGATAGACAGACAGACAGATAGACAGACCGAAAAACCAAACGGTCAAGTTTGAAAGCTAAGAACTGCCTTTGTTTATCAGCAATATTTTTAAAAATATTTTAAACAATACTATACCTATACTATGTTTACATCGTTATTAACTAGTTATGATGATGAGCTAAACGATTTAGGTATAATAAACTGAGAACTATCAGTACTCAGTGTACTGACACTGTGTACACTGAATATTCAAGCATTCCTCGCCCCTAACATAACGAACAACTACTCGGGGGTTGGTCGGATCCAAACACTAACTCGTATAGCAGCCGATACAGACACGCCTCATAAATATGTGACACTGTGTCCACTCCACGCTGACAACTGAATTAATTCCCAATATTTTCTTTTCAGCTGACAATATTCTGTTACAGCAACACACCGGCAACGTGTTTTATTTAGCACTTATAAACCTACATCTTATCCAGCAATTCTTCCTGCCAACCGCAGTTATCCAATGGCCGCGGTTAACTACGTATATTGTTACGACATACAGGACATGCTACGTGCTTCTCGGCTATTCCAGCGGAGCCCAGTTATAATGTGTGTGTGTGTGTGTGTGTGTGTGTGTGTGTGTGTGTGTGTGTGTGTGTGTGTGTGTGTGTGTGTGTGTGTGTGTGTGTGTGTGTGTGTGTGTGTGTGTGTGTGTGTGTGTGTGTGTGTGTGTGTGTGTGTGTGTGTGTGTGTGTGTGTGTGTGTGTGTGTGTGTGTGTGTGTGTGTGTGTGTGTGTGTGTGTGTGTGTGTGTGTGTGTGTGTGTGTGTGTGTGTGTGTGTGTGTGTGTGTGTGTGTGTGTGTGTGTGCATACTGCTGCTGCTTTGAGATGAAGGACAATTACGTGACACTTGTCACGCATCCGCAACGAGACTTTTCCAGAGCATACTGGTCTGCGCGCGCTGTGCTCAACGCCGCAATCAATTACGTTCTAGTGTTTTCTACTGCACGCCTATTATGGAATATTCTGGAACCCCAGCGGGGTATACATACAAGTACTCAGCGACGCTTAGTTCAATTTGAGATGCGATTTATTACAGTGCGGTTCGATGTATTGTGGCCAAGTGTTACGTGTTTTATAATTGTGCGAGACAAATGTAATACAATTGTGTTTTATACTCGTTGATATTATTATTGCGTGTGAACAATTTTTACTTGATTTCTTGTAAGAGGCTATCTTGTTGATTACAAACTGTTTAATTGTGAGAATTAACGCTGGTTATTAGTGACTTAATTGGTGTCTGTATTTTGTTTTCCACTGTACCGTACGACGGTCAAGGAGAGCGTCGTAACAATAATTCCTAATCGCCAGTTATTCATACGTAGCCGCTGATTCTTTGATTTATATCTTAATTGCGTTCCTCCAGCTGTTCCTGAGTTTCTCCATTTCTTCCTTCCAATTATAAAAGCCCTGTTTCCTTCAAGCTTTTGTTCCCACAGCTCAGTGGTGTAAGTTAGGATGTTTCTTATTATTGTGTTATTCTTATTATTGACTTTTGAAAACTTATTTGACCTACAGTATGTGCTTATAGCCTGCGCGATCATCTTCCATCCTAGTGTAGGTGTGGTCACTTGTTCCGGTTCCAGAGGCCTTATGCTCACTGTGAATTTAAATTATAAATTTATAATTATTGGTACGTAATACGCTCTACAAGTATCTCGGCTATCCCAGCAGAGACCATCTGTAATGTGTGTGTGTGTGTGTGTGTGTGTGTGTGTGTGTGTGTGAGCGCGCGCGTACATATGCTGCTACTTTGGGATGAAAGACAAGTACGTGACACTTATCACGCGTCAAGAAACGAGGCCTATTCCAGATAGTACCGGTCGGCGAACCGTGTTCAAAGCCAGACAGTGATACTGTTTCTAGTGGATTCTAGAGCGCCTGTAATATGCAGTTTGCTCGACACGTCATCAAGAAAGTGGCCGATTATTGTAGCATCTCAGTGGGGTATAAATATAAGTATCCAGCGACGGACAGTCAGTACGTCGAGCGATTACTAAGTGCGTTTAAGTGGCGATTTATTCAAGTCAGTTTCGAAGTATTGTGGCGAAGTGTTATTGTGTTATAATAGTGCGGAATTCTTTATAGTTGACATTATTATTGCGTGTGGACAAATTTTACTAGAATTGTTGTGAGAGACTATTTTGTTGATTACAAATTACCAATTGTGATAATTAAAGCTGGATATTAGTGAGTTCGTTGATGTCTTCTATTTTGTTTTCCCACTGTACCATACGAAGATCAGTGAAACCGTCGTACCAATATTTTGACTTGGATTTAAAAGTCACACCATCATTACGAATACATTGTAACTAAACGGTTACAATTTATAATTTTGTTTGTGTATATAAAAAAATTTTGTTGTTTATAATTTTTTTTATATATAATTAATTAAAAACAATTAATTAATTATGTTCTGTGGTGTTCCGAAACGTTCGTTAATTGTTTTAATGATTTTTCTGTATTTTTAAATTCTCTCGCCACTTGATAGGATTGTCTCCAATAACAATCGATTTGTGTATTTTTCTTATTTGGAGGTTATCTTCCTTCAAGGTGGTGAAATTCTGGTAGTTAACTCTATTAAATTTACTTATTGTGTTAATTATATTTTAAGAATGAAAAACGGTTCAATTATGAAATATATAAGAAATTTTATTAACAATTAATTATCTTTCGACTCTTTATCGATATATCAATCGATTCTCAGGGTGTCGTTAAATCGTACAATTATTTATATAAGGATTCTTTTAGCAGTTATTTTAGGCAAAGTCAGAGAAATAAGGGCAAAGTTTATAAAGTATAACATTACAAATATATCACCTTAAAGATTAAAATACAGATAAAATAGTTAATATATAATGGTAAGTGAGCAGTTTTCAAACCATTCAGTTGTCAAGGCAGTGTTGCGTTGTATTGTGGGTAATCAATGATGGCTGCTTTTCGTGTATAGTTGAAAGACAGTCTCACCTCGCTGATTCAAAGTTCAATAAAAGATGCTTTCCCTCTGAATTTTCGTCCTTGTGGCTGTAATTCTTCCTTTTTGTGTTGGTGGAGTGTCTCTGGTTCAGTTTTAGTGTTGTACTTGGAAAAATAGTGTAGTAATAAGTCAATCTCACTTTTGTCTGTTAGGCTGATATTCGCACTTTTATGTGGTTAAGTGTTTTTACTGTTTTAATGGTTTAAATGTTATATTCACTGGTGTTCTGTTCTGTGTAGTGTTAATTCAATGTCTGTAGATATTTATTTCACTAGGTTTCCGTTTAAAAATGTGTTTTTACCGAAACTCTCGTTTTTCACTTTAGGCTTAGAAACCGTTCGCCATTACTGTATTAGCAACTAGGTTAAGGTTTTCAAGTACACGTATCGAGTGTCCTATTCAACGTCTAATAATCAACTAATTTACTTCCTCCGTCTTCGGCCAAAGTCTTAGCCAAACCAATATTATTCAATACATTGTTCCAAATTTATTTGCATCCTGTGCATGTGAGAAAGTTACATTATATAACTGATTATATTTTTGTTATTCTTCAAATTAATTAACTAGTAAATACTTAATCTTCTTCTTCAGTTCATTCTGCGTACTTTGAGACCAAATAATGTAGTTTTATTAAGTTTTTGATCTAGAATGGTATTTTTTACTTCATTTTGTAATGGTAATTTTTTAAAAGCACTTCCTGTCCTTGTCTTCCAAATGAAGCCATATTATAAGTTATATTAATGATTATATTAAATCTCAGATTGTAATAAAAGGTTTATCTTCCCTTAATTTCTTGCAATTAGATTAATCGGTTAAGTTTTAAAATATTATACAGTAATATATGACTCCCCTCTCTAAATTTTGAGTTTTTACATTTCCATTTTTAACAATAATTCTGGCTATAATTTTACAAAATCTTCCTTACTTATATTTCTAATTACATGACTTTATTACTGATTTACCTTATGTAAATTCCTTCAGTTTAATTGTATTTCTATACTTATTTAATCAAATTTGATGCTGTTTAGTTTTTTACATTTGGCCTAGATTTCTAACAGTTTTTACATACAAAGTTTTTTAAATAATACATATTGATTTATACCCTCTCTGACTTTCATTGCTATTGTGACATAAATTGACATTTTCTTATTTTAACAAGTTAACAATTAGTATATGGTTCATACTATTAATACATAACATATAAATCAAATTAACATTTGTCTTTTCAAATCAGACATTTTATACTTATTGATTAATAAAAATACATAAGAAATATTATAAATAATGAATGTTAGATTCTGACATGTTTAAACTTAATTATTTCTAATATCTTATTCTATATAAACAAACATAATTATCCCAATCTTATACTATATTTCTTATACTAGGTTTGATTATCAGTTTTCATCTGTTTTTTGGTTTTTTGGGGTAATGATACCTTGTCACTTCACTTTTATTATGGCCTGCTCTGTTTTATTTTATTCATTCTAATGAATGTTATTTAAAAATAGTGGCAGTTATCTACAAAAAACACATGTATTATAGGTCATGATAATACTCTATTGACATTATTCATGAACACAAATTAAATCAGTTTAAAGTTGTAATAATGGACCAAAATTCCTTGAAACGGAGATAGGACGAATTGAAAGAGTCAAAAAGTTCAAGTACCTGGGTGAGACTATACAGGAGAATGGGTTAGAAAAAGCAGCTGTTGGAGATCGAATTCTAAAAATGGAAAGAGCATATGGATTAACAAAAAATATCTACAACAAGAAATGCATCTCCTGGAATGCCAAAATAAGGCATTACAACACCGTCGTAAAAACGGAATGTCTCTACGCCAGTGAATGCCTCTCGATGAACTATAACCTCGACAAACTAGAAGTCTTGGAAAGGAGAATTCTAAGAAAAATCATGGGTGCAGTTCGGACTGAAGATGGATGGAAGCTGCGAAGCAATAGGGAAGTCTACCAGAACGTGGAAAGAATCTCGGAGACTATGCGGAGGAGGAGGCTGACATTTCTCGGACATCTATACAGAATGGACAAAAATCGATTAACCAAACAAATATTCGACTACCTCTGGAAGAAGAAGACCACTACAACGTGGATTAAGGAAGTTAGAAAAGATTTAGAAAAGTCGAATATCACAGAGTCCCAAATGTTAGAAAGAAGTGAATTTAGGAGTACAGTGAAAAATCTGGAATTGTTTCAAGATGCAGGAAGACCTAATAGAAGTGAACGAACTTGGACAGAAGATCAAAGGAAACAAGCCAGTGAGCGTATGAAGGAGTATTGGAGACAGAGGAAACTCCAGGCAAAGAAAAAGAAATAAAGTTGTAGCGTGATCCTAAGTGGTCAATTCGCTTTTTAAAATAAAAAAAAGTTGTAATATTTCATCATCTACTCAGTTTGTGAACACCAATATTGAAACATAAGGTTTATTTTCTGTAACACTAAAACTTGCACTGATTCTCTTTTTTATTCCTTGATTTTAATTCTAAATAGTTATATAGTTCTACTAGAATCAAGAAATCTATTTATAGAATATAATGAAGATTTGTTTTTTGGTATTATATTATTATCTCACATTGGCTCACTTTCAATTCTTACTCTATACACTTTTTGGCTTTCATCTATTGTACATGTGGTTTTTACCTTTGATATCTTGTTATACTTTTATTTATTATTATTATATTTATTTTGGGGTTTGGGTTTTTTTTTATAAGAGCACTCCTTCTTCTTGTGGACGCTGTCTTGTTCTTGTTTCTTCGTTGATCCCTTCTGTTCTTCTTGTTTCTTATAACATTTTTTCCTTCATCTTCTTGTGGATGTCATCAGTTTTTGTGTTTCTTCCTCACCTACTCTTCTTGTTTCTTACAACATATTTTCTTTCCTTGTTGTGGGTTTAGTCATTTTCTGGGTTTCTTCCTTACCTACTCCTATCCAACCTGGGTATTACCTTTTTTCTCATATTTAGTTTTTAAATTGGTTTTGATGATTCATCACTCCTTGTAACATTTATTTTACATGAACTTTTATTTTAATCAATGATTGTATTCCACGGTGGTTCTTAATTAATTCCTTATATTATTTTGCTTTCTCGGATTTAACAATGTTATTATTTTATTTTTATGATCATTTTACCATTCATTTTTATGGGCTTATCTGTCATGCTACAACATGCATTACGAATACCCAGTGGAGAATAAAAATATGCGGCCTTTGGTACCGAGAGTCCTTTCTCATACGAGAATTGTACATGTTCCATCTATCACTTTTATATTAATACAAAGGTTTTGTAAAATATAAAAAAAAACACTTGGTAAGTTTCACAAATTTTTTAATTAACTCTGACAGCTGTTTCGACTAATTAAGCCATTGTCAAAGAGGCGAGTGAATGAAATTACTGAACACAGGATGTTAGTGGAGTGTAGGTGGTGAACATCTGTTTAGGGCGTATCTGGAACATCTGTGTTGTGATCGCGAGGGGGGGTTGTGCAAGAGAGAAGGGAAGGTCAGGTGTCTTTAAAAACTAAATACAATCATGAATGCAAAATATAAAATTAACTGAACTAAATATAAAATGAATGCAAAATTTAAAATAATGATGAACATTGAAAATAATATAAAATAAACTAAACTAAATAACAGATTTTAATAAAGGGGATACACAAAATTCAGTCTGTTCATTGGTTAAATTTTTGTTATTTTTTATTGCTTTTTTAATTTCTAAAATTTCTAACAAATCCATTTTTTTACCTTTTTATATTCACCAACTTTTTCAACCAATGCTCTAATAATTGGACGGCAGAAATGGAGAAACTCAATAGCAGCTGGAGGAACGAAATAAGATATAAATTAAAGAATCAGCGCCTATGTAGGAACAATTGGTGATTAGTAGTATATAGTTAACTGCATTGGATAATTGCGGTTAGTGGGAAGAACTGCTGGATAAGATGTAGGTTTATAAGTGTACGGAGATACCTAAGTATATCCTCATTGCAAAGCATATCTAAGCGTGAACATGCTTTCATCATTCTTGAAAACCTCATTTCTGGGTGATTTTATTTAAATCCGCCTTTTGCATAGAAATGACTCTGCACCATATGGCAGAATAGGTACCGCACTAACCTTATAAAATTTACTTCCGGTTTTTGATCTAACTTAATTTTTTAATATTCTTTGAATGGTCCCACAGATAGATCTAAACACCTATTTCTTTCGCGATTCTTTCTTTAATGACTGCGTCTACATTTTTGTCTTGGTAGTTTACTTTCAGTCATAATTTTGACTGTAAAAAATCATATACTGTCAGTACACATATATTTTGTCTTTTATACATTTTCCCATGAGCTACAACTTTATATTGTTCAATTCTTCGTCTTCTGATAGTTCCTATCCGTTTCGGATGTTGGATATCATACAGGCTATTTTAACTTTCTGCACTGGTGTACGGAATAAATCAGTTGTATTCCAAACCACGTCCTTCAGTTTCTCAGCCATGATAATCTCGGTCGCCCAATTCCTCTCTTTCCAAGTACTTTTCCCTGTAGTATGGACTGCAATAAGTAAAATCTCTGTTCATTTCTCATGAGATGTCCCAGATACTGAAGCTTTCTTTATCTTCACTGTGTTAGTAACTTCCCTATCTTTCTTCATCTTTCTAAGAACTTCAATATTAGTTATATGTCCTGTCCATGTAAATGCTCAGTATTCTACGATAGAGGCACATTTCGAAAGATATTGTTCAATTAGTTTTCTGAAAATAACCTTGAAACATCACAGACTTGTAACACTACCACTTGGTTTCTGCAAAACCTTGTGTGTATAATATGTCTCGACTTAAGAGAGTGTATTACTTTATATTTGTTCTTCCATATTACTAATTTTTGTTTTAAATAATTTTAAATAATGTTGACGATTTACAACAACCAACTTATTTAGATTACATATTTGGATTGCTACTGTTAGAAGTATGTAAACTTTACTTTCTATATGGACTTTGTCTATAAGTTTTTAACGGCTTCAAGAAAAGAGTTTTACTTTTGTTAGACTTGTCTAAAGTCTCTAAAGTTTACAAAGTTCTTCGGTATAAAAAACTCCTTAGGTCAATATAGAAGATATACTATATGATTTACAGTTTTACAGCTAGTTTCTTTATCAGTAAGTTGGAACAAGCAACATCTCTACACGTTGGCTAGCTCAGCATCCATTAGTGTAAATCAGTTTAGAACTTAATCACAGCTTAGTTGCTGCGAGGTGAAAAAGCCTCGGCTTCCATGAAGTTGTGCAAGAGCCTCTGTGGGGGTGGGGGCAGCCACCCTCCTCGACGTGGCAGCATATCGTTGCCTACGCCAGTACGGCTGTAATCTTCTGCGAATGAACAAGGCAGTGGTCCTCAACCTTTTTTTTCCATGTAACCTAAGGAAATGGAAGTATGGTGAACGCGAAAAAAACGTTTTCGAGATAAGGACTGATTCTGATTTTACTACCCTCAAAACATGAAGAAAAATGTCTGTGTGTCTATGTGTAGAATAATTTCCGCAAATTCAAACAGAATCAAATAATTTTTTGCACATGTGCCTGAGTTGTAGAGTACTAAAGGCCCGTTGATTTTGGTGAAGATAGGTTAAGGGGAAGGGGTAGTTTACTTGCAACTTTTTATGTTTTAACAAGAGTAAAGTACTTAATTTTGATAAATAAAGTATTCTGAAAAGAATGTCATAATAATCCACTGTATAAAGATAGATGAAATATCTATAAATGAAGAGTAGTTGAAGGGGTATGGGGTAATTTTCTATAAATAAAAATGATAGTTGAAGGGGGAGGGGATAATTTTTTATGTTTACTACGTTATCGGCAACAAAGAAGTAGTTTGTTGTTAAAATTCCTTCCCGGGTTGTTTGGCCGTGGTCCAATGTTTTCTGCAAAACCAGACGTTTCGGCAGTGCCATCGACTGCCATCATCAGTGAAAATCGAGTGCGCTAACGTGAGGTGGTATACGTTAGTGACCACAGTACTGTGGTTAAGGCTGAAGAAAGACGTAGAAAGAAGTAGTTTCTATGGAAATATTTCATTTCGAAAATGATTTTAAATATAAATCTTAGAACATGGAAGTCATGTATGGTTCTCCATACTAATATTTTGTTCACGGCAGACAGTCTTATTTAGTGAGTTTCCGCGTCACACTGACATACGAACTGGCAACAATCCCCCCCCCCCCAAGTTGTCCTTACGCTGGGTCCCCAGAACTAACCATCGACCTCCCTCTGGAGAAAGAAGAACGATTTCAACAGACCGAACACTTCAACTCACATATGGTGAGCTACACTTCTCAAGTTTTGGGTGTTACATTTCCACAGTGCTTATCAGGTGGAAGCAGGTTCATTTTCTACCACCTCCTTGTGCGAGGTGGACTTCATGGTACTGGCAATCGCGAGAGACTTCTCTTAGATGAATAGGAAATACGTGTTTATCTTCAATAATCCAGCACGAATTGAACTTTTGTAGAAGAAACGACGAATTCAATTTTTTCTCATCAATAATTCTAATATTATATTGTAAGTCATAAGCCAGTAAGTCCCCAGTAAAAATGTGTTTAAACTCTTCAATATCGCTTTTTTGTTTCTTTTCCAAAATAAACACTGGTTAAAATTATTTTAACCCTACGTTTACCAGCAATATCAAAAGTCTCGGAAGTTTCACGGCACACAAAGCAAATCTTGCGGCTCAGGAGTGTGCCACGGAACAACCGTTGGGAACCACTGCTCTAAGGAGTTAAAAACCTGACGGTACAAATTGAACAGTGGCTTAGAAATGCGTAGTGTACAAACACATCGTTGAGAGGCTAACAAAATTTTAATTTATTTTGCACATAAGCAGAACACTCTTGTACAGTGTTTCATAGTGTGAACATCGGCTGCAACAAGACAGGCGAGAACAATGAAAGCATGTGTGTGACAGAGAGGGAGATAATATGGAAGTGAGTGAACTGTTATCGTTCCCTAGATAACTTAGCTATACTTTTAAGTGGGTCGGCGCAGCTTACTGTTCAGGAACCAATAGATGCCGTATTCCAGCCACGGAGTCAGGCACAAACAAACAAGCCAACCATTTCCCGCCTTGCTCGTTACTTTGTGCATTCGGCTGCCTTCCTTTGTATGCGACCAGGTTACTGTTCAGGAACCACTGTCGGGCCAATAGATGCCGTATCCCAGCCACGGAGTAAGGCACAAACAAACAAGCCACCCATTTCCCGTCTTGCTCGTTACTTTGTGCATTCGGCTGACTTCCTTTGTATGCGACCAGGTTACTACTCGCACAGCGCAAAACCCCTCGTATATTCTGTATGTCTGTTCACTGTATTGCGGCGTGGGAATATGTGAATTACATAAACGCAACGGGCCACATACTCAGGTGGTACAAGGCCATTTAATATCGCAATCATCTTATCAATCTACGCATCACCAACGTCTGCAGCAATATACTGTTACGACGGTCTACTAATCGTCGTATGGTACAGTGGAAAACAAAATACAAGACATCAATGAAGTCACTAAAAACCAGCTTTAATTATCACCATTAACAGTTTATAATCAACTCGCACAATAATTCCGGTCAGATTTGTCCACACGCAATAATAATGTCAAAAATAAACAAATTCCGCGCTATAATCACTTTTCACTAATATACCACTTGCGACGCACTGTGAAAATCGCCCGACATAACACTGAACTCCAAGCGGGAGATATGGGCTATTTATAGTCTGCAGGGTTCTATAATATGCTCTTTAACAAACACGTGAAACTTCTAGAGAATACTTCGGCGCGGCCATGGCAGAAACACGCGCCGTTGGGCTAGTCAAGAAGCTTCTAGAACGACACCATCGAACGCACGAGACGTTCCGCATTACGTAATACTGCCTCGCGTGTCAAGCGTCACGTACGCATTACAGCTGCGGGAATAGAGTAGAACAGAGTAGGATAACGTTCTGTAATGGTGTAACACTTTTTCCGCATTACGTAACAATACCATTTTGTTAAGTTACTTACGCTTCTATTTCATTCACGCTTTTATTGCATCCGATTTTATTATTCACATTTTTTCTATTCTACAATCACTTGTTACAATTAAACCTAGATTACAATACAAAGTTATACTACAAACTATTGTTGTCTTTAATCGCTTTATACAGCCTACACTAGTGTCGCTTTGTTGTCCTTTAATACGAGTTAATACTCGTACATATACGTCGTGTTTGCTCCGTATTTATTTTCACTCATTGTTTCAAATATTTCAATCGAAAATATTTTCATTGTTTTAGTGCTTCATTAATTTAATTCGTTAGTTTTGTTCTCTTTTTGCAAGTGTCACTTTGTCGTCGGCAAATAATAGTCTTGCCGATTTAATAAAAATAAAAAAAAGGGCTTTCAAAGGTTATAAAAATATTCCATTGATTTTGAAACACGTATTTGTACGGGCGTACACTCTGCTTCATTTAAAGTAACCAGAGAAGCTAAAACGTGACCGAATGTATTCCGATCACATGTTTACTTTGTAGGAAACTTTTATTAAACTGAAATAATTAAAGTCTTTCTGTACTGGATTTCATAGGACTCTGATATTTTATAAAGGTAAATTTTATTCTTCTTCTCTTCTTCATCCTCAAGGTTTAAACCAAGAATAGTTTGTTCCGGTCTCAAATAAGCAAATATTACAGCTGGTGACTCCAGCGCTTCCTCGGACGTCCCACACCTCTCCGTCCCCTCGGCTTATAGTTCCATAGTTGTTTGGGGATGTGGCAGTCATCCATTCGGCAAAAATGTTCGCACCAGTTCAGCCGATACTGGGCGATCCTGTCGAGTATACTCAAAATATTCAGTTCCTGCCGTATATCTGTGTTTCTTCTATGATCATGGAGAGTATACCCTGCCACGTGACTGAGAAATCTCATTTCAGCCGCTTGGATACGACTGGCCTGGCCTTTCGATTAAAGTCCAATTCTCAGACCGACAAAGAAGTGTGGGAAGAGCCATCACCTTGTAGAATTTAAGCGTCTTCCTTTACTTGGTGACTTAAGGGTTAGCCTAATGGTCCCTCACATAATGTTGAACTTATGCAACTTATTCACAACGTCGTTGCTTGCATTATAAGACACACTGTAGCCCAGGTATTCAAAATTGCTACTTTTTCCAGGACAGTACCATCTACAACAATTTTTATCCGTACGGGATCAGTTCCACAAAAAGCCATCACCTTGGTTTCACCTTGGTTTTAATTGTGGATATCTGCAATCCAGAGTCTTTGCAGATTTGCAGATCCCATTTAATAACTGTATACCCATCTGCAATCTGTTTTCAGAGTCCGACAGAATAGCCTGATCGTCCGCAAACAAGGTAAATTTTATTGCACAAAGAATTTAAAACTAATAGATTTTTATTTTTACCTTATCTATTTACTAGTAGTAACAAAAATCTATAAAGTAACGAAGGAAAAAATGCATGCATAATGTGGTCAAATGTTTCTTTAAAATATTATTTATTTCGTGTTCTGCCCTAAGGCAGGTTTTCAAATGGTAAAAGCAAGCTCTCCAAGCTGTCCTATCGCATGCCAGTCTTTTCGTTTCCTCGTAACACCGTCTGATATAAATGCTGTCTATTAACTTCATTCTTCTACCCCCTCTTATTTTATATGTTAGGAGAAATGCGTAGGTATTGACTGTAAAGCTAATAAATCACATTCACGTTACGAAGATGAGATTTCTCAGAAATGTGAAAGGATGTGCGAGGACAGACAGTGTTTTAAATCGTGTCTTAAGAACTGGTTGGATGTATTCTCTGTCAACGAAAGGAGTGCAGGTCAAACTGGACATACCGTATGAGCGGAATAGAGAAGAAGAGACTTCCTAAGCAAACTCTCATCTTCTTCGTCTTCTGCTTGTTATTGTTGTTGTTGTTGTTGTTGTTGTTGTTGTTGTTGTTGTTGTTGTTGTTGTTCTTCTTCTTCTTCATCTTCTTCTTCTTCATCTTCATCTTCTTCTTCTTCTTCTTCTTCTTCTTCTTCTTCTTCTTCTTCTTCTTCTTCTTCTTCTTCTTCATCTTGCTGCTGCTGCTGCTGCTGCTGTTGTTGTTGTTGTTGTTGTTGTTGTTGTTGTTGTTGTTGTTGTTGTTGTTGTTGTTGTTGTTGTTGTTGTTCTTCTTCTTCTTCTTCTTCTTCTTCTTCTTCTTCTTCTTCTTCTTCTTCTTCTCCTCCTCCTACTTTTCCTTCTTCTTTAGGTCTTGGGTCTTACAGTCTGTTGCGCATTCGTTGATCTGACCACCTTTTCTTTTTTCTTCTGATGTTACGGTTTCTCTGAGAAGATAAAACTGTAATACACAAGAATCAGGTATGTATGTTTTATGCTTCGAGAATACAGAAGGGAATGTACCATAGTATAGTACCGCTTATGAAATACAACGCATAGGATTAGATGAAGTCTCTTTTAGTACAGACCAGTAGTTTTCAAATGAGTACACGCCCGATGTAGTTGAAAAATCGGGTATAATGATTAAAAATATAAATGCCAAACATGATTCCCCACCGATGAAATTTTGAGTTCTATTGATGAAACACTTGTTTCAGTTTCAATTCTGCACCGCAAACCATTCCTGAGTAAGCATTCTCCTCGCTGTTTTTTTTTTTTTTTTTTTTTTTTGAAGAACAAGGCCGATTTTTCAGCCAAAAGTGACCAGTCTGCAACCCAAGTGTAAATAAATTATGCAAGCAAGGGAAAGATTCCACTTGTTGGTATGGTAGTCTATGGAAAGTTGCTTTGATAGTCTATTCTGGTACATCCTTTGTCCAACCCACAAAGGCTTTGTTACATGGTGTGCCCAAACCCTGTCTGTACTGCTTGATCCTGTCATTCAGTTTGTTAGTTCCTTATAGCATCATTCCTTACAGGTCTCTCCGAGACACTCCAAGTACAGATCTTAAGTACGTCATTCCCTAGACTTTAGACACTCCATATGCCGATGCTTACACGTTTCGCTATTCAGAATTTCTTGTCCCTTAAACTTTTAGCCTTAATCAAAACCCTTTTATCCATGCGGTTTTTCCTATTAAGTTTACCAGTAAGAAAACCTCCAAAGGCTGCTGTACGAGTGCTGCCGGTGATAGAGCTGCATCCAAGCTTGCAGGATTTGTTTAGGGTTTTCTCTCCTAGAAGAGTTAGTCTAAGCTGACCTACGAAGTCTTATCAACCCCGACAAAGACGACGACAAGATAGTTACGATGGGTAGGGGAAGGTAGGGACTTGGGTAAACAGATGGATCGTTGTGGAGCTTAATTATTCTGGATCTTATGTCGATACCTGTCCGGCAAGAGAGGCCCTACCGCTACCTTCGCTACCGACGGCTTAGCTCTCAACCTCATCAGAGCACGCAAACCTCCTCGCCCGCCCTACGGTAAGCCGTTGTCCCCTGTAGAGACCTAAATAAATTGTGACGGCAGCGAGGCAAACATCTGCTCCCCGGTACCAGCCGAGAGGTCCCCGCTAACTCCATCGCCAATCCATCGGACGACGCGAAGCCAGCCGGAAGGAACAGGAAGAAGAGAAGAATGGACTTTTTTCGCTTTCTTGCCCTGTGAAGGACCAGCGATGGACATCGAATGGGACGGCAGCGGGCTCTACATACCGATGGAGCACTGCAGTACGCCACGAACAGCAGGCGCAGCCGCCCAACATCACAGCGCGGCTCGGGCGGAACTTACGTCGCAGTTAGCGTTCTCGCCACACGGCCCTTCTAAGTGTCACAAAATACAAAGAGGTGTACGATTGGCGTCATTTGTCCTGTGACAAAATGTTAAGTCATAATTCTGAAGAAAAAAGAGATACGAGATACAGAGAAATCTTCCAAGAGATTGCTATAGATGGAGACAAAAAGAGGTGACAGCCTCTAACACTGATGCAAGAAGAATATTATGCAAATTAAGCTAGATATGCGTAGTAAACTATTTTTCTGGCAGTTTTTCATACTTGGAAAGTTTAAAAACACCGTTTTACAGTTCCATTTCAAGAGTAAGTATTTTTTTACTGTTATAGAATAGTGGTGCTGAAATAGTCGTATATTGTTTGATAATAGGGATTGTAAAGGAATCGACAAGAATTTTGCGTTATAGAGAAATTTCCTTATTTGAGGCAATTTAGTAGTGAATATGTCCCCTGTGTATGTTACTAGCATATCGGTGGGGCTGCCACCTTCAGGCTTAACGTCCAGCCCGATTTTCTCTCTGGGTGTTCTCCAATAAACTGGCTGTCTTACCAGACTAAAGAGACCAGTTTTCCCTGTTGAGATATCCATAAGGATCTTTAATGTGGTGGTTTCTCCTTGCTTCCCACATCCTACGTCGTTGACTAATGGAAGATCATCCGTCTTTGAGGGAATTTCTCACCCCAAGGGCAAGAGGGTGCCCTAACCTCTACTTGACAATGACAAGAAGAGGAGGGACAGCTTATAGCGGCTGTCACTCGATCTCCAGCCGGTCTCGGTCTTCATCAGGCGAACCCTTAAATCAGCAAGTAAACAAACACCTCTAAAATTCTACAAGGTGATGGCTCTTCCCACACTTCTTTATGAGTCTGAGAATTGGACTTTAACGAAAGGCCAGTCCAGTCGCATCCAAGCGGCTGAAATGAGATTTCTCAGGTACGTGGCAGGGTATACTCTCCATGACCATAGAAGAAACACAAATATACGGCAGGAACTGAATAATATGAGTATACTCGACAGGATCGCCCAGTATCGGCTGAATTAGTGGGAACATATTTGCCGAATGGATTACTGTCGCATCCCCAAACAACTATGAAACTATAAGCCGAGGGGACGGAGAGGTGTGGGACGTCCGAGGAAGCGCTGGAATGACCAGCTGTAATATCTGTCTATTTGGAACCGGAACAAACAATTCTTGATTTACCTTGAGGATGATGATGATGAGATAAATTTTCTTAATGAAGTGGTACACCGTAAAGAGAGCTTAATGTCCACACGAATTAGTTTGTTATACACTATCTGCATCCGAGAAAACGTTTAAACACTTTTTCCTTCCGTTTCTAAGTAAGGGTAATGTTTATTTGACTTCATTATGTTCAAACCATAAAATGATGCCTCATACAAGACAATTTGCTTGTCTATGCAATGTATTCGTGAAGCAGGAAAATCAAATTTACCTAACAAAGGTTACGGGGTGCATCATCCATCACAAATATTCCTTACTTTATAAGGGACAGCTCCAGTTTGATTGATACGATTAGATAGTATCCCCTTCCCCCTGCTCATCACATTACTCCGTCATGTGGTCGTGACGCAACCCTCAACTCAAGTTTTATACTTTTGCGAGCGTCACGCGTCTGATGCACAACATACGAAACGGAAAGTTAAATCAAACGGCGCGCGGCGCTTACTTTTGCGCGTGTCTATATAACACACACACACAAACGTGAAAATAATTATAATTTATGTAAATATATTTTCTTTCCCAACAGTTTATGAACTTCTGCTATCATCGAAATTTAGAAAATTTAACAGTCGCATTAAAGAGAGTCAATTTGCGCACCGATTTTCCCTTCAGTCTTCTTCGTATATACATATATTCTTCTTCTTCTTCCCCCTTTCAAGCAATGGGCCTATGGCCTGTTACGCTCCCTGGCCCGTGATACAATTCAAGTTCCACCGCTGGCAGAGACAGAAAGCAGCCATCTACGAGTAACCACATGTGGTAGCGACCTGCTTGTGTGTACGTATGCGAATGTGTAATTAAGTGCGCCTTTGTTACTCATTCACAGCGATCTAGTCGTGACCTTGAACCGCTCAGTGGTAGAATGAACTTGAACGGGTGCGCACCCAAATCCGCGTACGGTTCATATGCAAATTTTGACATTTTAACTTCTTAACGATCTCGCAAGAGTGATAGTTTTAACTTTTTAATATATGATGGAGCATAAGCTCTGAAACGCGTCATAGACGAAGCACAAGAAAATCACACGGCGGATAATTTAAGGTAAATATTTATTAATTCGTACAAGTGATTTGGTTACCATATTAAACATGAATATTCAATTTCGTTCAACCCATTGACCTGTACGTTACTACATACAGTAGTTGCCTGAAAAGAAAATACTGGAAATTAATTCAGCGTGGAGTGTCTGTGTGTTGTACCACACTCGAGAAGTAACACGTATTTAAGAGATGTGTTGTATAATAGTCGACTGTTGCATAAGTTAGTGTGTGCTAAACGGATACCATCATCCGTTGTTTGGTTGTTCATTGTTACGTGTTAGGGGTGAGAAATACTTGAATATGCAATGCGCAGGGGCCAGACAAAAGCGACGTTATCCGTTTATATCACTCTAAAGACAGTCGATCACGTGAACAATACAGGCTTGTCACACTCGGTCGTCACTTGAACACTATCATCATCATCAACTAAGGATTAGGCCTTAGTTCATCTGTTCTGGATCCCACGTTCGCCTAGGTCTACCAACATCTCTTTTTCCATTACGCTCGTATCTCAAGGCTGCTACTAGTGATCTGTTATTTGACACGAAATCCAAGTGTTCGAACTGTATCGTCCTAGTGACTTAAATTCTATTCTAAAGAGATCTGATTTTTAATTTTTTCTAATGTCTTCATTTCATTTTCGACTTAAAAGGGAATATCCTTGTTGCGACTCTTAAAATTTTCATTCCAGCACCTTGAAGTTTATGTTTCTCCTTTTTTACCCAGGGTCTATGTTCGATTTGCAGATAGGAATGCTCTTTTGAAATAGTGACTGTGGCACAATAATAAACTAACGTTTGTTCCATCGAAATGATTTAGGAGAGACAGGGTCGTTTCCCTTTAACGAACTATACGGGAGACTAAGTACAAGCGGTAAGATAGTGATCGTTATTCAGCCGCCTATTATTAATCTAGATACTATGCTCAAGTGAGCTGTTTCAAATATCTCGGCTGTGAAATAAGCTATGAATCTGAATATGACATAAGAGGAAAGATAAATAAATTTAGGAATTTTTGTGGTACGATTCATAGAAATCTTAGAAATAAAACAAGACACACCACAAGGATTAAATTTATAAAACAATTGCAATACCCACGTTGATTTATGCAAGTGAGGTCATGATACAAAATGAAAACGGCAAGATTCAGAGTGCTGAAAGCAGTTTCTTCGAAATACTTTAAATTATATACATTGCAAGATAGAATAAGGAATGAAGATGTCAGACCACAACTCGAAGTAAAGGACATAAATGAAATTATTGCAATTTACAGAAGACAATGCTGGGATCATCTGCAAAAGATGACAGAGGATCGATTACCGAAAGCGGCACTGAACGAACTCGTATTTTATATTGTCATTAGTGGAAGGATTTTTACATGAAGGTTTGTATGGTGTTTGTTTAGTGAGTTTACATTTTATTTTATTTTCTAATTTATTGATAGTTTTTATTTTGTATCCATTGTCTATTGCTACTTGTTTTTAATAATATTTCTTCCTTGTTTCTTTCTTGTTCATTTAATGGGATTCCATACGTACGGTATATTAATGAATTTAATGCTGCCATTTTATGTTGGGGAGGATGATTAGACTTATTTGGTGGAATTATTGACTTAGTTTGAGATGGTTTTCTCTATATATTGAGTATTCAAATTTATTTTCAGTTCTGTTTATGGTTAGATATTAGTAGTTCAGTTTAGTATTCGATTCTTCCTCCGTTTATTAACCTTATATACTTATTGATACAATTATTTTTTCACGGACGCCAGAATTCAATAGCCGTTAGTAAGAGACGTAATACCTCTGCAAAATAACCAACTGAAGTCTTTAAACTATCAGACAATAACAAAGTGTTGTCTATTTAATATTACTGTCTTCTACCGTGCGTGACTATGTTTATGTTACTGCCAAACTGTCATTTGATTGTTATATTGTTACGTAATGCAGACAAGTGTTACGGCATTACGGGACGTTCTGGTAGGCCTACATTGAAGAACGACCCCGCAGCTGTAATGCGTACGCGATGACACGTGAGGCAGTATTACGTAATGCGGCTCGTCTCGTGCGTTCGATGGTGTCGTTCTGGAAGCATCTCAATTAGCCCTACGGTGCGTGTTTCTGCGAAGGTCGCGTTGAAGTGTCCTCTAGAATTTTCTATGGCTTGTTAAGGACGCATATTATGGAACACTGTAGACTATAAATAGCCCATACCTGCTGCTTAGTTTTCAGTTATTATCGGGCGATATTACTCTGTGCGTTCTAGCGGTTATTAGTGAAGTGTTGTGTTATATAATCGGGCGGTGTATTGTAATACAATTGTGTTTTAATATTAATTGACATTTTATTGCGTGTGAACAGTTTTTATTTGATTTGTTGTAAGAGACTGTGTTGTTAATTAAATACGAACTGTTTAACTGTGAAAATTAAAGCTGGTGATTAGTGACTTAATTGGTGTCTTGTATTTTGTTTTCCACTGTACCTACGACGATCAAGTAGACCGT
Organism: Magicicada septendecula; assembly: GCA_034769895.1. Classification (NCBI taxonomy): domain Eukaryota; kingdom Metazoa; phylum Arthropoda; class Insecta; order Hemiptera; family Cicadidae; genus Magicicada; species Magicicada septendecula. Next base: position 48,835,620 of record CM068370.1, on the reverse strand, counting down.
CGTAACAATACATTGTTTAATTTTTAGTTTTGATACTAATATCGTATATAAATAATATTTTCAACAGGAAAACTAATGCTCAAACTAGATAACAGATGCTCAAATAATCAAGGTGAACAACTTGCAATACTAAAGGCATTAGAAGAGATTCACGGCGACTTACAACGTATAAAAGAAGTAAACTCAAAAAAAGCAACAATATATACGGACAGCAGAATAACAATAGATTCAGTTAATAATGCCAGCAATCACAACTACCTTATATAGAAGAAATAACGAAAGTCACAGCGATGCTAAATAGCAATAACTGGAGAATAAACTTCAAATTGACCAAGGCTCGTGTAGGATTTTAAGGTAACGAACTGGCGACCGGCTAGCAAAAGCAGCAGCACGGAATAATGAAGTGGCAATCTCTGTTGACAAAATACCCAAAACTGCAGTGATTCAAGAATAAACGGAAGAAACAACACATAAGTGGGAAAACGAATGGAAGGAAACAACGAAAGGTACAGTACTAAAATCTTCTTCCCTGATATCAAAGAGAGATTACAACCAAAACTCAAAATGACTCCTAACTTCACGGCAATAGTAACTGGCCACGGTTAAACGAAATCTTACCTTCACCGCTTCAAGATAATAAACGACCCAATGTGCCAGTGCAATGAAGGAGAACAAACAGTAGATCACATCATATATGAGTGTAAGATGTTAAAAAATCAGAGACAAAGTTTAACAATAATGTAAAAGAAAAACAGGAACTTGGCCACTTACGAAAGAAGATATTATAAAAACATCTAAAAGAATTCAAAACATTTATTACTGCAATTGAAATATAATAAGTTATTTTATTGGAAATAACCAAATATTCACACAAAAGCATTGTGAAATATGTTATGCAATACGTATTTGTAATTACTTGATGTAAGTACGTAAAACATTTTTATTCAAATAAGGAAAATCTTAGCACGTAGGATTACACAATTGTAATGGAGCATGTTGTAAAATAAAATTATTAAACAAAAATACTATTTTCTTTTAATGCCATTCGTTTATTTTGTACTTTGTGTTTTGTTATAATTCCCTTTGTTTTGCTGCTTCCGTTTTGTTCTTTCATTCCTTGCTATTCTCTACTACATTCTAATGTGTCCAGCTCTGTTCGGTATTGTTCTGTTTTGTCTCGTTTTGTATAAAATATGCTACGTTGAGCTTGAAAATAACAAAAATGCCTACGTGACTCTTGTCACGCGGCGGCGCGCGAGGCTGTTCCAGTTGTTTGGAGTTCGTTCTGCGCGGAAGGGTTACCTAATGCTCTAGGACACAATATTATTTTATTAAATTATTTTGGGAACTGATCAGGTAATAAAGAGCAAATATTAAATGAATATTGATTAAAAGACGTCAGGGTTATAATGTGTAGTCGAAATGCAGAAAATCAGAATAATTCTTAAAGTAGTGTCTTTTAAGAAGTGATAGAATACAGTTATCTTTAAAGCAAAATTACAAACGGTGGACGAAGGTGCAAGGAAATTATAAATAGAATTAATAAGGCCCCAATGGCACTTAATAAAAACAAAACCCTGTTCACTTCAAACAATATCACTTTAAAGTCAAGAAAGAATTTGGTGAAGGCATATTCTATTGTTTACGAGAGCAAATCACTGACGACAGGAGAAGGAGAAAATAAAAGACTCCAAGCATTTGACACCTGATGACATAGAAGAATGATCAAGATAAGATAGAGAGATAAGATAATTAATGAGAATCTCTTCAGAAGAGCTCAGGAGCACAGAGGTTCCTAGAAACATAAAAGTAAAAGGGACACGTCAGTAGAGCATATACTCCGATAAGGGGTATAATTGGAAGTGAAAGGGGGGTATAATTGGAGTATTCACATAAAGTGAATAATTGGAAGAAAAGTAGAAAGGACGAGTGCAGAGGAAGACCGTTTAGACTGCACGAAACAGATTATGGACGATATGAACTGCACATCATACAGCGAACTGAAAAGAGGGAAGCAGAGAAGCGAAAGGAATGGCGAACTGTCGCCAAACATACTGCGGATTGCTAACCCAGAGAAAGAGGCAGAGAGACTGGGAGAGTGAGAGGGGTAACTCTTCAATTCCCACTATTATTTGTGCCGTAAGTGAATATGTACAGCCCATGCAAAACCTATTCTATTTCCATAGGAAATGTGCCTTACAAATATTTCCTACCAGTTTTTAAAACTCTCTCTCTCTCTCTCTTTCTCTCTCTCTCTCTCTCTCTCCCTCTCTCTCTCTCTCTCTCTCTCTCTCTCTCTCTCTCTCTCTCTCTCTCTCTCTCTCACTCTCTCTGTATCTCTATCTATCTATTTGTCTATATCTCTATATTCCCTGTCATCTGTCACTTAGTAAAATTTCTCTTTATTTGCGAGAGCGCGTGCCAAAATATGTGACTTTGTTTCGTATTAAAAAAATTTAACTGTGAGTATTTAGTTTGCTTGAATCAGTGTGCCGACGAACAGTAACGTGGTCCGAGAGAGTCTCCCCCTCCATTAAGTGGCACTGCTAGCACTTACTCTCTGCCGTTAAAACATTTATTACGGACAAAAGTGGGTGAATCCCTCTTTCTCTCACTGGTCAATGTTTTCTTTTTAAAAAGTGTTTTTCCCATTAAAGAATGAGAGACGCTGTGTAACGGAAACTTCGTCTCGAGGAGAAAGAAAACACAGTAGACGTGAGATGTGCGGAGAGAGAAATCTATAAGCTTTGCTCAGTGACAAGTAGAGTACTGCTTAATGATTACACGTGCCCTAGAGGTTGACACCAACATATAGGTTATGTGTCTGTAGTACTGTTAACTATGGTTATTGACGGCACGGTTGTGTGTGTGTGTGTGTGTGTGTGTGTGTGTGTGTGTGTGTGTGTGTGTGTGTGTGTGTGTGTGTGGGTGGGTGGGTGTGTGGGTGGGTGGTTGGTTAGGTGGGTGTGTAGGTGTGTTATATTTAATATTTATAATAACTTTACCTCAAGATATTTTTTCCCTTATTTGGAACATGTTTCGGAATCCTATTGTTCCCATTCTCAGCCTTCTTAATTTTGAATCTTGTGGAGTACTTGTGTAATATTTATAAACCTCAAGATGTTTTCCCTTATTTGGAACATGTTTCGGGACGCTTTGTGTTCCCATCCTCAGCTTCGTAATTTTGAATCTTGTTGAGTACTTGTGTGTTGGTTGGTTGGTTGTTGTTTTGGTTTCCTGTTGGTTTTTGGTATTTTAAATTGGTATTATTGTGTGTGATTGTGGTGTATACATTAGTATTTTGTGTATTTTTGATGTGGAGTGCTTTGAAAATTGTATCATGTTTTGTATTCATTTGTATTTGTTCAATGTTTGTTGCATGTGTGGCCAAATTAGATTTATATATTTCTGGTAATTTGTATAATTTGGCCACACATGCAGTAAACACTGGACATGAATTCCCAGACATAACCAACATGACACTAATAAAACACATACCACACAAAGGCACCATAATGAACATTTGGGACAATTTACAAATATACAAACACAAAACAAACGAATACCTGAACAAATACAAATCAATAGAAAACATGACGCAATTTTCAAATCACTCAACATCAAAAATACACAAAATACTAATATATACACCACAATTACACACAATAATACCAATTTAAAATACCAAAAACCAACAGGAAACTCTAACAACAGCCAACCAAAACACAAGTACTCCACAAGATTCAAAATTAAGAAGGTTGAGGATGGGAACAATAGGATTCCCGAAATGTTCCAAATAAGGGAAAAAATATCTTGAGGTAAAGTAATTATAAATAAAAAATATATTATATATGTCTCAAGAAATAGACTGTAACAAAAAGTGTTTGAATATAATGCACAAGAATACTAAATTGAATGTTTTTTATATTCCCGAGAAATAAGATTTTTGAGAAGCCAACAAAATACTAAAGATGCGATGTATGTTGTTAAAATTCCTTCCCGAGCTGTTTGGCCGTGGCCTATTGTTTTCTGCAAAAACAGACGTTTCGGCAGTGCTGTCGACTACCATCGTCAGTGTAAGATCCAGTACCCAACGTGAGGTGGTATACGTTAGTGACCACAGTAGCCCACTGTGGTTAAGGTTGACACCAAGGCTGTGGTATGTTAATGACACTTCCAAACATTTTAGAAACAGAGTTGAAAGTTGAACCGGTAACTTATATAAACAAGGAATGAGAAACTGTACCAGTTAGTGATGTTTATATAAAATGTAGGTCTCTCAACCGGTAATTGAGATTAATATAAAAAGCATTTAAGCGGAGTTGGTAATGCCTATCTTTCCCATATTAAATTTGCCCCGTCTTTACATCGAATTACATCAAATTTTAACCAAATGTTTACTGATATCTTTTGCAATTATGGACGTAGTAGTTTTTAGATATTGTTACGATGGTCTCAAGGATCGTCGTGTTGTACAGTGGAAACAAAATGCATACACCAATGAGGGAAATGGTAGCTGGTATCACCAACTTTAATTAGTCGCAAATAACAATTTGAAATCAACAATGCACTCTCATACAATAATTCAAGTTGAATTTGTCCACACGCAATAATAATGTCAACTAACACAGTTCCGCACTAATTATAACACAATAACCACTTTCCACAAATCCGCAACAATCGCTTGAGCCGCACTCTACAATTTCGCTAGGTGTAACTAACTAAGCCGGCCGCTGTAGATGTTCCAGAAAAATTGTCCGTTCTTTTGGCAGCATGTCAGCATAATTTTCATAGTTAAGGATGATCGAACAGTCTCAAAGCTACACGGCCTTGACCGAGATGCTCGGCTAGCCGAGAAACGTGTAGAACTGTTACGTAACTGCACCCGGAGACTTTTAGAGAGCGTTCCGTAATTGTCGTAGCATATCTTCATTCACTATGAGGAGTGTCACCTTCAGACTGCAGAAATCCAACTCACTGTAGTTGGAATCAAATCCACCAAGCAAAAACTAATCGTTGGTGCGATATACTGTCCTCCAAGACACAACCTAAAGGAGTTAGATTACAAGAAATTTATATTACACCTAGGTGAGAGATTCATTGTAGGCGGAGACTACAATGCCAAACATGTAGATTGGGGATCCAGATTAACAACAACTAAAGGTAGCGAGCTTAATAAAGCAATACAAGAAACAGGTTGTAGCTTCCACAGTACAGGCAAACCTACTTACTGGCCTACCCTAATAAAATTCCAGATCTATTAGATTTCTTCATATCAAGGAGGGTCTCGCAGAACTTTATTGATATCGAGGAGAATTTTGATCTTGACTCTGATCATTCAGCAGTAATCCTGACGCTGAGTGAAAGGATAATAAAAAAAGTAAACAAACCAAGCCTAGTTAACAAAACTACTGATTGGGAAAGCTTCAAATTAGAACTTGAAGGCAAGATACAACTAAATGTTCAGTTGAGAACTAAGCAGCAATTAGAAATAGAAGCCGAGAAGTTTAATTATAATATTCAAACTACAGCCTGGAACAATACGAGAGAAATCACCCATGGAATTGTTGGTAACAACTATCCTAGAGAGATCAGAGAACTTGTCAAAGAAAAGAGACGAGCTAGAAGAAAATGGCAACAGACTCGTGACCCAAATGATAAAACTGTACTTAACAACAAATCGCAACAACTAAAGCGTGTAATACAGAAGTTAAAAGAAGCATCAATAGCTTCCTATTTGGAAAATCTAACAGCAGATGCAGATACAGAGTACTCGTTGTGGAAAGCAACGAGGAAGCTTAAAAGGTCGATCACTCAAGTACCACCTATTAGAAAAAGCGACGGTACATGGGCTAGAGATAATAAAGAAAAAGCTGAAGCGTTTGCTGAACATCTAGCTGACATTTTTAAGCCAAATAATACCCAGTCTGATACAGAGTTAGATGAAGATACAAATCATGAAGAGGAGGACATTCAACTGGTCACCCCAAAAGAGGTAGCTAAGGAGATCAAGATAAACTTGAACCCCCGAAAATCACCTGGCTTTGACCTCATTACAGGTGAGATCTTAAAGCAATTACCTAAGAAAGGGATTGTTATGCTTACATATTTATTCAATGCGGCACTTAGGCTAAAGCATGTTCCTAGTGTCTGGAAGGTGGCAGAAGTTATTATGCTACGTAAACCAGGCAACCCGCCAAATGAGGCCAAATCATATCGGCCCATATCACTGTTGCCAACTACATCAAAGCTTTTTGAAAAACGTCTGTTGCAAAGGCTAAATCGAGTAATAGAGAGAAAAAAGCTGATCATCAATTCGGGTTCAGACAAAAACATTCCACAATAGACCAAGTACATAGAATAACAGACACAATACAGAAAGCACTAGAAAAAAAGCTAATCTGCTCGACAATCTTCCTTGATGAGGCTCAGGCCTTTGATAAAGTTTGGCATAAAGGTTTAATACATAAATTTAATAAAATGCTACCAAAACAATATGCTGACGTGTTAAAATCATATATATCGGAAAGATTATTTAGAGTCAAACAGGAAGATGACTATTCTGAGCTAAGAGAAGTGAGGGCAGGTGTCCCCCAAGGGAGTGTTTTGGGGCCCATCCTCTACTTGTTGTTTACATGTGATCTGCCACAGCCAGAGAATGTGACTGTTGCTCCTTTCGCTGATGACACAGCTATAATGGCGATTGGTTCGACCTTAGGTGAAGCTACCAACACGCTTCAAGATGCTAGTGATCAGATACAGCAGTGGACTAGGAGATGGAAAATTAAGCTTAATGAACTGAAATCTGTCCATATCAATTTTACAAACAAAAGAATAGAGAACAGTCTTCCAGTTACCTTAAATGGTGTTGTAGTACCATATGCAAACACTGCCAAATATTTGGGGATGACCCTAGATACAAAGCTACGATGGAAGGAGCACATCAGAAAAAAAAGGACGGAGCTTGGTCTCAAATATAGACAACTGTATTGGCTCTTGGGACGAAATTCTCAGTTGTCAATACACAACAAAATTCTGATATATAACCAAATTCTGAAACCAATTTGGCTTTATGGAATTCAACTGTGGGGTTGTGCGAAAGAAACGAACATTAGATGTATTCAAACCTTCCAGAATAGAGTGCTACGGAACATGGTAAGTGCTCCATGGTACATCAGAAATAGTGATCTACATCGAGACCTTAGGATCCCTGATGTCGCCAGTGAAATTAAAAGGTTTGCTGCAAAGCACGAATCTAGACTACACCAGCATATCAATGTAGAAGCTATTCAATTGCTTGACAACACCAATACAGTGAGAAGGCTGAAGAGAACTAAAACTTTTGAATTAGTTTAGTGCAGTGTGTGCAGAAATCTAGAAAGTAATATATAGTATAAAAAAATTCACTTTTGAATCAATGTTACAAAAATTCAGTAGATGTGTTTCTATACAGGCAAGTCTGGTAATAATTTTAAACAAATCGGTCTAGCAGTTTAAAAAAAAAAATAAAATAAAAAATGGCTACACTATATACAAAAATCAATTTTCATAAAAACGTAATCAAATATACATGACCTGCTATCATAATGTAAACGCTCGTATTTTCTTTTACCCACTATTAGTGCACCCCATTTCCATACGAGTTTTTAGTTGTCACAGACAAAAATATTTTCCCTACGTTTTCTGCTTTTTAAAATTTTTACAGATATAGTTACAACTGTTAAAGAGAAACATACACAAAAAAATAATATGATTAACGTAAAAACTGACAAAAAGCACTGTTTCGCACATCGAAAAAGGAAATAACTAGCACTCATAACCACTCTAATAATTTCTGAAATCACATGTAAAGAGACGGTGTTACGAGAGATTAAGTAGAGACAAAATATCCCTTCGTAAAAACACTGATAAAAATAAAACGAATTACGCTTTGCTATACTTTCTGAACATCTGACATCTGCAGTAACACAAGTTAATTTTTTAGAGGACATAGCCAGTAGAACAGACTTAAGAATTTCTGCAGAAAGAACAAATTTCTCACGAACATTAAAAATGCGCCAAAGTCACTGCTAACAGATACTGGTCGAATAGAGAGGGTTCGAAAATTTAAGTATCTAGGAGAAATAATTCAAGAGAATGGTTTAGAAAAATCTGCTATAGAGGAAAGGATTCATAAGATGGAAAGGGCATATGGTATAGCTAAAGGTATTTACAATAAAAAGTACATATCAAAAAATGCGAAAATAAGGCATTACAGTACAGTAGTGAAGCTAGAATGCCTATATGCAAGTGAATGTCTATCTGTTGGGGGAAGAAGTCAACATCAATTTGGATTAAATAAGTCCAAAAGGATTTCGAAAAAAATAATATACACGCAGAAGAAGCAATTGAAAGAGAAATTTTTCGAGCAAAATTGTTAAAAATGGAAGGAGTCCAGGGTAGGAGAGAGAAAAACTCAGGTTCAAAATGGACTGAAGACAGGAAGAAAAGACACAGTGAAATGATGAAAGAATATTGGAGAAAAAGGAAAGAACAAAGAATAAAGAATTGAAATTGGCATGTGGTCCTTAGATGGTCCACAAAAAAACGAATCACATAAAAAATATTAGTTGTTTTGATTTCCCAATTTTAATGATTTCCCAAGTTAATGACACTGACTTACAAAAAAATATCATCAAACAATTCCGCCGTCGAAATTAAATTTTTTTAAATTCTAAATTAAAGCTAAAAGTAATTAAATTAGTTAAATTAATTAGCATATTTAAACTACAGATTATCAGTTGTTCGAAAGCTAAAATTTCGATTTTTTTTTACTTCCATATTCCTTAAGGAATGGAAGTATGGTGATGGCAAAAAAAATCGTGTTCGAGATTATTGCAGATTCTGATTCTACTACACTCAAAACATGAAAAAAAGTCGTTTTCCGAAAAGTGTCTGTGTGTGTGTGTGTGTGTGTGTGTCTGTCTGTCTGTCTGTCTGTGTGTCTGTCTGTAGATTTTTTTCTATGGCAAACGATAACTGCCGCAAATTCAAACAGAATCAAATAATTTTTTGCATGCAGCCCTGATTTGCAGAGTACTCGCGACCTATTGTTTTTGGTGAAGATCGGTTGAGGGAAAGGGGTAGTTTACCGGCAACGGTTTTTTTTTAGCAAGGGTAATTTTGTTTGTTTGGCAAACGATAACAGCCGCAAATTCAAACAGAATCAAATAATGTTTCGCATACAGCCCTGAATTGTAGAGTTCTCAAGATCTGTTGATTTTGGTGAAGATCGGTTAAGGGAAAGGGGTAGTTTACCTGTAACGTTTTATGTTTTAACAAGGGTATTTCCTATGGCAAACGATAACAGCCGCAAATTCAAACAGAATCAAAAGATTATTTGCATACAGCCCTAAATTGTTGAGTTCTCAAGACCTATTGTTTTTGGTGAAGTTCGGTTGAGGGAAAGGGGTAGTTTACCTGCAACGTTTTTTTAACAAAGGTATTTTCTATGGCAAACGATAACAGCCGCAAATTCAAACAGAATCAAATAATGTTTTGCATACAGCCCTGATTTGTAGAGTACTCAAGACCTGTTGTTTTTGGTGAAGATCGGTTAAGGGGAAGGGGTAGTTTACCTGCAACGTTTTTTTATCAAGCGTATTTTCTATGGCAAACGATAACAGCCGCAAATTCAAACAGAATCAAATAATTTTTTGCATACGTCCCTGAATTGTAGAGGTCTCAATGACTTTCGATTTTGGTGAAGATCGGTTAAGGGGAAGGGGTAGTTTACTTGCAACCTTTTACGTTTTAACAAGAGTAAAGTACTTGAAAATTTATTTAAACTTTTTGAAACAATGGTAATTGTTAAAAATAAAATAATTTTGTTGCCAGGCAATAAAATTATAATTTTTTCATTTTAATGTAATATAATATTTTTCATTTAATACAGCAATAAAAAGGCAGGTAAGACACAGCCTGGCTGTTTGGCTGAAAATGATTTTAAATATAAATCTTAGAATATGGAAGTCATGTATGGTTCTCCATACCGATATTTACTTCCATATTCCTTAAGGAATGGAAGTATGGTGATGGCAAAAAAAATCGTGTTCGAGATTATTGCAGATTCTGATTCTACTACACTCAAAACATGAAAAAAAGTCGTTTTCCGAAAAGTGTCTGTGTGTGTGTCTGTGTGTCTGTCTGTCTGTGTGTCTGTCTGTAGATTTTTTACTTCCATATTCCTTAAGGAATGGAAGTATGGTGATGGCAAAAAAAATCGTGTTCGAGATTATTGCAGATTCTGATTCTACTACACTCAAAACATGAAAAAAAGTCGTTTTCCGAAAAGTGTCTGTGTGTGTGTCTGTGTGTCTGTCTGTAGATTTTTTTTCTATGGCAAACGATAACTGCCGCAAATTCAAACAGAATCAAATAATTTTTTGCATACAGCCCTGATTTGTAGAGTACTCAAGACCTATTGTTTTTGGTGAAGATCGGTTGAGGGAAAGGGGTAGTTTACCTGCAACGGTTTTTTTTTATCAAGGGAAATTTTTTTTTTTGGCAAACGATAACAGCCGCAAATTCAAACAGAATCAAATAATGTTTGGCATACAGCCCTGAATTGTAGAGTTCTCAAGACCTATTGTTTTTGGTGAAGATCGGTTAAGGGAAAGGGGTAGTTTACCTGTAACGTTTTATGTTTTAACAAGGGTATTTCCTATGGCAAACGATAACAGCCGCAAATTCAAACAAAATCAAAAGATTATTTGCATACAGCCCTAAATTGTAGAGTTCTCAAGACCTATTGTTTTTGGTGAAGATCGGTTAAGGGACAGGGGTAGTTTACCTACAACGTTTTTTTAACAAGTGTATTTTCTATGGCAAACGATAACAGCCGCAAGTTCAAACAGAATCAAATAATTTTCTGCACACAGCCCTGATTTGTAGAGTACTCAAGACCTATTGTTTTTGGTTAAGATCGGTTGAGGGGAAGGGGTAGTTTACCTGCAACTTTTTTTTTCTATGGAAAACGATAACTGCCGCAAATTCAAACAGAATCAAATAATGTTTTGCATACATCCCTGAATTGTAGAGATCTCAAGGACTTTCGATTTTGGTGAAGATCGGTTAAGGGGAAGGGGTAGTTTACCTGCAACCTTTTACGTTTTAACAAGAGTAAAGTACTTGAAAATTTATTTAAACTTTTTGAAACATTGGTAATTGTTTAAAATAAAATAATTTTGTTGCCAGGTAACAAAAATAAAGTCATTTTGATTATAAAATATAAATATTTACAACAAGAAAAGAATTTTCAGTTTTCAAAATTTAAATATATTTTTATAAAACAATGGGTTCTTCATTGAGGTGGGGACCATGTCACTCACTCCATCTCAAGCCTCTCCCATTTTGCAGAAAAAGAGGACCCTGTCAAGGCTGATACTTTGACGACAGTGACAGGGCTTTCCACCAAATTCAGCAGAGTGACAGGTAGGCCCAACTCTGATTGGCTCCTCAGATTTCCCCAGCGTTAGTAGGTTCTATGAAAATATTTTATTTCAAAAATGATTTTAAATATAAATCTTAGATATGTTTTATAAATCTCATGTTGTATGTTTTAACATGGGTAATTTTTTATATGACGAACCATAACTGCCGTAAATTCAAACAGAATCAAATAATTTTTTACATATGTGCCTGAGCTATAGAGAACTCAATGTCTGTTGATTTTGGTGAAGATCGGTTACGGGGAAAGGGCAGTTTACCTGAAACATTTTTTGTTGTAACATGAGTAAAGTACTTAATTTTGATAAAGTATCCTGATAAGATCTTAATAATCCACTGTAGAAACATAGATGAAATATCTATAAATGTAGAGGCTAGTTGAACGGGCTGGGGGTAATTTTCTATAAATCAAAATTATAGTTGAAGGGGGAGGGGATAATTTTTTTTTATATGTGTACTACGTTATTGGCAACAAAGAAGTATTTTTTTGTTAAAATTCCTTCCCTGGCTGTTTGGCTGAAAATGATTTTAAATATAAATCTTAGAATATGGAAGTGATGTATGGTTCTCCATACCGATATTTTTTTACAAAATCAATTACTAATTCTCCTTAATCATGAACGTGTCACATTATTTTTAAACGGAAAGGTATATGTTCAAGGCATTTATATTATAATGTTATTTATTAGAACGAAATTGTTATTTGTCATTCAAATATAATATATAAATGAAATTTATACTATTAGGATAATAACAGATTTCTTTTAGATATTTTACAAGCGCGCGCGCATGTGTGTGTGTGTGTGTGTGTGTGTGTGTGTGTGTGTGTGTGTGTGTGTGTGTGTGTGTGTGTGTGTGTGTGTGTGTGTGTGTGTGTGTGTGTGTGTGTGTGTGTGTGTGTGTGTGTGTGTGTGTGTGTGTGTGTGTGTGTGTGTGTGTGTGTGTGTGTGTGTGTGTGTGTGTGTGTGTGTGTGTGTGTGTGTGTGTGTGTGTGTGTGTGTGTGTGTGTGTGTGTGTGTGTGTGTGTGTGTGTGTGTGTGTGTGTGTGTGTGTGTGTGTGTGTGTGTGTGTGTGTGTGTGTGTGTGTGTGTGTGTGTGTGTGTGTGTGTGTGTGTGTGTGTGTGTGTGTTACACGGATGAATTATAATTTGTGTTATTCTTAGTTGCAGTCCGTGTTTGTTTGTTCAATAGCTTCGACAACTCACGAACACGTAGATTATAGAATTTTACCGAAACATAGAAGCAAACTGGCCTTCGAACAACTAATATATAGGCTACAATATGAGCAAAACCACAATTTATACAGGCCGGTCTTTTTGTAGTTTTCGTGCCCGCCATTTAATCTTTGCTTTCCTTATGTTTTTCGAATGTTAGGTCATGGTCCACTGCTTTTACTTCAATCACATTTTCAGGTCTCAGTAATAAAAAAACCATTGTATTATCTCTTTTATAAATACACAAAGTACAAGATCAATTAATATCGATATCAGTAATACACAATAGCGATAATATTATTTATGGATTAATTGCCTCTTAAATTGTTGAAGACTGACAGGGAAAATTATCCTCTCAGTAAAGAACAGACAAGTGCTAATACTGAACTTAACTGACAAATAAAGTGACTAGCAGTATCACATGACTCCTTCAGTTAGTACCCTGCCTTCAGAAAGTAAAACCTACCTTTTACGTTAAATAGGAACTCAACGGCATATGAAGTCCTACAGTCGATGTTTTAGGTCCCCAGAAGTATCAAGCAGCTTCGTGAGTAATTGTAAAAACAAACGGTTCAATACGACTAGAACTGAACGTAAAGAATAAATAACTGAAACTATATTCTCACGTTTAATTTAATTTAATTTAAGTATAAGGTTGGCCAAATGTTATGTGTGGAGCGTTGGTTTATATGGTCCAGAGACATGGACACTGAGGAAGGAGGATGAGAAAAGATTAGAAGCATTTGAGAAGTGGGTTTAGCGAGGAATTGAAAAAGTAAGGTGGGTTGATAAAGTAAGGAATGATGAAGTTTTAAGAAGAATAGAGGAAAAGAGAAAAATCCTGAAGGTAATAGAAAATAGGAAAAGGAACTGGTTAGGTCATTGTTTAAGAAGAGACTGCTTGCTTACGACTGCCATGGAGGGTGGCATAGAAGGAGGAAAAAGAAGAGGGCGTAGAAGAATGAAGTTATTAGATAGCATTAAAATCAGGTGTTACGAAGAAACGAAAACACTGGCATGCAATAGGACAGCTTGGAGAGCTTTTACCATTTGAAGTTGCTGCGGTAGCACTTCCCGCTGCTAGGCCCCGGAAGTGTTCAGCATACACACATATAACATAATTTAATATCTAAGTACATCAAAATGCTTAAGACACCTTTCCTGTGTTACAACTTATTTCTCAAGCGTTTCTATAATTAACATCATTATATAAAAGGAGAAGGTGCGAGTAAAAGAAATTGTTGAAAGCATCAATCTGTGAGCTGAGTCGGATGCGACCCGTTTATTTCAAAAACGTTACGAGCCTCTAAAATTTACTTAATTATGTGCCAGTCAGCAACGGTCAGTACTGAGCTAATTTTTTTTGTTGAAAAACTGAATATAAAAAATGTTAAATGCTAAATATGGGGGTGTCGCATAAATCGATGCTAGTTTACAAAATGGTGTACAGCGTACACGCTGTGATCTATATATAAATTTCTGACACTGTTATCTATCGCAAAAGTTTATAAAATTGTTTCTGACACTTATGATGAGTAACTAGTTTGTCTGGCTTTTGCTTCGTGATTATGCAGCAACTAGCACCGTAAGTTATTAGGTAAAAATGTTACTTGGAAATCCAGATAAATCCTTTTTGCGACCTGCTGTATCTGGTCGCTACGGCCGCGTGTTCCTCCGTACCTGGTCTGAACCACTGCTATGTCTGTGCTGGAAGATCGTGTAAAACTGTATGAAGTTCGTGTTCTCGTGTCTTCTGTCCGGAACGTTGAACCAAGTTTCGAACTGAAAGTTTTCACATCTTTTAGTACACTTTTATACCCACATCGTTCGATTAACACGCACGCATGCATTCATACAGTGCGTGTTACAATTTACAATATTACAAAATAGCATTACAAGGTTATGACTTTAAATTACATATATAACGAGTACTGACACTCAACCTTGCATATCTTAGGTCTTTTCATCAAGTTGACTGACTGAAATTTAAATTTAGACGAGGCTGACCATTACAGACAAGATACATCTTGGTTGGTTACGGATAACAATCTTTTTACATCTATTACAAGTTTTCTTTTTTTTTTTGTTACAAACGTAATACACAAAATTATTAGCTACTAGCATTGATTTACGATAGCTCAAAAAACAATCATAGTTACCTTGGTTATTGAGGCTCCCAAACTTGGCGAAAGTCCGGCAACGGGCCGCTCAGCTCACAGCGTGTGATGGGAGACTGACGTGATTTTACAAAGCAAGCGATAGGGTTGGTAAAGGGGAGGGCGTGACGTCACAGCGTCGGGCAAGGTACAATTCGCGGATTGTTGCATTCGACAGAAGACGAATAATTGCAACAAAGTCCTGCCTTAGGACAGAACACCAAAAAAAAAAAATATATATATATATATATATATATATTTCAACAGTACACAGGTGGAATACTCTACTGCTATATAACATTTTCTGATTGCCATAGACATGTTTTAAATTGATTTTGTTCCTTCTTTGTAAAGTAGTCATAAGTTTCGAACCAAGCTATGTTTAAAAAGGTATGTTATGTCAAAATGTTCACAACTTTATTCTCTTTTATGTCATGTGAAATATTTGTGTGTAAGTGCGCGGGTGCGCGTGTAATTTACATTATATTTAATAACTTCGAAGAAAATTAACATTTCGTTCTGAAACTTGGACAGAGTATTTTCATGGTTATAAGCTACATTTTTCATATACTGTGAAAACCTGTAATTTTTTTTTTGTTATGAATTCAATCTTCTTTTATTCTCGTTATCTTCAAGGAAGTAATAAAATTTATAGATTAGATCTAGACAGGCCTTTGCAGAATCGGACAGAGTTTAAGCCAGATTTCAATTTATCTGTGTTCTCGTCTGTGACGTTGGTAAAGTTTCAACCAATCAGAGGGTTTAAAAATTATTCAGATTTGTCATCTGTCGAGAGCACTTCAGTTAGTTCCTTTCAAAGACTCGTTATAGAAAGACGTACTTGCTGCCACGAGTTTTTCGTGACCAGACAGGTCGTTTTCCTTTAAACTTAGAAGTTGGTTCACGGTTCGAGGTCTTCGAAACCATTACCACTTACAGAACTCAATTTAAATAGATCATCATACTCTAGTGCTTTTCGCGTACTTATAGTAGAAGATATCCGCTAGGGACAAAATATCTACCGAGATATTTTGATACTTACGCGAGAACACTTCAAAAAGCCGGATTTGTGTAAGCTCAATATACACACGATCTATTTTACCCAGTTTTAAAACCCTGAGATAATTTTATAAACAATAACAGTTCGTATCGCAGTGTGCGCGGGTGCAACGACGTGAGACTGGCCCTACTATAGGTATGTGGATTAAGCAGCAGTACGTCACGGTGAAGTGTACTGCGAACAAACTGTTACACCGTTACAGAACATTTACGTGTTTGTCGGCTGTTCCAGTGGAATCCGGCTGTAATGTTGTGTGCGTACGTGATCTCAGCATGCGTTAGCCAGACTTTTCTAGACTTCGCCGCCCGCGCGCACCGTGTCAAGGCTGCAATCAATTACGCTTTAATGTAGCGCTGATACATAGTATGGAATTTCGGCGTGGTATAAATATAGGCATTCAGCGGCGCTTAGTTCAGTTACTGTCGGGCGATTTGCACAGTGCGGTTCGAAGTATTGTGGCGAAGTGTTATGTGTTTTATAATCGTGCGGGACAATTGTAATACAATTGAGTTTTATTTCAGTTGACATTCTTATTGCGTGTGAACAATTTTTATTTGATTTGTTGTAACAGACTATCTTGTTGATTTCGAACTGTTTAATTGTGATAATTAAAGCTGGTGATTAATTGGTGTCTTGTTTTTGTTTTCCACTGTACCATACGACGATCAGTAGATCGTCGTAACAATACGAACGTTTCGCGTCAGGAATGGATGTTGGTTAAGCCGCAAAGCGGATAATGAAGAGTTTTCTGTATTTTATCTGAGTAATGGCTTCGAGTCCCGTGCCTCTTACAGCTGTAAATCCTGCGAGGAACGAATACCATATTTTTTATTATGCGATTCCGTCGAGACACGACACACTTTTTAATGTAATAAGTTAACGCTTGTTCATTTCTAACCTACCCTATTTCAATCATTGGTTGCATTGACTTTAAAATAATTTACAAAAACAATTTTAAACGTTTCTTTCCGCCTGTCGTTCTCTGACATTGGTGTGATAGCGTGATAAATAACTTGAGATTGCTTCAATTTTTCACTCTTCTACCGTTTCAATCGTTCGTGTAATAATACAGAC
The DNA here is from genome assembly GCA_034769895.1 of Magicicada septendecula. Lineage (NCBI taxonomy): Eukaryota > Metazoa > Arthropoda > Insecta > Hemiptera > Cicadidae > Magicicada > Magicicada septendecula. Next base: position 48,818,629 of record CM068370.1, on the reverse strand, counting down.
CGACTTCGCGGGAAGAAATATTGTGTTCTACTTTTCACTTCGTTGTTGTGTTGTCGGTCGCGCGTTCGATCTCTTTACGGTAAAAAACATTTTCTTCTTCATCTGTTTCATTTATTTCACTAGCCACGGCCGTGCGTAACCGAGTGAGTTTGTAAATTCGTCCAAGGTGTTGTTTTCCCCGGTATATAAGTTATTCGTTTGCAGCTACGCACTTTTAGCTTTGATCGTGCACAAAAAATATTATCGAATGTTTTATTATCGCATAAAAAATAAGTTAAAAAGTGTTAAAGTGTCACTTGTTTAGTAATTATGTGAAAATTGAAGAGAAGCGAATGATCTGTTTTAAATCGAACGTTGATGTTTGTCAGTCTGTTTGTCTACTTGAGGTAAGCCTATGACTCATGAAAGCTTCTGAATGCATTACCGATTATCGTAAAACACGGTATGTAGGCTATGTCCATATTTTGTTCCCACAGAAATCTATTCCTTTAGACTGACCTAACCAAAAATGTAGGTTGTCAGGTTTCGAACATTAGCCATCGTGAGTTAAAATTAATTTTATTAATTAATTTTAACTGACGATGGCTAATGCCCAAAATATTATAATTTGTAGTGAGTATATTGCGCCATCGATTAATAATAATTTTAAAAATGTAACTGAAGGAAGGATGAAATGTTAGAGTCAACAGTTTGAAAAAAACGCAAAAATGCGTAGCCAATATTAAATTATAGAGAATTTTAACCAAAATCTGAGTACAGCTGTCGGTTTGAAAATTTCAAAATCGGAGGACACCGAGGCCACAAAAAGTCATTTTTTTTAATTTAAACATCCAGGCTAAAGAGTATCAGACTTAAGGGAACTTTAACCTAAATCCGAATACAGTGTTTACCTTGAAAATATTTTAACTTTAGGGGTTCCACGGACTAAAAATAGATTTCAAATTTTTAAAAATTTATAAAAGTAATTTAAGGCATCAAGTTTTGAGTGTAACTTTATACAGATAAACACTCAGACTTTAATAATTTGATAACATTAATATATTTATGTTAACATCCTTACAAATTTAGAATTGCGTTCAAAAAGTTCACAAATTATTTTTGAAAAAAAATATATATATATTAGTTACGTATATTAGTTACGTATATTAGTTACGTATATTAGTTACGTATATTAGTTACGTATATTAGTTACGTATATTAGTTACGTATATTAGTTACGTATATTAGTTACGTATATTAGTTACGTATATTAGTTACGTATATTTGTAAAAAGTATTGTTACTCAGTTACAGAAGAGTCTACGTGCTTCTCGGCTATTCCAGCTGAGGCCGGCTGTAATGTGTGTGTGCGTACATATTGCTGCTACTTTGAGACGAAGGACAATTACGTGACACTTGTCAGGCGTCAGCAACGTGACTATTCCACATCATAACGGTCCGCGCGTTCTGTGTTCAAGGCCGCAGTCAATTATATTCTAGTGTTTTCTAGTAGTTGACGCGTATTATGGATTATTCTGGAATCTCAGCGGGGTATAAATACAAGCATTCAGCGACGCTTAGTTTCAGTTTTAGTGGCGATTTATTCCAGTGAGGTTCGAAGTATTGTGGCGAAGTGTTATGTGTTTTATAATTATGTGGGGCTCTATTAGTTGAATTATTATTAGGTGTGGACAGATTAATTTGAATTATTGTACGACTATAATCTAGTTGAATAATTTATTGATTATAAACTGTACTTGTGATAATTAAAGCTGGTTTTTAGTGGCTTCATTGGTGTCTTGTATTTTGTTTTCCACTGTACCATACGACGATCAGTTAGACCGTCGTAACAGTAGCAGGGCCGCTGAATAGGGAAGGGCTGTCTCACTACTTTGATGTTTCCACTGCCGCCACGGTACTCGGTGGCGTGGAGGGGGGACAGTGCCTTGACGTCACCGCTCAGACAACTCAAGTCTTGCGCGTGTTCAGTCAGTAGCGTTGTGACATCTGTCAGCTGTGTTTGTTGTGAATCGAAGCTGTTTATGTTGTACAGTTATTGTTGTGTTATGAGTGGTGTAGAGAAATATTTGTGTTGTGATTTGCAAGTGATTAAATTACGAAAATGAGTTGTTGTGCGGTCGCAACGTGCAATAATTATTCCCGTAAGACAAAGGAACTGGGAATTGACGTTGTATACGACTGTTTCCCTAAAGATCATGAAACTGCAAAGTTATGGGTGTTAAAGTGTGAACGGTTGGACTCAATAAACTGTAAGTACGCTCATATTTGTAGCAGCCATTTTGCGCCAACAGATTATTGTGATGACATGAAAAACCGATTATTAGGGTTGCCACAAAGGAAGATATTGAAAGTAACCGCAGTCCCTTCTTTAAATTTGCCCTGTCAAACTGACCAAAATGAAACCGCATCGACTGTTTTAAGAGAAGATCGATTTAATAATAGACGGACTCGGTTGGACGCTTTGGAAAGAATTGAAAATTTAAGCCCTAAAAAGCCGCGTCCAGAATCTAGTGACATTACTCCTGCACTAATTGAGACCGGTCCAGGCAATGATAACTGTAATTGTGAGATCTACAACCTCGTGGTAGAAGAGAACGAATGTTTAAAAAAAAACTGTTGTTGATTTAAAAAAACAAATAGATTTGTTAAGAAAAGGGAGGCGAATGCTTTTGAGGAAAATCTCACGGAAAACAAACAACCATTGTATGTTAAGTAAAAAAAGAGCTGGCGGAATTAAAGAATTAAAACAAAAAATAGTACAATTGAAACGTGAAAGTATACAAAAGTCAAATGTGATCACCTCAGTTAACAAAATCCTTACACCGACTCAGCAAAAACCGTTAGCTGTAAAAGGAAACGTTCGATGGGCAAGTGAAGACGTGTCACGTGCTATAATGATCAGGGCCTTGTCTCGTAAATCATATGATTTTTGGAGAGAAACTGTTGGTTTTCCTTTGCCATCTGCCGCCACATTGAGTCGATGGTGTCCAAAATTTACTTGTTTGCCAGGAGTTCTGAATAATGTACTGACGTTAGTCTCCAAGTTATCAGTAGCCGAAAAGTTGTGTGTGTTAAGTTTTGACGAGATGCACATCGACAGCAATGTTGTCTACGATGTTGGCTCGGACCAAATTCTCGGGCCGCATTCAAGCAGTATTCTCCAGAACTACCGCTAAAGCAGTACAGATGCTAAGCGGTAATAAAGAAGTAGCAGAATTGTTTGAATTGGTAGATTCCTTTACCGACGTTATGAACAGCAGTATACCGCACTCTTCTAACTCACACCCTATGAAAGCTGATTTTGGCTTTACGCCTCATTTTGACAAGCAAGCAGAAGTGCTGAATAAAATGAGAAATGTTACGTCTACAATGCGAGTTAAAAACAAAAGAAGTTTGTTGCCATTTCAGAAAGGTATAATTATATCTATAACATCCCTTTTTGGACTATTTGAAGATGTCCGTGAAATGTATGACATTAAATACATATTAACTACACGGCTAACGCAGGATGCTCTGCAGAGCTTATTCAGCCTTATCCGAGGAACTGGACAGTTCTATGACCACCCTAGCCCAACGGAATTCACATCTTGAATTAAGAAAATAATGCTGGCTAACAAGATGCCGAAACCATCTAACAAAACAAATGTCACTGAGGTCGAGAAAGACAGTAGTAGCATACCAGTTACTTGACAGCAGAGTACCTACAAACTGCATTTCACCCAGCCGAAGTGGAGGAAATCTGCAGCCTCCCTGTGGAAGGTAAGCCTTGCATTCTTAAAATCACATGTAAACAATACTTTTTGTATCTCCTATGAATAAAATCGATTACAATTTAATCATAGGTATTGTATTTACATTATATTTATTTCTTTGTTTTTTTTATTTCTATAAATATGGATTGCGTTGTTTCTATTTCAGAAAACGAAGTTGACGAATTTTGTATCTTCCCTTATCATCAAAAAGAAAGATGCTGGGCTGAGAGAGAAGCCCTCTCTTAGTTGCAGGGTATATAGCGTACAAAGTACGGGATAAGGATCCAACACTAGGCGCCTACTCGAAAGATGTCCCTTCTAATAACAGTGACAAATGGATTGAAGCTCTTTCCCACGGGGGTTTCACTGTGCCAAGTGAATCGTGGAAAAAAACAGTGGACGGTTTTGAAATTGTTTTTAAATCACTCCATGGCGAAAATGATTTCTACAGTGTCCGGAGAGGAGTCATTAAAGAACTCCGAAGAAGACTTACGGATAAATTTCCAAATGTGTGTCCACAAGCTATTAATGCCTACGCTAGATTAAGGACATTTATTAGGATCAGGCGTTTTAATGAGAACAAATCAAACGATAGAAGCTGTATGAACAAAGCTAAGAAATGGATACGTTCCAAAAAATAAAATTGTTGGTTGTAAAATTGTTGTTTGTGTTATTTCATATCCCTAATGTAATATGATTGAGTATTCTACGTAGCCCTTAATACCCAGAATGTTATTATGTCACATATTGTTTTTAGAATGTCTTATATTATTTACACGTTATTGCTAGCTATTGTTTTACAAATAATGTTATGGATAATTGCTATTTATAGAAGAGTATATACATGCAATGAAAGTATAGACATTTATTGTTAACTCATTAGGCTTATTTTAAGATGAGTAGCCGAGAAAGTATTAAATGTGTAGCTAGCGCAGAGCTGTGGCGCGACAGTGTCTGAGCAGTGACGTCACAGCCGAGCAGCAGTGGGTACAACTTCCCGCGCGCCGTGAGACAGCCCTTCCCTATTTAGCGGCCCTGAACAGTAGTAAGTCTAGATCTATAGATTTCTATAGAAACATACGTAAACGTAATATCCTAACTAACCTAACCTAACCTACTAAATTATATGTCGTTTAGGCATTATAATTATAACTTTCACTAAAAAAGAATACAGTAATTCTCGTTGTTCAGATTTGATTATATAATGTTCTGCTTTAAAATTATTCATCATCATCATCATCGTCACCGGGGCAGCAATCCAAAATCAATCCAGAGTCTTTGTAGATTCGATTTAACAACTCTGCAATCTGTTTTCCGAGTCTGAAAATTATAAAAAATCAACATACACGTTATGGACAACAAAATACAGGAAGTTATAATTTAGTTGTTTACCTTTGGTTAGTAAAGTAAAGCTGTACCAAATAAATAATACTAGTTGCTGCTGAAGTATACATGTGTATGAAATTGTTTCAGAAATATCACTTACTAATAGTAACAGTGAATAATAATTACCTGAGGTTGGGTGAAGACGGTTCACTGTAGTCGTATTCATAGTCTTCATCCTTTTCTCCAGTTTTATTAAGAATAGCTTCGAGTTCAGAAGGGATTTTTCTAATCGGATCTGAGATTCCAATCTTCTTTTGTACTTCGTTAGTTTGATTCAGCACTGCAACAATGTTTGGAGCTAGTGTTGTGTCTGCATGCGATACAGTCGTTGTGTATTCTTCAGCTTTAATTGTTGTAATTTTTTCTTCGTTGTCGTCACTACCAGGTGGCGCAACTCTGTCTCTAGGAGTGTTGTACTCCTATTGTTGTCACAACCATCACTGTTGTCTCTGCTGAGCCCATTGTTGTCGTTTTTATTGTTGTTTCCTCTACTGCTGTCGTTGTTGTCATGTTCGCTGTCTCTGCAGACTCTGTTTCAGTTGTTGGTCTGTGACAGTACTGTTGACGCTGTGGTAGTAACAACCTCTTTTATTGAGATTGTTGTATTTTCAGTGCTTGGTTTTGATAACGTTGTATTGTCAGTGCTGGGTGTCGGTTCTCCGCTTTGGGTAGCCGTGTTTAGGTTAGTCGTATTCCCTATGCTGGATTCTGATTTTGTTATATTGTGTTTCAGTTATGTTATAACTGAAAAATTATCTACGAGGGACTGTCACGTCAATCCAGGACTTTTGTTAGATTAGAATGTAAAAGGAGATTCCTGCGCATTCTGTTGGTCGTACATATGAAGTACAAGTGTCATCTATTACCGCATGGCGCGCTGTATTGTTTACACGTTAAACAATAACAACAGTCAGTCATAAAGAACATGGCGCCCAATGCACATGTGGAACAGCGTGTTGTAATAAAATTTCTCGTGAATGAAGGCGTAAGACCCGATGAGATTTATCTGCGACTCCTTGCACAGTACGGTGATGAGACTCTTAGTCGCAGTAAAACATTTGAGTGGTGCAAACGTTTTTAAGAAGGTCGTACATCAGTGAGTGACGATCCCGGTCGAGGTGGTTCGGAGCCTACTGTAGTCATTCTCATGAACATTCAGCGAGTGGAAGAACAGATCCTTGATAATCGACGGATAACTTGTCAGCAAATTGCAAAAGAAATAAATGTGTCTGTGCGAACTGTAAACAAAATCATTCACGAACATCTGAAGTTCAGTAAGGTTAGTGCACGTTGGGTACCAAGTCAGCTTTCTGCTATCGACCGGCAAAGAAGATTGCAAATCTGCAAGGAGTTAAAACAACGTTTTGACAAAGAAGGCCAGTTTTTCCTCGATCGAATTGTTACCTGCGATGAAACGTGGGTCCATCATTTCACCCCGGAATCAAAACGTGCATCAAAGCAGTGGAAGCATGTGGACTCACCACCTCCCAAAACATTTCGAACAATTGCTTCTGCAGGCAAAGTTATGGCTTCAATATTTGGGGATAAAATTGGCATCATTCACGTCGATTTTCTACCCCGTGGAGTCGATATTAACAGTGAGTACTACTGCAAAGTTCTTCAAGATGTGCACAATGCTCTCAAGAAAAAACTGCCTGGTGCGATCACTTATGGCGTTCTGTTTCTGCAGGTCAATGCTCGCCCGCATACCGCCCACCGCACGACATGCACGCTACAAGATCTTTCCTGAGAGTTATTTCCACACCCCTCTTACAGTCCGGACCTCGCTCCCAGCGATTTTCATCTGTTCGGGCCCTTAAAGTTGCTCTTGGGAGGCCAGCATTCCAACAGCGACGATGAGGTGAAGCAGTCAGTCGACGTAACGGTTTCGGCGTAACGACAAATCTTTCTACACTGAGGTTATCCAGGCACTAGTGAAACGCTGGGATAAATGTAGCAGAGGATTACATCGAGAAATAAAAGTATATTTTTACTATCATAAATATGTTCTATGTTTATTAAAAATTAATAGTCCCGGATTGACGTTAACGTCCCTCGTAATATTGAAATTATTTAATAACAAATGTATTTATTCATGATAAAGAGTAAGTTCTGCACCTCAGGGAGCTTACTAGTAGTAATCTACCACCTGTCGTACGTACAATAAACTTGAACCGACTGTACACATCGCACGAACACACACACACACACACACACACACATGCACATATAGGTATACATTATACAACACTAATACTGTTTAATTGAACTTGTATATAATAAAACAAATGAATTGCGCACTAGATAATATATAACTTTCGAAATAAACATTTTAAATTCCCCCTTTGTAATTTATTGATTCTATTATCTTGTATGTGTATACAGCGGTGTAGTAGTGAAAGGGGTCGCGTATTATTTATACGCAGAAGTAAACTGAATTTCAAGTGGTTGATTGTCTGTATATAACATAATTTAATTCCTAAAACAGAGTTTATCAGTTTATACATCTTCTGACTTTGACCTTGCTCGGTGCAATACTGACGCGTGCTGAGACGTAAATCACCTCTTCTGCATTTAATCACTTCTTGGAACACGTTAAAACATTACGCCAAGTAATACATGTAAATAACATGCGAGCGCGCACACACACACACACACACACACACACACACACACAACCAATACATATTCATATGTTTATTTAAAGTCTTCTTCTTCTTCTTCTTCTTCTTCTTCTTCTTCTTATTCTCCTCTTCAAGGATTAGGTTATATAAACCTGTTCCGGTACCCATCTCATCCTTGGACGACCCACGTGTCTTCTACCAATGGTTCAGTGCAGCTTTCGGCAATCGATCCTCTGTCATCCTTTGCAGATGATCCTATCATTGTCTTCTGTAAATTGAAATAATTTCATTTATGTCCTTTACTTCGAGTTCTGTTCTGATATCTTCATTCCTTATTCTATCTTGCAATGTATACTTTAAAGTATTTTGAAAACTGCATTTCAGCACTCTGAATCTTGCCGCTTTCCTTTTTTCTCATGACCCACGCTTCACTTGCGTAAATCAATGTGGGTATTGCAATTGTCTTATAAAATTCAATCCTTGTGCTGTCTCTTGTTTTATTTCTAAGATTTCTATGAATCGTACCACAGATGTTCCTAAATTTATTTATCTTCTGTCTTATATCATATTCAGATACATAGCTTACTGCACAGCCGAGATATTTGAAACGGCTCACTTGTTCTAAAGTGCTGTTGTTTATAACTATCTTAGTCCTCACTGGATATTTACCTTTAAAGGCCATGGTTTTGGTCTTTTTTACTGAAATTGTCAGTGAGTACTCTCATGCCACTTCTTGTAATTGAAACATAGCTCTTTGTGAATCATGCTCACTTTCTTGAATAAGAACTACGTCATCCGCATATAGCAGGGAACCCACACAAATTGATTTGTTAAGCTGTATTCCCGAAGTCATTCTAGATTTCCATGCTCTCAACATGTCGTCAATGTATATTACGCCAAGTAACACATGTAAAAACATGCGCGCACCCGCGCGCGCGCACGCACACACTCACTCACTCACACATTCAAATATATTTACATTCCTGTACTTATACTTACATTCCATATACTTGCATTCATATGGTCATTTAATGTAAAACATTAAATGTAAAAATGGTTAACGCAATATATCGGTTACACAAAATATTAATCTGGTCCCGATAATAATTTGTATGCTTAACATGAAATTGTTATTTAAAAATTATCGGCAAACACGGTGCACTTTTATAGAAACATAATATTTTTCTGGCATTTAATTAATTCAGTAGCATATTATTCCACTAAGACAAGCCTACAAACGTGTCAGTCAAAAGAAATCAAGTCACAGAAAGTGTCATCATCTTGGGATACTATGTAACCAGCCTGCCAATAACACTATTACTCAAAATATATTAGACATCTGAATTCAGATAATCTAAAAAGAGATTCACTATAATGATAGGTTGCAATTCTGATCGGTCAAAATGTGTTTCTTTATTTAATAAAAAAAAACATTTCAAGCTGCGCTGTTAAAAAAAAATGTTGAAAGTTACCAATAGAATACGGGACTAACAAACGCGCGCTGATGATGTTTATCATATGTACCGAGCGACTGGTTTTGTTAGGGAAATATTTCATTCGTGAGAAGAGGAAAAATTGTGTTAATTAGGCCTACTGATAACCGACCCGCCGCTTAAATGAGCAAAAAATAAAACTTATTTTTCTTCCAGTCAATACAATTATAACTAGTATTCTGCAACCATGGTGCTGTTATACGGTATTACTAACGATCTAAAATTGCAGTTCAGGAACTTCATCATCTTCACAACACGGTGCAGACAAGGTGCTGCCTTTTCCGCCTTCAAAGATCCTCCAGGCGTCTCTTCCTGGGTCTTCCCACACACACCTGTGTCCTATAGGTTTTGGCTATTTCCAGACTTGTTTGGCTAGTCCGGATATCCGGTATCCGGTCCAAATACAAAGTAATGTGATTTTAACTTTTAACGACCTCAACTGAGTGAATTAATGTGAAGATGGAATATATGTTCCGAAACGCGTTATTTTGAATAAAAAACGAAGTCACACGACGGATCCAGTGCCGGATTTAAGGTTTTTGAGGCCCTAGGTCATGTTTTCTGAGCGACCCCATCCCCCGGCTGTGACTTTGAAGTAACATATGTACTGCTGAAGTAGTTTGATGTCAGATTAATACTATCGAATTTAAAACCAGTAAAAATTTTAAACCTATAAAAAAGGGTGCTTTCATTTAACAAACGTTTTTAAAATATAAAGAACATGCAAAAGAATTGAGCAAATTAATTTATTTTTTAAGTAGAGTAATTTAACTAAGCTTATTTAGAAATTTATTTCAGAAGCTTGTTCGTGATGAATACGTTTAGTGTACGGATTCAAGTCTATGTTCATAAAGTTTTCACACTAATAAATATCAACGAAACAACATGCTGCCTACCACACAAAGCTAAAAACCTTCTTTACATTAAAAACAAAATAAAAACATAACCTCAAATCGCAAACCGTTCAGTCAGAAGGCAGAAAACAATGATAACAAACAAGGATGGTAGCAAGGTCGTGTAAATTCGGGGTAACGTAGCGGACGTTCGAAATTCGCATGCGCAGATTAGTTTACAAGGATGCCAACGTCTTAAAAATAAGCGCGCAATATTTAAATAAAAACTGTCTTCCATTTGTATTATTAACAAAAATTGATCACTTAATTTCGAAAAATCATACTTAAATAAATCAAAGTGCCTTTTTATCTGTTAAAAAACAAAATATCCGTACCTTGCGCCCCCCTCTGACCCCGCGGCCTAGTCGGCTTAGTACTAAATCCGGCATTGGACGGATCTAAGATAATTTATTAATTTATAAAAAACTTCTGGTCATTCCCATTGCAATCTTTCAATCTCTACACCCCCCACCACTAACTAGTCCTTTATAGTTCCCTTGACCCCACGTTAACCCTCTCTTCCAACTTCTGCGTCACAACGCTGTTCATCGATGCCGCTCTGTCACTTCCATGTGGCACAAATACACCCATAAACTGCACTAACCCCATAGGCAGTCCAACCACACTACACACACACATGCATAATAGCAGCCACAATCCTTCCTTTTCTTCTTGATGCCTCCATCTTCTCAGCGGTCGGTCTACAGTAGCTTCCGCCTTCCCTCCAAACTTTCTCCCCACAGAAAAGGGTGCTTGTCCCCAAATCAGATCAAGACTTGTCCAATTCCACAAATGATAAAAATTCATGGAACAATACCACAATCATCACCTCACTACCACGACCTTTAACTCGTTCACTACACTCTTTTGTGCTTTTGTACCATTTTTTTAATCTGCCGTTCAGAAGAATACAAAAATTACTATTTTCATCCCAGACATGTAAAAAGCATTTTGCAATGCTTTCTACAAAAACATGGCACTTTTCATTTATTTTTTTATTTTACACAAAATTTAATCCATGTTCATAGACCCTGTATTGTAAAATGTTAAAAAATCGCCGCCGCCAACAAATCAAAACACAGCTCACTCCATTAGCTATTAAATCCCAACTACGCGTTCGAGATGACTAAAAATGTTTTTAACTGTTACACGCAGGTATACCGACGTCTCAATTTTTTTTTAATCGGACAATTATTAAGCGATAAATTTAAAAATTGAACGATATTTTTTATCAAACCTCGTATTTCTACAAAAGACGACCAAATTCTTGTGTAGCCTAAAAGTTAGTTTTTTTAGAATTAAATTAAGTGATTATTCAAAATGTAGTTTTTGAAACTTTAACGTAATCCTTTCCTAGTTAAGCCAGCAGGTTCGTTGATATTTTTCTGTCAACGATGAAGTGATAAATGTGTACGTAATTATTATTATTATTATTATTATTAGTATTATTATTATTATTATTATTATTACTATTATTATTATTATTATTATTATTAGCGGGGGTCCTACAGTCTATGCCACATCCCGCATTTCGATCGCCATTTCTCCCTATCTTTCCAGTCATCGTCTTCAATAGCACGATCTCGGTCTTTGTGTACTTGTGTACATAATACAAAGATAATATGGAAAGCACAGTAGATAGTGAAATGTGTATGCTCGCGGGGGGGGGGGTGTTAATCATCTGAAAATGTTGGCTATGAAAGTGAATTGTAATTTCTGGAATTGTTGCCCGTTCCTGTTGTTAAACGGCCTTATGAATGTTATGAGAACTTCGGCTGTAAGGCTGTGGTCCAAGGCTGTTTGGTGCCAACGTTTCTGCGGTGCCTTCGACGGCCATCTTCAGTGCAGAAGGCTGCAACGGACTGACAAAGGTTTCACAATCAGGGACCACTGAACGGTGGTTGTGACGACGACGACGCTCTGGGCTGTGCGGTTGTGCGTCGCAGAGACGAACCGCTCGGTACCTGAGTTCCGAGCTACCTTCTGGAGCTCCTGCCTCGTGGCCCTGCCCAAGTAGGGCGTGTGTAGCAGGCCGATTCTCGGCTGTTGTGCTAGCCTACACTAGCGCAGTATACACCGAGGGCGTTTCCACGAATCACCTGGACGTATACGGTACCTGCCCAGCCCAGCCACTAGAGGATTGTCTGGGAACCTCGCCGCACGTGCATAAAATTTGCGTGCAAGCCGCCTGAATGTTTCGTCTAAGGAGCGGACGCCAAGTCCTCTCCTTAGATGGCGTGATTAGAAGCGACGGGGGACTTTGGCCGCTAGCCGAAGACCCCTGTCGAGGACGCTCTGCAACTTCTTTTTATGCATTGCGGCGAGTTAACCCCAAACCGGGCAAGCGTAGGTAATGACCAGCAGCAGATACGCGCCGACGATTATCTTGCCCAATTTCCTGGTCATGGCTGAGCTGATCAGGAGTGGAAACAGTAAGCTCAGACGACCGGATGCTCGCTTATGAACTGTCTGAGCGTCGGTACGCCAGGTGAGCCGACGGTCCGAGGTGTAATGCGAGGTACTTGACCTCTTTGGACCAGCGCAAGTACGTCCTGCCGGTACGTAACTGCCTAACAGTGTTCTTCCGTCGCTTCGAGAATTCGACGGCTACACTCTTGGTACCGTTGAGTTGCACTCTCCAATTTTCAGTCCAGTCCCCGAGCGTGTCGAGCTGGCGCTGCAGTCGTAAGACGGCTCTTTCTACATGACGATCCGCTATTACACCCACGTTTATAAACGTTTAGTGTCCGCACGAAGTCGTTGTCTGATTGGTTGCACACCACCAGCCAATCAGAAAAAAGGCAAATTCGTATTGGTCCGCCACAACTTGTGTCCAAAAAGCACTCAATGAGAGGGGCTCAACCCGCCGATTCATTGCAATAGATGCATGCTTCTGAGTGGACAGACTCCATATGCAAGGCGAGGGCAATACGCACTCACGGACAACAGAGGCCTCGTCTCTTCAAAGAGTATGCAATGGTCGGCATTGGTGAGCGCGTGCTTCGCTATAGCAGACTTTCTCGGCTGCCTCAAACGACAGTAGCGGCTGTGTTCATCAACGCGGTCATGGACACTGCGTTTCGAGGTTGTGGCGTTGAGAATTATCATTTCCCTGTTGCAGTCTTCCAGCACAAGCCAATGTGCCCTCGTCTGACGGCTTTTCGATAAACAGTTTACAAATCTCCAATAGTCTAAAACCGATAAAAATCATTCACGACACTCAAGAATTAATATATGTAAAATTATTATTAATTGACATTGGTATGTTTTAAAACATCAATTTGTTCTCACTAAGAGGTCTCGTTCCTAAGTGCAGCTGAATAGGTTCATTACAAGTCAGGTCGAACTACAAAGAGGTGCCACGTGTGTCTACAAAGAGACTACTGTGTGTCTATTAAAAAGTCATCGTGAAACCGTGTGGGACGGGAAATCACATTTACCTAACGGGCGCACTATCTGTCAAAAATATTCCTTACTTCAAACGGGACGTCATCAACTTGATTGATACGGTTAAATAACTGCCTCCCCCCCCCCGTTGTAATTCAGCTTACCCCGTCATGTGGCCGTGACGCAACCCTCAAGTCAGTCGAATACCCCAAGTTTTATACTTTTGCGCGCGTCACGTGTCTGATACTCAACAAGGGGAAAATTTAAATAATATTGCACTACTTACTTTTTAGTGTGCAAAACACATACATACACATACACACACACAAATAATTTTAATTTATCATCATCCTCCTCTTAACGGTTTTAAGCTTTAGCGGGCTGTTCCTATTCCACAGTCCACATTTTCTTAGGTTTACCAACATTTCTTCTGCCTCTAGGGTTTGTACTTTTTCGCCGTCTTCGGTACTCTACTTTCTTTTATTCTATTTATGTGTTGAATCCATTTTTCCTGTATTCTTTAATCCTTTCAATAACTGCAAAAATATCTAAATCACTTCTTATCTCTTCATTTCTTATAAGATCGTCTATTACTGATCTCAGAAAGTTCATTTCTGCTGTTTTTATCCTCTGTTCATCTTTTTTCTTTATAAACCAAGTTTCAGAACCATACAGTAGTGTAGGAATTTTCTTATAAAATTTTATCTGGGTTCCTTTTCTACATTTACTTTCCAACGTTCTCCAGGTCGTTCCACACATTCTTGTGAAATTCGTCACTTTATTTTCTATATCTCTATCTTGATCATAAGTAATGTCACGTCCGATTGAAATGTCTTACTTGTTTTATGCACGTGTTATTTTAATTTATGTAAATATAATTTCTTTCCATACAGTTCACCACCTTCAACTACTCATGACACCTTACCTGACACGTGTGTGAGTACGCGTACACGGGAGAGCGAGAGAGAGTGAGGGGGAGAGAGAGGCAGACGGACAGAAACAGAGAGAGTCCGGGATGAGGTTGTAATCCTTTTCGGTAAAAACATGTTCAATATAAAGCCGCATAGAAAGCAAGTCCCTCAATTCGTACTGAAGAATACGAAAAATGTTTACCATTATCACCATCTAACAAAATTTTTAACGATAACATGTGTCCCAACATCATTAATCACTGCACAACTTCTGAGGCCTTCCAATGTACCTTCTGCGATGTATTCACTAAATAGTTTCTTCTTCTTCTTCTTCTTCTTCTTCTTCTTCTTCTTCTTCTTCTTCTTCTTCTTAATTCCACGATTAGGCGACATCACCTGTTCCGGTCTCTATTTTCAAGTGGGTCTCCATCTTTTGCGTGGTCTTCCCATAAGTCTTTTCACCTTAGGTGCATATTGTAAAATTTGTTGAGGTAGCCTTTTTGCTTCCATTCTACCTGTATATTCAATCCATCTGAGTTTACATACCTGGAATCTTGCATTTACAGAGAATATACCCAATTCCTGTCTTATCACATCGTTTCTAATTGTATCGTTTCGTGTACATCCCTTTACCTATATTCAAGAAATTCATGTCTGCAGCACTAAATAAATTTCATATTTTAATCAGTTAATTCCATTATTTTTAATAAATTAATACAATACATACTGCTATTGAATCTGGCAGAAAATGTTTTTTGAAAATGTTACGGCTGGATACTGAGCAATGAGCAGCCCTCCCGCTCAACCCGGTTTATAAGCATGCTATACACTATAGCACGAAAATATTGATACTAAAAAAGCAAACTCGTTTAATACTCAAGTATTGTAGGAAGGATTGTCAAACTTAACATAAAACAGAAGATTAACAAAAACTGCGTAGGGTTTAAATGATCGATACCTGACGTCAAGACAGAACAGGAGCTCCTTCTGTTTAGAACTTATCAGGCGAACCTGCTGGTACTGCTGGTAGCGTCCAACGAGAAACCACCGCCTTGTACCAACATCTACGGTGGTTACAGCTAGCCGTCGTTTAGATGCAGTTCTGTCTGGGAGGTATAAAGGTAGTATCAAAACCGCTGAATTATATTTCTATGCAGAAAATCTGAAGGAAAGAAACACCAGAAATACCAATGTGGAGAAGGTAGATTGAGAAAACAGAAAACTCATCGTCATCATCATCATCATCAGCCTCAAGGTATAAACTAAGAATGGTTTGTTGCGGTCTCAAATAGGCAAATATTACAGCTGGTCACTCCAGCGCTTCCTCGGACGTCCCACACCTCTCCGTCCCCTCGGCTTATAGTTCCATAGTTGTTTGGGGGTGCGGCAGTCATCCATTCGACAAAGATGATCCCACCAATTCAGCCGATATTGGGCGATCCTGTCGAGTATACTCATAATGTTCAGTTCCTGCCGTATATCTGTGTTTCTACTATGATGAAGAAGAGTATACTATGCCTGAGAAATCTCATTTCGGCCGCTTGGATACGACTGGCCTGGCCTTTCGTTAAAGTTCAATTCTCAGACCCATAAAGAAGGGTGGGAGGACCCATCACCTTGTAGAATTTTAGGGGTGTTCCTTGACTTGCTGACTTAAGGGTTCGCTTAATGGTCCCGCACATAAGGTTGAACTTATGCAACTTATTCACAACGTCGTTGCATGCATTATAAGACACACTGTAGCTCAGGTATTCAAAACTGCTAACTTCCAGAACAGTACCATCTATAACAATTTTTGCCTGTAGCCTACAGGATCAGTTCCACAAAAAAAAAAACCATCACATTGGTTTTAATAACATGAAACTCATAGAAGAAATTAAGAAAAACTGTAGGAAAATGTCAGTTAAACATTATCTTTGGTCATTATTATTCAGGCTGTACAATGTTTACATATCTTCCGGAACCAAAGTTTACAGAATTGACTGAATTCTCATCTCACACTGCTGCTCGTCCATCCAAAAATCTTCAATTTTTCTTTTCCTCAACATAGTCTAAATTTATTCTATCCAGGTAACAGGTCATGTTCCTCTTGTCCTTCTTCCTGGTGGGGTCCATTCCATAACTCTCCTTGGTAGTCTTTCCTGTGCCATTCTTTTCGTGTGTCCATACCGTTGTATTTTTTTTGTTTGAATAAAATCAACAATTAAATTTTTCACATTCATTCTGTCTGGATAATTTGTTTAATTTTGGATACACTAACATGATAATTTTCTCACGTCTGGATACACTAGCCGAACGTCTACAAAAGTCCATCTCTGCTGTCATTAATTTTGTTCTTGTCTGTTTATTAGTAGTCCAAACTTCTGAGCCGTAAGTCGTAATACTTCTAACAATGGTTATAAATATTTTTGTTTTAGTTTCTACTGTTGCTTATCCCACAGAATTCCATTTAATGTAGGGATAGCCTAAATAAATTTTGGATTTTATTTCTTTGTCTTGCTCCCCATCGGTCTTAATTTTCACACCTACTTTGATACTTTGTATTCCTCCGCTGTATTCTTCTATCATAAAGTATGGAAAGAATTAGGCAGAGAGCATTAAACTGGAGAGAATTAGGCTGAGAAGGAATATATTATAATTTAAACACTTTTGCCACAATCGTTTTCTTGATACGTAAAATACTTACGCGATTAGTAATATACAGTAGAATACTATATAGTAGGATACTATACAGTAGTAGGTATGGGACATTTTTGTCCATACCTGGACACGTTTCGGTAACTCTGCTGTGTGCTCATCGTCAGCCATGTTAGTTTCATGTCTGATGAAGCATCTGAATGTCGGTTGGTTCCTGCTGTTGGCTTTTGGTTAGTTTTTGTTAATTAGGGTTCTTTAAATTAACTGGAATTTGTTGAAGTGATGGGATATGATGAAGCAAGATACTTCATCATACAGAATAAACCAACATGGCTGGCGATGAGGATACGGCATAGTACTCGAAGCATGTCCCAGTAAGGAAAAATATCTTGATAGTATATTAGTATAGCATAAAGTAAATTATGCAAAACATTTTGGAAAGGTTTAATATACAAAATATTAAAAATTATGACTGATGATAGGACGTCTTAACAAAAATTATTAATAAATTTTTTAAAAAGCTCTAAGCGACCGGTGATTTGGTTACGGGTAAATCCTCTATTCGGACTGCTTCCATCGTAATATTTTTGTTGCTTAACATTTCGATCCCTGGAATCTGGGGTCGTCCTCAGAAGAACTTTTCAAACTTTCGTATTTCGATGTTCATACCGCGTCCGTACCGCTTGATCCGTTCTTTAAAACCTCTAAGCGATGAGTGATTTCTTACGAATAAATCCTCTATTCGGACTGCTTCCATCGTAATATTTTTGTTGCTTAACATTTCGATCCGTGGAATCTGGGGTCGTCCTCAGAAGAACTTTTCAAACTTTCGTATTGCGATGTTCATACCGCGTCCGCACCGGTTGATCCGTTCTTTAAAACCTCTAAGCGATGAGTGATTTCTTACGAATAAGTCTTCTATTCGGACTGCTCCCATCGTAATATTTTTGTTGCTTAACATTTCGATCCCTGGAATCTGGGGTCGTCCTCAGAAGAACTTTTCAAACTTTCGTATTGCGATGTTCATACCGCGTCCGTACCGGTTGATCCGTTCTTTAAAACCTCTAAGCGATGAGTGATTTCTTACGAATAACTCTTCTATTCGGACTGCTCCCATCGTAATATTGTTGTTGCTTAACATTTCGATCCCTGGAATCTGGGGTCGTCCTCAGAAGAACTTTTCAAACTTTCGTATTGCGATGTTCATACCGCGTCCGTACCGGTTGATCCGTTCTTTAAAACCTCTAAGCGATGAGTGATTTCTTACGAATAAGTCTTCTATTCGGACTGCTTCCATCGTAATATTTTTGTTGCTTAACATTTCGATCCCTGGAATCTGGGGTCGTCCTCAGAAGAACTTTTCAAACTTTCGTATTGCGATGTTCATACCGCGTCCGTACCGGTTGATCCGTTCTTTAAAACCTCTAAGCGATGAGTGATTTCTTACGAATAAGTCTTCTATTCGGACTGCTCCCATCGTAATATTTTTGTTGCTTAACATTTCGATCCGTGGAATCTGGGGTCGTCCTCAGAAGAACTTTTCAAACTTTCGTATTGCGATGTTCATACCGCGTCCGTACCGGTTGATCCGTTCTTTAAAACCTCTAAGCGATGAGTGATTTCTTACGAATAAGCCTTCTATTCGGACTGCTTCCATCGTAATATTTTTGTTGCTTAACATTTCGATCCCTGGAATCTGGGGTCGTCCTCAGAAGAACTTTTCAAACTTTCGTATTGCGATGTTCATACCGCGTCCGTACCGGTTGATCCGTTCTTTAAAACCTCTAAGCGATGAGTGATTTCTTACGAATAAGTCTTCTATTCGGACTGCTCCCATCGTAATATTTTTGTTGTTTAACATTTCGATCCGTGGAATCTGGGGTCGTCCTCAGAAGAACTTTTCAAACTTTCGTATTGCGATGTTCATACCGCGTCCGTACCGGTTGATCCGTTCTTTAAAACCTCTAAGCGATGAGTGATTTCTTACGAATAAGTCTTCTATTCGGACTGCTTCCATCGTAATATTTTTGTTGCTTAACATTTCGATCCCTGGAATCTGGGGTCGTCCTCAGAAGAACTTTTCAAACTTTCGTATTGCGATGTTCATACCGCGTCCGTACCGGTTGATCCGTTCTTTAAAACCTCTAAGCGATGAGTGATTTCTTACGAATAAGTCTTCTATTCGGACTGCTTCCATCGTAATATTGTTGTTGCTTAACATTTCGATCCCTGGAATCTGGGGTCGTCCTCAGAAGAACTTTTCAAACTTTCGTATTGCGATGTTCATACCGCGTCCGTACCGGTTGATCCGTTCTTTAAAACCTCTAAGCGATGAGTGATTTCTTACGAATAAGTCTTCTATTCGGACTGCTCCCATCGTAATATTTTTGTTGCTTAACATTTCGATCCGTGGAATCTGGGGTCGTCCTCAGAAGAACTTTTCAAACTTTCGTATTGCGATGTTCATACCGCGTCCGTACCGGTTGATCCGTTCTTTAAAACCTCTAAGCGATGAGTGATTTCTTACGAATAAGTCTTCTATTCGGACTGCTCCCATCGTAATATTTTTGTTGCTTAACATTTCGATCCCTGGAATCTGGGGTCGTCCTCAGAAGAACTTTTCAAACTTTCGTATTGCGATGTTCATACCGCGTCCGTGCCGGTTGATCCATTCTTTAAAACCTCTAAGCGATGAGTGATTTCTTACGAATAAGTCTTCTATTCGGACTGCTCCCATCGTAATATTTTTGTTGCTTAACATTTCGATCCGTGGAATCTGGGGTCGTCCTCAGAAGAACTTTTCAAACTTTCGTATTGCGATGTTCATACCGCGTCCGTACCGGTTGATCCGTTCTTTAAAACCTCTAAGCGATGAGTGATTTCATACGAATAAGTCTTCTATTCGGACTGCTTCCATCGTAATATTTTTGTTGCTTAACTTTTCGATCCGTGGAATCTGGGGTCGTCCTCAGAAGAACTTTTCAAACTTTCGTATTGCGATGTTCATACCGCGTCCGTACCGGTTGATCCGTTCTTTAAAACCTCTAAGCGATGAGTGATTTCTTACGAATAAGTCTTCTATTCGGACTGCTTCCATCGTAATATTTTTGTTGCTTAACATTTCGATCCGTGGAATCTGGGGTCGTCCTCAGAAGAACTTTTCAAACTTTCGTATTGCGATGTTCATACCGCGTCCGTACCGGTTGATCCGTTCTTTAAAACCTCTAAGCGATGAGTGATTTCTTACGAATGTCTTCTATTCGGACTGCTTCCATCGTAATATTTTTGTTGCTTAACATTTCGATCCCTGGAATCTGGGGTCGTCCTCAGAAGAACTTTTCAAACTTTCGTATTGCGATGTTCATACCGCGTCCGTACCGGTTGATCCGTTCTTTAAAACCTCTAAGCGATGAGTGATTTCTTACGAATAAGTCTTCTATTCGGACTGCTTCCATCGTAATATTTTTGTTGCTTAACATTTCGACCCGTGGAATCTGGGGTCGTCCTCAGAAGAACTTTTCAAACTTTCGTATTGCGATGTTCATACCGCGTCCGTACCGGTTGATCCGTTCTTTAAAACCTCTAAGCGATGAGTGATTTCTTACGGTTAAGTCTTCTATTCGGACTGCTCCCATCGTAATATTTTTGTTGCTTAACATTTCGATCCGTGGAATCTGGGGTCGTCCTCAGAAGAACTTTTCAAACTTTCGTATTGCGATGTTCATACCGCGTCCGTACCGGTTGATCCGTTCTTTAAAACCTCTAAGCGATGAGTGATTTCTTACGAATAAGTCTTCTATTCGGACTGCTCCCATCGTAATATTTTTGTTGCTTAACATTTCGATCCCTGGAATCTGGGGTCGTCCTCAGAAGAACTTTTCAAACTTTCGTATTGCGATGTTCATACCGCGTCCGTGCCGGTTGATCCATTCTTTAAAACCTCTAAGCGATGAGTGATTTCTTACGAATAAATCCTCTATTCGGACTGCTTCCATCGTAATATTTTTGTTGCTTAACATTTCGATCCGTGGAATCTGGGGTCGTCCTCAGAAGAACTTTTCAAACTTTCGTATTGCGATGTTCATACCGCGTCCGTACCGGTTGATCCGTTCTTTAAAACCTCTAAGCGATGAGTGATTTCTTACGAATAAGTCTTCTATTCGGACTGCTCCCATCGTAATATTTTTGTTGCTTAACTTTTCGATCCCTGGAATCTGGGGTCGTCCTCAGAAGAACTTTTCAAACTTTCGTATTGCGATGTTCATACCGCGTCCGTACCGGTTGATCCGTTCTTTAAAACCTCTAAGCGATGAGTGATTTCTTACGAATAACTCTTCTATTCGGACTGCTCCCATCGTAATATTGTTGTTGCTTAACATTTCGATCCCTGGAATCTGGGGTCGTCCTCAGAAGAACTTTTCAAACTTTCGTATTGCGATGTTCATACCGCGTCCGTACCGGTTGATCCGTTCTTTAAAACCTCTAAGCGATGAGTGATTTCTTACGAATAAGTCTTCTATTCGGACTGCTTCCATCGTAATATTTTTGTCGCTTAACATTTCGATCCCTGGAATCTGGGGTCGTCCTCAGAAGAACTTTTCAAACTTTCGTATTGCGATGTTCATACCGCGTCCGTAACGGTTGATCCGTTCTTTAAAACCTCTAAGCGATGAGTGATTTCTTACGAATAAGTCTTCTATTCGGACTGCTCCCATCGTAATATTTTTGTTGCTTAACATTTCGATCCGTGGAATCTGGGGTCGTCCTCAGAAGAACTTTTCAAACTTTCGTATTGCGATGTTCATACCGCGTCCGTACCGGTTGATCCGTTCTTTAAAACCTCTAAGCGATGAGTGATTTCTTACGAATAAGCCTTCTATTCGGACTGCTTCCATCGTAATATTTTTGTTGCTTAACATTTCGATCCGTGGAATCTGGGGTCGTCCTCAGAAGAACTTTTCAAACTTTCGTATTGCGATGTTCATACCGCGTCCGTACCGGTTGATCCGTTCTTTAAAACCTCTAAGCGATGAGTGATTTCTTACGAATAAGTGTTCTATTCGGACTGCTCCCATCGTAATATTTTTGTTGTTTAACATTTCGATCCGTGGAATCTGGGGTCGTCCTCAGAAGAACTTTTCAAACTTTCGTATTGCGATGTTCATACCGCGTCCGTACCGGTTGATCCGTTCTTTAAAACCTCTAAGCGATGAGTGATTTCTTACGAATAAGTCTTCTATTCGGACTGCTTCCATCGTAATATTTTTGTTGCTTAACATTTCGATCCCTGGAATCTGGGGTCGTCCTCAGAAGAACTTTTCAAACTTTCGTATTGCGATGTTCATACCGCGTCCGTACCGGTTGATCCGTTCTTTAAAACCTCTAAGCGATGAGTGATTTCTTACGAATAAGTCTTCTATTCGGACTGCTTCCATCGTAATATTGTTGTTGCTTAACATTTCGATCCCTGGAATCTGGGGTCGTCCTCAGAAGAACATTTCAAACTTTCGTATTGCGATGTTCATACCGCGTCCGTACCGGTTGATCCGTTCTTTAAAACCTCTAAGCGATGAGTGATTTCTTACGAATAAGTCTTCTATTCGGACTGCTCCCATCGTAATATTTTTGTTGCTTAACATTTCGATCCGTGGAATCTGGGGTCGTCCTCAGAAGAACTTTTCAAACTTTCGTATTGCGATGTTCATACCGCGTCCGTACCGGTTGATCCGTTCTTTAAAACCTCTAAGCGATGAGTGATTTCTTACGAATAAGTCTTCTATTCGGACTGCTCCCATCGTAATATTTTTGTTGCTTAACATTTCGATCCCTGGAATCTGGGGTCGTCCTCAGAAGAACTTTTCAAACTTTCGTATTGCGATGTTCATACCGCGTCCGTGCAGGTTGATCCATTCTTTAAAACCTCTAAGCGATGAGTGATTTCTTACGAATAAGTCTTCTATTCGGACTGCTCCCATCGTAATATTTTTGTTGCTTAACATTTCGATCCCTGGAATCTGGGGTCGTCCTCAGAAGAACTTTTCAAACTTTCGTATTGCGATGTTCATACCGCGTCCGTACCGGTTGATCCGTTCTTTAAAACCTCTAAGCGATGAGTGATTTCATACGAATAAGTCTTCTATTCGGACTGCTTCCATCGTAATATTTTTGTTGCTTAACTTTTCGATCCGTGGAATCTGGGGTCGTCCTCAGAAGAACTTTTCAAACTTTCGTATTGCGATGTTCATACCGCGTCCGTACCGGTTGATCCGTTCTTTAAAACCTCTAAGCGATGAGTGATTTCTTACGAATAAGTCTTCTATTCGGACTGCTTCCATCGTAATATTTTTGTTGCTTAACATTTCGATCCGTGGAATCTGGGGTCGTCCTCAGAAGAACTTTTCAAACTTTCGTATTGCGATGTTCATACCGCGTCCGTACCGGTTGATCCGTTCTTTAAAACCTCTAAGCGATGAGTGATTTCTTACGAATGTCTTCTATTCAGACTGCTTCCATCGTAATATTTTTGTTGCTTAACATTTCGATCCCTGGAATCTGGGGTCGTCCTCAGAAGAACTTTTCAAACTTTCGTATTGCGATGTTCATACCGCGTCCGTACCGGTTGATCCGTTCTTTAAAACCTCTAAGCGATGAGTGATTTCTTACGAATAAGTCTTCTATTCGGACTGCTTCCATCGTAATATTTTTGTTGCTTAACATTTCGACCCGTGGAATCTGGGGTCGTCCTCAGAAGAACTTTTCAAACTTTCGTATTGCGATGTTCATACCGCGTCCGTACCGGTTGATCCGTTCTTTAAAACCTCTAAGCGATGAGTGATTTCTTACGGTTAAGTCTTCTATTCGGACTGCTCCCATCGTAATATTTTTGTTGCTTAACATTTCGATCCGTGGAATCTGGGGTCGTCCTCAGAAGAACTTTTCAAACTTTCGTATTGCGATGTTCATACCGCGTCCGTACCGGTTGATCCGTTCTTTAAAACCTCTAAGCGATGAGTGATTTCTTACGAATAAGTCTTCTATTCGGACTGCTCCCATCGTAATATTTTTGTTGCTTAACATTTCGATCCCTGGAATCTGGGGTCGTCCTCAGAAGAACTTTTCAAACTTTCGTATTGCGATGTTCATACCGCGTCCGTGCCGGTTGATCCATTCTTTAAAACCTCTAAGCGATGAGTGATTTCTTACGAATAAGTCTTCTATTCGGACTGCTCCCATCGTAATATTTTTGTTGCTTAACATTTCGATCCGTGGAATCTGGGGTCGTCCTCAGAAGAACTTTTCAAACTTTCGTATTGCGATGTTCATACCGCGTCCGTACCGGTTGATCCGTTCTTTAAAACCTCTAAGCGATGAGTGATTTAATACGAATAAGTCTTCTATTCGGACTGCTTCCATCGTAATATTTTTGTTGCTTAACTTTTCGATCCGTGGAATCTGGGGTCGTCCTCAGAAGAACTTTTCAAACTTTCGTATTGCGATGTTCATACCGCGTCCGTACCGGTTGATCCGTTCTTTAAAACCTCTAAGCGATGAGTGATTTCTTACGAATAAGTCTTCTATTCGGACTGCTCCCATCGTAATATTGTTGTTGCTTAACATTTCGATCCCTGGAATCTGGGGTCGTCCTCAGAAGAACTTTTCAAACTTTCGTATTGCGATGTTCATACCGCGTCCGTACCGGTTGATCCGTTCTTTAAAACCTCTAAGCGATGAGTGATTTCTTACGAATAAGTCTTCTATTCGGACTGCTCCCATCGTAATATTTTTGTTGCTTAACATTTCGATCCCTGGAATCTGGGGTCGTCCTCAGAAGAACTTTTCAAACTTTCGTATTGCGATGTTCATACCGCGTCCGTACCGGTTGATCCGTTCTTTAAAACCTCTAAGCGATGAGTGATTTCTTACGAATAACTCTTCTATTCGGACTGCTCCCATCGTAATATTTTTGTTGCTTAACATTTCGATCCCTGGAATCTGGGGTCGTCCTCAGAAGAACTTTTCAAACTTTCGTATTGCGATGTTCATACCGCGTCCGTACCGGTTGATCCGTTCTTTAAAACCTCTAAGCGATGAGTGATTTCTTACGAATAAGTCTTCTATTCGGACTGCTCCCATCGTAATATTGTTGTTGCTTAACATTTCGATCCCTGGAATCTGGGGTCGTCCTCAGAAGAACTTTTCAAACTTTCGTATTGCGATGTTCATACCGCGTCCGTACCGGTTGATCCGTTCTTTAAAACCTCTAAGCGATGAGTGATTTCTTACGAATAAGTCTTCTATTCGGACTGCTCCCATCGTAATATTTTTGTTGCTTAACATTTCGATCCCTGGAATCTGGGGTCGTCCTCAGAAGAACTTTTCAAACTTTCGTATTGCGATGTTCATAACGCGTCCGTACCGGTTGATCCGTTCTTTAAAACCTCTAAGCGATGAGTGATTTCTTACGAATAACTCTTCTATTCGGACTGCTCCCATCGTAATATTGTTGTTGCTTAACATTTCGATCCCTGGAATCTGGGGTCGTCCTCAGAAGAACTTTTCAAACTTTCGTATTGCGATGTTAATACCGCGTCCGTACCTGTTGATCCGTTCTTTAAAACCTCTAAGCGATGAGTGATTTCTTACGAATAAGTCTTCTATTCGGACTGCTTCCATCGTAATATTTTTGTTGCTTAACATTTCGATCCCTGGAATCTGGGGTCGTCCTCAGAAGAACTTTTCAAACTTTCGTATTGCGATGTTCATACCGCGTCCGTACCGGTTGATCCGTTCTTTAAAACCTCTAAGCGATGAGTGATTTCTTACGAATAAGTCTTCTATTCGGACTGCTCCCATCGTAATATTTTTGTTGCTTAACATTTCGATCCGTGGAATCTGGGGTCGTCCTCAGAAGAACTTTTCAAACTTTCGTATTGCGATGTTCATACCGCGTCCGTACCGCTTGATCCGTTCTTTAAAACCTCTAAGCGATGAGTGATTTCTTACGAATAAGTCTTCTATTCGGACTGCTTCCATCGTAATATTGTTGTTGCTTAACATTTCGATCCCTGGAATCTGGGGTCGTCCTCAGAAGAACTTTTCAAACTTTCGTATTGCGATGTTCATACCGCGTCCGTACCGGTTGATCCGTTCTTTAAAACCTCTAAGCGATGAGTGATTTCTTACGAATAACTCTTCTATTCGGACTGCTCCCATCGTAATATTGTTGTTGCTTAACATTTCGATCCCTGGAATCTGGGGTCGTCCTCAGAAGAACTTTTCAAACTTTCGTATTGCGATGTTCATACCGCGTCCGTACCGGTTGATCCGTTCTTTAAAACCTCTAGGCGATGAGTGATTTCTTACGAATAAGTCTTCTATTCGGACTGCTTCCATCGTAATATTTTTGTTGCTTAACATTTCGATCCCTGGAATCTGGGGTCGTCCTCAGAAGAACTTTTCAAACTTTCGTATTGCGATGTTCATACCGCGTCCGTACCGGTTGATCCGTTCTTTAAAACCTCTAAGCGATGAGTGATTTCTTACGAATAAGTCTTCTATTCGGACTGCTCCCATCGTAATATTTTTGTTGCTTAACATTTCGATCCGTGGAATCTGGGGTCGTCCTCAGAAGAACTTTTCAAACTTTCGTATTGCGATGTTCATACCGCGTCCGTACCGGTTGATCCGTTCTTTAAAACCTCTAAGCGATGAGTGATTTCTTACGAATAAGCCTTCTATTCGGACTGCTTCCATCGTAATATTTTTGTTGCTTAACATTTCGATCCGTGGAATCTGGGGTCATCCTCAGAAGAACTTTTCAAACTTTCGTATTGCGATGTTCATACCGCGTCCGTACCGGTTGATCCGTTCTTTAAAACCTCTAAGCGATGAGTGATATCTTACGAATAAGTCTTCTATTCGGACTGCTCCCATCGTAATATTTTTGTTGTTTAACATTTCGATGCGTGGTATCTGGGGTCGTCCTCAGAAGAACTGTTCAAACTTTCGTATTGCGATGTTCATACCGCGTCCGTACCGGTTGATCCGTTCTTTAAAACCTCTAAGCGATGAGTGATTTCTTACGAATAAGTCTTCTATTCGGACTGCTTCCATCGTAATATTTTTGTTGCTTAACATTTCGATCCCTGGAATCTGGGGTCGTCCTCAGAAGAACTTTTCAAACTTTCGTATTGCGATGTTCATACCGCGTCCGTACCGGTTGATCCGTTCTTTAAAACCTCTAAGCGATGAGTGATTTCTTACGAATAAGTCTTCTATTCGGACTGCTTCCATCGTAATATTGTTGTTGCTTAACATTTCGATCCCTGGAATCTGGGGTCGTCCTCAGAAGAACTTTTCAAACTTTCGTATTGCGATGTTCATACCGCGTCCGTACCGGTTGATCCGTTCTTTAAAACCTCTAAGCGATGAGTGATTTCTTACGAATAAGTCTTCTATTCGGACTGCTCCCATCGTAATATTTTTGTTGCTTAACATTTCGATCCGTGGAATCTGGGGTCGTCCTCAGAAGAACTTTTCAAACTTTCGTATTGCGATGTTCATACCGCGTCCGTACCGGTTGATCCGTTCTTTAAAACCTCTAAGCGATGAGTGATTTCTTACGAATAAGTCTTCTATTCGGACTGCTCCCATCGTAATATTTTTGTTGCTTAACATTTCGATCCCTGGAATCTGGGGTCGTCCTCAGAAGAACTTTTCAAACTTTCGTATTGCGATGTTCATACCGCGTCCGTGCCGGTTGATCCATTCTTTAAAACCTCTAAGCGATGAGTGATTTCTTACGAATAAGTCTTCTATTCGGACTGCTCCCATCGTAATATTTTTGTTGCTTAACATTTCGATCCGTGGAATCTGGGGTCGTCCTCAGAAGAACTTTTCAAACTTTCGTATTGCGATGTTCATACCGCGTCCGTACCGGTTGATCCGTTCTTTAAAACCTCTAAGCGATGAGTGATTTCATACGAATAAGTCTTCTATTCAGACTGCTTCCATCGTAATATTTTTGTTGCTTAACTTTTCGATCCGTGGAATCTGGGGTCGTCCTCAGAAGAACTTTTCAAACTTTCGTATTGCGATGTTCATACCGCGTCCGTACCGGTTGATCCGTTCTTTAAAACCTCTAAGCGATGAGTGATTTCTTACGAATAAGTCTTCTATTCGGACGCTTCCATCGTAATATTTTTGTTGCTTAACATTTCGATCCGTGGAATCTGGGGTCGTCCTCAGAAGAACTTTTCAAACTTTCGTATTGCGATGTTCATACCGCGTCCGTACCGGTTGATCCGTTCTTTAAAACCTCTAAGCGATGAGTGATTTCTTACGAATAAGTCTTCTATTCGGACTGCTTCCATCGTAATATTTTTGTTGCTTAACATTTCGATCCCTGGAATCTGGGGTCGTCCTCAGAAGAACTTTTCAAACTTTCGTATTGCGATGTTCATACCGCGTCCGTACCGGTTGATCCGTTCTTTAAAACCTCTAAGCGATGAGTGATTTCTTACGAATAAGTCTTCTATTCGGACTGCTTCCATCGTAATATTTTTGTTGCTTAACATTTCGACCCGTGGAATCTGGGGTCGTCCTCAGAAGAACTTTTCAAACTTTCGTATTGCGATGTTCATACCGCGTCCGTACCGGTTGATCCGTTCTTTAAAACCTCTAAGCGATGAGTGATTTCTTACGGTTAAGTCTTCTATTCGGACTGCTCCCATCGTAATATTTTTGTTGCTTAACATTTCGATCCCTGGAATCTGGGGTCGTCCTCAGAAGAACTTTTCAAACTTTCGTATTGCGATGTTCATACCGCGTCCGTACCGGTTGATCCGTTCTTTAAAACCTCTAAGCGATGAGTGATTTCTTACGAATGTCTTCTATTCGGACTGCTCCCATCGTAATATTGTTGTTGCTTAACATTTCGATCCCTGGAATCTGGGGTCGTCCTCAGAAGAACTTTTCTAACTTTCGTATTGCGATGTTCATAGCGCGTCCGTACCGGTTGATCCGTTCTTTAAAACCTCTAAGCGATGAGTGATTTCTTACGAATAAATATTCTATTCGGACTGCTCCCATCGTAATATTTTTGTTGCTTAACATTTCGATCTCTGGAATCTGGGGTCGTCCTCAGAAGAACTTTTCAAACTTTCGTATTGCGATGTTCATACCGCGTCCGTACCGGTTGATCCGTTCTTTAAAACCTCTAAGCGATGAGTGATTTCTTACGAATAAGTCTTCTATTCGGACTGCTCCCATCGTAATAATGTTGTTGCTTAACATTTCGATCCGTGGAATCTGGGGTCGTCCTCAGAAGAACTTTTCAAACTTTCGTATTGCGATGTTCATACCGCGTCCGTACCGGTTGATCCGTTCTTTAAAACCTCTAAGCGATGAGTGATTTCTTACGAATAAGTCTTCTATTCGGACTGCTCCCATCGTAATATTTTTGGTGCTTAACATTTCGATCCCTGGAATCTGGGGTCGTCCTCAGAAGAACTTTTCAAACTTTCGTATTGCGATGTTCATACCGCGTCCGTACCGGTTGATCCGTTCTTTAAAACCTCTAAGCGATGAGTGATTTCTTACGGTTAAGTCTTCTATTCGGACTGCTCCCATCGTAATATTTTTGTTGCTTAACATTTCGATCCCTGGAATCTGGGGTCGTCCTCAGAAGAACTTTTCAAACTTTCGTATTGCGATGTTCATACCGCGTCCGTACCGGTTGATCCGTTCTTTAAAACCTCTAAGCGATGAGTGATTTCTTACGAATGTCTTCTATTCGGACTGCTCCCATCGTAATATTGTTGTTGCTTAACATTTCGATCCCTGGAATCTGGGGTCGTCCTCAGAAGAACTTTTCAAACTTTCGTATTGCGATGTTCATACCGCGTCCGTACCGGTTGATCCGTTCTTTAAAACCTCTAAGCGATGAGTGATTTCTTACGAATAAGTCTTCTATTCGGACTGCTCCCATCGTAATATTGTTGTTGCTTAACATTTCGATCCGTGGAATCTGGGGTCGTCCTCAGAAGAACTTTTCAAACTTTCGTATTGCGATGTTCATACCGCGTCCGTACCGGTTGATCCGTTCTTTAAAACCTCTAAGCGATGAGTGATTTCTTACGAATAAGTCTTCTATTCGGACTGCTCCCATCGTAATATTTTTGTTGCTTAACATTTCGATCCGTGGAATCTGGGGTCGTCCTCAGAAGAACTTTTCAAACTTTCGTATTGCGATGTTCATACCGCGTCCGTGCCGGTTGATCCATTCTTTAAAACCTCTAAGCGATGAGTGATTTCTTACGAATAAGTCTTCTATTCGGACTGCTCCCATCGTAATATTTTTGTTGCTTAACATTTCGATCCCTGGAATCTGGGGTCGTCCTCAGAAGAACTTTTCAAACTTTCGTATTGCGATGTTTATACCGCGTCCGTACCGGTTGATCCGTTCTTTAAAACCTCTAAGCGATGAGTGATTTCTTACGAATAAGTCTTCTATTCGGACTGCTCCCATCGTAATATTTTTGTTGCTTAACATTTCGATCCCTGGAATCTGGGGTCGTCCTCAGAAGAACTTTTCAAACTTTCGTATTGCGATGTTCATACCGCGTCCCTACCGGTTGATCCGTTCTTTAAAACCTCTAAGCGATGAGTGATTTCTTACGAATAAGTCTTCTATTCGGACTGCTTCCATCGTAAATTTTTTTTATCGCTTCCAACATACAGTGATAAGTTTGTTGCTCAGCAGAAACTTCTTTTGAGGACGATTCCAATTCCATGGATCGAAACGTCACACGACAGAAATAGAGCAAACGTCAAGCAGCCCTAATAGAGCACTTACCTGTAAAAACGTATTGATTGTTTTTTCCATTTCTAGTCAATTTTTAAAAATTCTGTTATAATCCCAACCGATTACAATCCCTTAGTTGACATATCACAACTGGTTTTTTTTTCATACTCCAACACAGCAATAAAAAAAACGAAACATTTGAGTCTCTTTACGTGGAACAGTGTAGCAGATCCTATGCCTTTGATGCGCATTTACGAGTCTTTGACACTTCGAAAACTAGCGGCATTAGTGTCAATAAAATCATTAGTAGCACCGAGTCTGTTTTGTCCGTTATCTATTGCTGACTTTCTAAACTTTTTTTTTTTTTAAATCCATATAGTATGCCCATCGCCAGAAAATTAATGTAATACCTTTAAGTTACTGGGATTTGTCACTTCCCACAAAGTTTCTGTAGTAAGGCAGCTTTTCAGTTTCTGGCTCGTTGGCTGAATAACGACATTTTTTAAACTATTTATTTACTGTTGATGTTACAACTGGTATAAATGTTTTAACGGAATCACTCGATAATCTCCTTGTTTTGCTATAAATCTGTTTGTTGTCATTTCTTCACGGACGCTGAAACAGGTTCTGGAAGGAAGGATGCCAAATTTGTTCCGCCAGCATTTGTCCGACGCTGATATGAGCTGTGCTAGATACAACAAACATGTCACTTAACTTTTATCGACGATGGGGTATACCTTTCTATAGTAACTTAATTCTTTATAAAACGGTTAACTAAGTTAAAAATAATACAATTCGTCATTCGTCTTTCTAGAACTAGAACAATGTATTTGTATACATTCAGCTGTATATGCACGCAATTGTGTTTGTACTGTCACGTAATGCGGAAAACGTGTTACACCAATACAGAACATTCTACGTGTTTGTCGGATGTTCCAGTGGAATCCGGCTGTAATGTTGCGTGCGTACGTGATCTCAACATGCGTTAGCGAGACTTTTCTAGACTTCGCCGGCCGCGCGCAATGTGTCAAGGCCGTAATCAATTACGCACTAGTGTAGCGCTGATGCGTAGTGTGGATGATTCTGGAATTTCAGCGGGGTATAAATATAGGCTTTCAGCGGCGCTTAGTTCAGTTACTGTCGGGCGATTTGCACAGTGCGGTTCGAAGTATTGTGGCGAAGTGTTATGTCTTTTATAATCGTGCGGGACAATTGTAATACAATTGATTTTTATTTCAGTTGACATTCTTTTTGCGTGTGAACAATTTTTATTTGATTTTTGTAAGATATTATCTTTTTGATTACAAACTGTATAATTGTGATAATTAAAACTTATTGTGATATTAAAAAAATTGTGATTAGTGACTTAATTGGTATCTTATGTTTTGTTTTCCACTGTACCACACGACGATCAGTTAGACCGTCGTAACAGTATTATGCCCCACAACGTCGATCGTCAGAAAGAAGAAGAACTACTTCGTGGAAACAGTCCAGCCTTAATAACGAAGAGATGAGTAAAACACGCTGACCTGAGTTTATTACCACGGCTAATCAAAATAAATTATTTCTTAAATACTTTAATTTAAAAGAAAAAGCAATCTTTATAATCTTTATGGAAAAGACATGCGTGCCTTCGTAACTGCCAAAGTACTCTAATTACAAAAAGGTTGAAAGCATTGTCAAATATTCATAAATTTCAAAATTTGTGTCATGTACATTAATGCTGTCTAGAGGTTTATTTTAAATAATACACTATATATTTTTCATTAGTAAAAAAGAGTCTAACAGACATTTATCCAAACATAGCCTACAGTCCATTTACCTTTTTGAAGTAACTTAACATAAAAGTTTTGTTTATACTCCACTTTCCTTGAATACTTTTTGTGCCAAGAGGCCAGAGGTTAGAATTTTAACCCCGCTTTGTTTTTTGTTTGTTCTGAATACAGAAGTACGCTAAATTTATAACAGAATAAATAAATCTCAGAAGGTGAAATATATCAGTGGATTTAAGTCTAGTTGAAATATAACATGTTTATCTAATCGGAATCTTAAATTAAGTTCTCCAAAGAATAGTCTACTTTGTCCGTAAAATAATCTTCTAGTCTTAGGTAGATACGTAATTTAAAAGTCGTTTTTCACAACATAGCAATCAGTCGTTAATGACCAATTTTACTTTATATTCAAATTACCTCGTTGTACACTCAAAAATGTTATTAGAACTTTAGAGCTTTCGTTCACTAGACGCGGTTGATATAACTGACGAAAGAATTTAAGCAAAAAAGGCATAAGGAATACAAAACGTAATCTCTTTTATTCTGTTTACAAAAATAAAATAACTTGAACACTTATAACGTTACGAGCTAAGTATAATAGTAAATTCATAGACGGAAGTAAGTAAATAAGGACGATAACGCTTGAATACTTTATATCCCAGGTGAAGTGTCACAGTTTGAGTTAATTAAACTAACGGGTCCAAGGTGAATAAATATGAAAAATCGGAAACTGCAGCAAACGAATACGGAGATCTTAAAGCAGGACGGAAGTAATTAATTAATGCATAGGCCTATATACAATACACACATTCCACATTGATTATTACAAAAGACATTAAAACATATAAGGTGTGTGTGTGTGTGTGTGTGTGTGTGTGTGTGTGTGTGTGTGTGTGTGTGTGTGTGTGTGTGTGTGTGTGTGTGTGTGTGTGTGTGTGTGTGTGTGTGTGTGTGTGTGTGTGTGTGTGTGTGTGTGTGTGTGTGTGTGTGTGTGTGTGTGTGTGTGTGTGTGTGTGTGTGTGTGTGTGTGTGTGTGTGTGTGTGTGTGTGTGTGTGTGTGTGTGTGTGTGTGTGTGTGTGTGTGTGTGTGTGTGTGTGTGTGTGTGTGTGTGTGTGTGTGTGTGTGTGTGTGTGTGTGTGTGTGTGTGTGTGTGTGTGTGTGGCTGAGAGCACTTCTGGCCTCCTAAAGCCGCGTTCACACCGGCCGCGCTGCGCTGCGCCGAACCAAACAAAGTGGCGCGGCGCTACGCGGCCTGTTTGGACGGCAAACTGCGCAACTTCGAGCACCAACGATCGCGATCCAGATAAGTGTTCGTTCGTGCGCGTTCTATTTTAGGACAGTGTTTCTCATTTACTTAATCTGAGCGGTACTGACTGTTTTTAGTTGACTGTGATTTTTGTATAGGAGAGAGCAGGGTAAAGTGGCCACACTATACTCCTTACGTTTTCGCAAGGCACCTAAGAGATTAGGAGACCCTTGGCTCACGCACGCACACTGGCAGGCCGCCTAACAATAGACAGGGGCCGGCCTTTGACCTGCGCTACTGTCTTTTTAGTTACAGTCCACTACAATAAATTAAATTTTATTGTCGTGCTTAAACTTTTAATTTTGATTGTTCCATTGAATTCAGACTGTAATTTCATTTAAAATAAGTCCAAACACGAAGTTTTTATGGCGATATTCAAATGTTTTACATTTATTTGTTTATTTTGAACTATTGTTATTGTTAAACTTTAGAACACCATCTAAGCGACTATTATTAAAAATGATGATTATTATAAACTAAGTTACTGATCATCTTATTTATTTTTCAACTATTTTTCTGTGACGCTCCCTTTAATATGTAATATTTCTACAAATTGATTTTTGATTTTACAACTTGACCTCGAAATTACGAGAATCTTAAAATTCCTGGCGTCGGTCTTGGCCTTTTTTTTTAAGTGTTCCGATTTAAATTTTGATTTTTAATTGTTGTAAATTTGTAAATATTGAAAAACTTGTATATAACTTTTAATGCGGCCATCGGCAGTCTCAAGCCTGTAAAATAAGCATCAGAGCTTTGAACGCAGAGAGAAAGTTAATTTTAAAATTCCGAGTATATACTTATTTGAATTTTGAGCTAGAGTTTAAAGCCTTGTATAAAAAAAGTAAAGTAGCCTAACTATGTAGCATTAATTTGACGTGTACTATAAAAAGATACTACAAGTAATGCATCCGCTACGATGAATATACAAAAAGCCAGCGAGATCGGCCGCTGGCAGTTCTCAGTGTCATTTGACGGGCCGATTAAATCGGCCGCTAGCAGTTCCAACAATGAACATAGGGCCATTTAACCGGTTTCTGGCATCCAAAGGGAGTGCCTCAGAAAAATAGTTGAAAAGTAAATTAAATGATCAGAATCTTAGTTTTTAATAATAACAGTCGCGTAAATAATTCTCAGAAGTTTAGCAATCACAATATTTCAAAATAAACAAGTAAGAGTAAAACATTTGAAAATCGTCGTATAAACTTCGTGTTTGGACTTATTTTAAATGAAATTACAGTCTGAATTCAATGGAACGACCAAACTATAAGATTAAGCAGAATAACAAAATTTAATTTATTATAGTAAACTGTATTTAAAAAGACAGCAGCGCAGATCAAGTGCCGGCCCCTGTCTATTGTTTGGCGGCCTGCCAGTGTGCGTGCGTGAGCCAAGGGTCTCCTAATCTCTTAGGTGCCTTCCGAAAACGTAAGGAGTATAAGCATAAATTATTTTTTACTCTTAGTGTATAATATGGAAAAATCAATTAAATATTTTTAACTAAACTATATTCAAATCTAATACATGTAAAAATATAATTTTTGCACCAGCTCAACTTAATACTTTGTAATAAAATGTTACAAAATGTCATACATAATGGCCACTTTAACCTAACTAACACGGGTAAACGATCAACAAAATACAAAGACAAATTGTTCTTTGGATATACTTTTCATAAATGTGTTACAGGTATCACCAAATTATAACTTGTACTTTCACTATATCTCAGACAATAATAGGCAAATACAAAAAAATGTTTGATACAGTTTTTCACAGTCAACTGTCACAGTCACAGTCAAAATCAATCAGTACCGCTCAGATTCAGTAAACGAGAAACATTGGCCACACAGAACGCGCATGAACGAACAGTTGCCTTTGATGTACCGACACTGTCTGGATCGCGTTCGTTGGTGCTCGAAGTTGCACAACATGGCGCGGTTTGCCGTCCAAACAGGCCGCGCAGCGCCGTCCATGTTTGCGCTGCGCGGCCGATGTGGACGTGGCTTAAGGTGGTAGTCTATAATTTCACATCCTCTTTCGACGAATGATCCTAAAATTGCTATATCCTCTTGCTTCACCCGCTATCCTCCTTCAATCCTTCTTAAATTTTATTTTCTCTGTCCACTCCACCACTTCATAATCTTTATGTCTCGAAATGACGGGACTCTCCCATCTCGTCTTCAGCCTTTCTCCGAGTTTACATCATAATGGTCTCCATTTCATGATCTTTTTTTATACCGTCTCTTCTTCTTTCTGCGTGTATTCCCATGCCATCTAAATCTCTGTGCCTCTAGTACTTTCGCCCTTCATTAATATCCCCTTTTTATTCTTTCACTTATCTTTTGGTTAGTTAATCTTCTATACATTTCTTCGCTTATTTTCTTTGTTCCAGATACTCGCATTATGTTTTCCTCAAACACTCACACTTTCCTCATAGCTGCTAATGCAGACCACTGCATTATGTTCTCACATCTGCATACGTATATTATCACTTCTCTTAATATCCACCATTATATTTGTATTATTATTGAATTTCTTTAATCTCATACTTCCGTCAGCTCTGTATATACGTATGTAGTACGCTTTATAAACTCCTCCATGTATTCTCTCATAAATACTCGCTCTTCTTACATTCTGACTGTTAACTAGTGACCCTGGATATTTGAACGTCCCCTCCACATCGGCAGCGTAACCGACCAGACAAGATCTTCGGTCATCTCTATTCGATGAAAACTGCGTGGGCCACATTCCATCGGTCCGGCCCTAGAACTAATCCCTGTGCTGCCCAGACGTGACCGCCATTCTCCGATGTCCTTCCGTAGACACTGCTGCTGCTGCTGCTGCTGCTGCTGCTGCTGCTGCTGCTGCTACTACTACTACTACTACTACTACTACTACTACTACTACTACTACTACTGCTGCTGCTGCTGCTGCTGCTGCTGCTGCTGCTGCTGCTGCTGCTGCTGCTGCTGCTACTACTACTACTACTACCACTACTACTACTACTACTACTACTACTACTACTACTACTACTACTACTACTACTACTACTAGGACTAATAATAATAATAATTCTGAGGGCAGCACCGTCTATAAACCAGCAGTTATGATGATCTCTTGGGTTATTCCTTTCTATCTTCTTGCAAAGTAGCGGAGACCTGTGCACCATAGGAAAGATGAGGTCGGCAAGGAGATGGCAAAACCCCAAGATAGGTTCCGCACCCTTGAAAGGTGGCAAATAGCTTGGAACGAGGAGACGAGGGGACGCTGGACCGCGATGCTGACAAAATACGTAAGGCCGTGGATTGAGAGAAAGCACCGAGAGGTCGGTTTCTACCTGACGCAGCTTCTGAGCATCATGGATACTTCCGATCCTACCTTCCGATAAAATTGCTAAATCCCGGACTGCCCGGCTATAGAAGATAACGCGGAGCACACCTTCTTCAACTGTGATAGGTGGTGTGCGTCTCTGGTTGCGAAGGATAGCTGCAGATAACATCGTCGGATCCACGTTAGGAGGGGAGGACGTCTCGAATCATGTGGCACATTGCGCAGAGGGCTCCCTTCGGGGGAAGAAGAGAGACTTAGACCGTCTAAAGAATAGATCATTGTAGATGTGAGCCCATTGGGCGTAGCAAAACGGCCTAATCTGAAGTAGTGTGATAAACGGTCCCAGACTAGTGCTCGTTCGACAGCGGTGTTTTAGCGGGTACTGCACTTGAGATGAGAGTCTCGCACTTCGTGCGTAGTTCCATTTCCCTTCCTCCTAAAAAAAACAAAAAACTAAATTAATTAGTAAAGTAATAAAATAATAATAATAGTATTTGTTTTATTATTGTTATTGAGAATTTTAAGTTTTCATTTATATTCACGCGCGCACTCACACACAATCATTAATTAATTCATTATTTTTTTATATTATGAAGACTCTAGTACCATCATTTACTTGTGCATGGCAGGGTTTGAATTTATTTTTATGTAAATAAGGCTAAGGTTTTACATTTTGTACAAACGCTTTCAATACGTATCTACGATGTAAAAATTACTACGAAGTGCTATATAGAGATATCGCTGCGAAAGTCATTTCTTTTCACTTTACACGCGACGTAAAGTACTTCTCCCCTTATTTTAAGCCTCATTTAATTTATTCTATTAGATCCTACCGTTCTTTACAATCGCTCGCTCCTTTGTCCCGTCTACCTAGACCTTTTATACCAGCACAGTGTAACGTTCCAGCGTCAGACACCGCAGACGAACACCTTTAACTTGTACAAGCCTTTCCCTTATCTTCTCGTTCTCCGTCCCTATTTCTCTGAAGTCATAATCCATCGTTCGCGGTTTTAATATCAACTTTTTTCATAATTCACAGTGTATGTAGCAAATAGCCTTTTTATCATCAATAATGTTCTTCTAATTATTACAAAAATATAAGCAACCTCATGTCAGTTCGATTATTAAATTGATATTATTTATTTTATTTATTTATTTCAATGTGACTATTTACTACTACTACTACTTATTTTATTTATTTTAATAATGTGTGTCAATTTATTTTAACAATTTCTTAATATCAGAGTGTTCGCAGAAATGGTAGAGCTCTGAATTGTGGCGCCTATGCTAAACGCTATCCTCAGTCACCTCTAATAGATGAACGTTTAATATATTCACGTTCTTTCCTAGTAATAAAAGTCAAATAATACTGGTGACACTGAGAACAGACGGGGACGGGCTGTGTGCTGAGCAATGCAGTAAGAGTAGCCTATGGAAAATACATTTATAATGAACTTTACACAAATATGTTTGGATCGATACTGTGAGTTATTGGTAAAATAACAACACAATGAAAGTGAAATAATTTTTGCTGCTGATCAACGATTTCTGTATTTTTAATACAAAATTTAATTTTTATAATGACACTTAATTGAATAGTAACGAACAAGCCAAAGAGAAATTGAAACAACACTGTTTGTAAACTATATTTTTATCTTCCAAACTGAAAGCAGTTGATAGATTACAAACAGTTGCTTACATATACAAATTGTGAGGGTAACACACATTCGAGGGTTTGTATAAACTGAAAACTCGTTACTCCTTCCACGTGACTGGAAAAGAACATGAAAACTCTCAAGTCTTGTTAAACGATTTTGACTAACTGCCTGAATTTGGTGACTGCGGAATAACATTAAATTAGTGTAAAACTTGTGCGAAACTAATAAACCACATTAAGCTTCACTTTTCTGGACACAGAAATTAAATTTCAACAATCACGCTGCGTTAATGACAGGTTAAATAATACTTCTGTTACTCTTACTTTAGTACGCTTTTAGTGTTATGAATAAAAATTGTAATAGATACATAAGTTACATAAGTTTATTCAGCATTAGAATACGTTAGTAAGCTCTTGAAAGCATGTACGTCTAAACTGACATAAAACGAATTTCATTATCGCAGTAAGTCTTTAAAAATCAGTACTGGAAAGTTCAAAAACAATTTTCTTTCAAGTAGGCATATTTGCGTCTGATCGTAAAAAAAAATATTGACTGAAAGTTACAAAAGTAATTTCCTCTTCTGAGCTAACCAGAAGTTATTAATCTGCCTTCCAAAACGAGTTGTCTGAACGGTACCGAAAAACCTCCATGCGCCATCTCCGAAAGCAATAAACGAACTTTATTGGACAGCAATAAAAAAACTTCTTATTTGCCGTTTAAAAAAATATTACATTATTATTAAATAAGTTCAGCTGGAAATTGTTTTAGTATTATACTTTATAATATATTATATTAGTATTGGAAGGAAAGTGACTGTACTGAATTTGACCAAGTGAAATGCAATTTACTGAGACTGTCAAATTTTTCCTTACTGAAATTGATTACGGAATTTATTTTTCTGAACCTATAAGTATAAAATTCCATTATTAAAACTTTTTGCCGTTCAGTGTATATATATATATTGTAACGAGTATATGAGTGACGTCCGTCCTCGTTTACAGCCCCGCGTTGGGTTCGTCAATATGTAACGAGTAAACGGGTGCGTACCTTTGTATAAAATGTTTACACTTGTTTATTATGTGTATTAGTGTTAATGTGGTGTGTTTGCCTCACACCGGTAGTTACAATAATAGTAGTCTCTACTGAAGTCTGTAGCGTTGTCAAAATTACCAGTACAACCTACCTGTTAATTCATAGGGGTTGCGAATCCCGGGTGGCGCCAAATTGTTTATATTAAAACAATTAAAATTGTTAAATTACAACTTGATAAGTGTTATTAACGTTGACAGCTGGAGCGTTCAAATGGTTCCCGCCGCTATACAGGTTGCCGTATTGTCCACTCGTGACGAGCGCTAGTTGGTTACTGAATAAAAATTGCTAACACACATATATTCTACAACGTCCTATGAAATAAAACGATAGTAATACTCTGTACTGTAATTTTAATACAAATTCAGTCGTTAATTTACATGACAAAAGGATTATAAATGGTTTGATAACAAATTGCTCCGGCTTAGAACATGAGACGCCAATATTTCAAGGTTGGCAAATCGGTTTTAAAACAAATTATTTCGATGCCGTGATGGCTACTGTTTACATACAAAATATTAATCTGTTCAAAATCTGGGGTCCTTTGGATTATAAAATAAGACATAAAAGTTGGTTACATTAAAAAAGTACACTACCATACCTTATACGTACTTAGAGAGTACAATGTGTTTTTACAAATTGTTCGGTAGTGTCGTATTGTTTGTTACAAAGTTCGCACTCTAATGCGAGGTTATATTTTAATTAACAAAATGTTTTTACGTAAGTTAATTATGCATTAAACCTTTGAAAGAAAATTATATTTGTTCAATAGTGAGAAATTCGATCATTTGAGAAATATTTAAAGTAATTTGGTTTCTGGGAGAAAAGAATTTATTTGATACTTATCAGTTCAGACAGTGTTGATATGTTGTCATCTGGGGTAGTGAAAATTCTGCAAATTTGGACTGGTTTTAGGCTTCGGACATCTTTTTCTATCTTGTCTTGGGATTTCTGCTAATTAATTTATTGTTATTTGGTTCCAGGAGATCGTTTAATCTTGGTAGTTCTGCATCTATTCGCCTTTGGTTTCTGTGGTTAACTTCCGAACGTCCTTTTAACTATTTAATTGAAAATTTCAGTCATCACAATTTTGCGTGCCGCTTACCCACGCGTCATTTCTTCAAGTCTAATAAATTTAACGGAAAATTCTTATTCAACGGCCCGTTACTATGGTAACAGTAACCCTTTGATTGGTTAAGGCCTCTTTCAAAAGCATTGTTAAGAGATTCGAATTTTTATTCAAATTTATTATGTATTTTCTTAATGGTTTTATTCCTTTATCGTTCCTTTGGGGTAATAAATAATATCACTATTGTATTTCTTTCCTTTCAAAGTTTAAAATGATACCTCATAAGGTCATATTCTATTATACCTTAACTTTAGTCTAAATATTTGACATTTGATAAATTACAT
This sequence comes from Magicicada septendecula, assembly GCA_034769895.1. Taxonomy (NCBI): domain Eukaryota; kingdom Metazoa; phylum Arthropoda; class Insecta; order Hemiptera; family Cicadidae; genus Magicicada; species Magicicada septendecula. The sequence continues at coordinate 48,777,177 of CM068370.1, read as the reverse complement.
ATCTCTCTTAAATTAAACTTTTATAATAACATTTCTCTTTCAAAACGATTTACATATAATTACTGGCCATTTACTGGTCTTAGATTAATAAATTTCCTTGTGAATTGGTTACAATTGACATTTGTGTGTGTCTGACAGTTAGATGTTTTCATAGCCAAGAGTAGCCATGATGGTTTTTGGTTTATTTCTTTTAAATTACATTTTTAATTCAGTCTGATGGGCTTCACTTTGTTATCATATTTGTTTGTGTTGTGTGTTGATTCTGTTTGTGTTTTAATTACTATTCAATATACATTTTCATTATACATATTTTAAAATATAACAATTAGGCTTATGGACTGCAAGTTCCCTTCAGCCATATCCTCTTCATAACATTGAAACAAACTATTCTTTACAAGTTATTAGTTATTGTTGGTTTTAACATTAATTTCGTTCTTTTGTTACTACTTTGAGTGATAAACATCATCACTTCTTGCAAACTTGTTAAAGTTATTTCCCCTTTTAACATGGGGTGTTTTATTCATTGTATTCTTAATCTTAAAACAAAACCTTATTTCTATACTAATATCTCCTCCATTCCATGTTAATACAAACTGTTTTTATCTGGGCTTTCTCCCTGAATAATATCACACGTTTTACTTATCTTTATTTGAAATATTATTGTTAATTATTCTTAATATATGAATGTTCACAAGATCACTCCAATCATTGACTGTTTATCAATGCTTTATAAAGTGTTTTCTTATTTATTATTACATCTTTATTGCTTAAAATATCTATTTCCCCGTATCACCTTCACCTTTAATCAACAGAGGTTTATCACTGATACTCTCACTATTTTTAGGGTATTTACACTTTCACTATTGCACTTTACTTTGGTTCACTGTTTGTATTAAGTGTTACTTAATGGGTAATCCCTATACTTATTTCTCCTATTATTTCTCACTATTTCTTTACAATATATTTCTTATTATTAATAACATTTGGTTATTTATCTTTCATTAAATTTAACCTTAATAATTGAGTTAGTGTACTTTTCTACACTACGTTACTTTACAATTGTCTTTTGTCTTTAAAATAGGTATATAAGTTATTTCAATTACAACAATACTATTTGTTTCATTAGTGAATAATTATTTGGGGTTTATTTACAGTATTCTACCTTTGAGTCTACTATTTCTCCCCTTTATATGTGGTGTTAGTTTCTCTTTGGGTTCAACCTGTCTCCTCTTCATTCTTCCTCTTCTTCTTCTTCTTCTTCTTCTTCTTCATCTTCTTCAATTGTCTTCATCTTGGTTCGGTTCTCCTCTTCTCATCTGGTTTAATTTCTATTTAGTCGTAGGAATTTGTTCCCTTCCTTTGATTCTTCTTTAGTTCTGGTTCCTTACCTTCTTTTGTTAGTTCCTAATTGTTTGGTCAATCACCTTTTGTCTCTGTGTATGTTTCGTGGTCCCTTCTTTGTGTTTCTGTTGTTGGGTCAATCACTTGGGTTGGGTAATATCGTCGTTCCTCGTGTCATAATATTTATATTTTATTCATTTTTAAACATTTTATTTTATATGAAGTATTTTTACATTAAGAATTATCTTTTTTATCCCTGGTACGGGGTTTGGCTTATTTGTGTTGTAACAATATATATGGTGTATATATATATACACACACATATACATATATATATGCGCGCGCGCGCGTGTGTGTGTGTGTGTGGTGTAACCATCTTCCTACCACTGTTTGTAACACCGTAATTTTTTCGATACTTGCTTTCGTAAATATAACCTTCACATGTTCACTGCGTCGACTGAAACATTTTGATGAATTATTCTCACAGCGAACGACAAAGGGTATATTCAGAAACACTGATATTTTACTTTGTTCAGCGTTCAGTTTCTTCCTCATGCTATGATTATTTTATTTGTCTGGTCCCTCAGCTTTTTAAAACCATTACTTAATGTTTCGGAATTATTTTTTTTCTCTCTTAAAGGGGAAGATTTTAATCTACTAACTGCTCCTTCCATGAATCTGCCACTGAATTAAGCGGAATAGTTATCTGCAACTGAAAAATGAAAAAGTTGTCGAAAGAGTTTAGTCAGCACAAGTGTCTGAAGAAGATGCAAAGATCATATCAAAGATCATATACGTATACTATTGGCCTAAACATGGATGCATACAGCAGCACTACAGTGATCCGGTAACGATTGACTACTGAAACTGACGGTGACGATTATTATGATGGTTACCATTATTATTATTTTTTGTGTTTTGAAGGCTTGGCATCTAAAACCTTTAGCTCAACGACGTTGACTAGGGACGTTGCTAGATTATATATTCGGTTCTCACCTACAGCCTAGTTACTCAAAGTGGAAATTCGTTCACATTTAGACGAAAACGTTCTCTTCAGAGCCAACACAGTGATCCTGCTGATTTTAGGATTGACAGAGTTCTGTGTAACGCTAACTGTTCGATTCTGAGGCTACTTTCAGGTTACCTTTCACTCTATGTCTTTGTCTCTGAGTTCAGCAAGAGCGGTACAGTCTTCAGTTATGTGTTTCACTGTAAATGCTCCGCCACAAGTGCAGACGGCTCGTTCTTGTCCTTGTACGAGGTACGAAGACAAGTTCGTGTGCTCAATGCACCGTCTGGGATGCGAACTTGTTCGCATATTATTATTATTATTATTATTATTATTATTTATTCAGTATATCACTTTCACCGTGCGGAGAGTTCAGCATTCGCCCATAGCTGAACCAGGCGAACACCTGGCTGGAACGTGTCCAAACTGGACGAGGATTTGTTGTAGGATGTCATCGCGATCGGAAAGGAGGCGGTGATGAACAGCTTGGGTTCGACAGAGGAAGTCGTCGGTGCGACATGCGCCTCATACGGAACGCCTGCGACGTGTCCCAGGAACGCCACGGAATGCGTCTCATACGGAACGCCCAGGAGAGCGGGACGCCGGGAGGGGAAGACGGTGGCGTACTGGTGGACAGACTAGATTGCTGACCTCAGGAGACGTTGCTTGCGCTCGCGTCGTATGGCGACAAGAAACAGACGGAGAAACGCGAATGCAGCAGCCGAAGCGCAAGAAGATCGGCTCGCTAGAAAAAGACTGAAGGAGGCCATCAACAGAAGCAAGCGGCTCAAGTGAGAGACCCTCAGGAGTAATCTACATTCTGATCCTGGGGTCTGGGGTACAGGCTTGTAATAAGCAGGCTTGGACACCGGCCACGTATCCCAAGGGTGGATGAAAATCAGATGCGCTTCATCGTGGACGGTCTGTTTCCTCATCACCCGCTGAGGGATCGAGAGGAATACCCAGGCCCAGTGGAAAACGTCCCGATTTTCAGTGAGGACGAGATATCACTAGCAGTAGGGTAAAACTGACAGTTCTACCCCGGATGTGACGTCATATGGCGGGAAATTCAAAAATCTAGGTGGTGGGGGTAAAAATCTGGTAGTCGGCTTTCGGTCATGTTGTGGGCGGTGAGTATAAAGTGGGGTTATGTGTGCGTTGATTGGTGTATACGTCGTCGACGTTGCCGCTTCGTGCATGTGTTATAGTGTACGGGTTTGTATATGCAAGGAGTTTTTCCTTTCGGCCATGTTGTAAAATCGTCGTGGTCGGCGTTGCCGACTCGTGCTGGTTAATCGCCGTAGTCGACTCTTGCGTGTGTTATAGTGTACGGGTTTTGTATATGAACGTCGCTGCGGTCGATGCGGTGTATTGTTGGCAAGGCGGCGTGTCCGTGTGTCGTGGCGAACTGTATCGCGAGCCCGTGTAGTGATCCGGTTCGCCGTTCGCCGTTCGCCGGCCGCCGTCCGGTTGATCTGCTGTCGGACGCCGTCCGCCGCCGACGGCGAATGGCGAACGGCGAACGGCGAACTGGTTCGTGAGGCTGCGTCGTGATCCGGTCGGTGCCGTTCGCCGTTCGCCGGCCGCCGGCGGCCGGCGAGCGTCGAACGGGTCACGCGGTGATCCGGTTCGTCGTCGAGGATTGGTCTGTGTGTCGGATATTCTGATTGATATGTAATTTTCTATAGGTAAGTAAATATATACAGATTGTAAAAATACGTTCGCACCAACCTGTTGGTCTAGCGCTCGCTATAGCGGGCCCTACGTTTGTTGTTGTAAGAAACACACATGAATAATAGGGACAAGTGGCAGTTGGCTTCCGCTGAGATTTATTGTGGAACGCACACACACACACGCATCATGCATGGAAAAGGAAAGTTGAAAATAAACACTTAAGCAATTACAGATACACTCATGTATTTATTTACATGGACACATCTTATTTACAAAATATTTACAAAAACATAAATTAAAAAGTACATATATACAAAAAAACTATTGTGCACGCTCATATATTATAGACACATATTATTTACAAAATATTTACAAAAACATAAATTAAAAAATAAATACATTTTTAAATATTTACAAAAACAGAAATTAAAAAATAATTACATTTTCAAATATATATATATACATAAAATTATTCTTTAGTTTCTGTAATATATTAACATTATGCAATTATTTTAATATAATTTTGATTTTTTTTTTAAATTGAATGTATGTAATAACGGTCGGTGCGCAACGACCGTTCAAGCTTGTAGATTGAGTGTTGTACTGTTATTTAAAATATGATTAAATGTAGTGTTAGTTCAAAGGATTTTTTGAAATTAAATACAATGAAATGTTAAGATAATATCGTTTAATTTTATCAAATTAAATACATATAAGCACAATATATTACAACTTAAAATATTTAAACACACACACACACACACACACAATGAATTGAATTGACAATTGCATATAATTAAAACAAAAGAAATACGTGTATGCACACTAATTACAAGTTAAAATACATAATATGTAAACACGTGTACATTTTCAATTGTGTACAATTAAGAAATACATCTATGCATACTAATTACAAGTTAAAATATATAATATGTAAACACCTGTACATTGTCAATTGTGTACAATTAAGAAATATATGTAATCACACTATATTACAAGTTTATGATTGCATTCAAGTTAAAATACATATTATGCACACACACACACACACACACACACACACACACATATACACACTGAATTGTAATTAAAACAAATGAATTACATGTAAGCGCTATATATATATTACAAATTTAATAATGTGTACATTATGAAATACAAATATACTTGTTACTTCATAAGATGTCCATCCAGTATTACATTAAAATGTCCACCACGTAGGCCCTGTTTTTTTCTCCGCGGTAAACGAGATATAGTGAGTTCGGTGCTAAATGTTTTAACTCATCGTCTTCCCAAACGCCTGCGTATCTCCTCGGAAGATAAACACGATATTTCAATTTATCGTCCGTATAGTCCTGGATAGTGGCGAGTACAGCATTTCCGTATTTACTGTCTACGTTTTGAAGTTGCACTATGGGATATTTTACACCCATTACTAGTTCTTTAATTTTCTTATATTGTATAGCACTAATGTCCGCGAACTTAGCAACGAATGAAGCCATTTCTAATGAAGAATCACTATTCGCTTACGTCTCTGTCAAGGTCTGAATAAAATAACGCTCGTTCGCGTCGTTATAAGTAAGGAGGCTGTTGAGGAGGGGAAACCAGACAGCGCGAGGGAGGGGGAACCAGACAACGAGCAGTAAACGGTTATTATTAACCCTGTGAAACAGGATGAAAGCCGCTTTCACACGTCATGTGCGGTGGGTGGGAGGAGGCAACCAGTCGGCAACAGTTATTTTTTTATCTGACTAGACAAGGTGTTGTAATCGATTCCTGCTGAGCGCGGAAGGGGGGTAGGCGACCAGACGACGGCACTAATATTTTATGCGTCTAGACAGGGTGATGTAATCGAATTCTGACGTGAAGGCAGTAATTTTTATGCAAGCGAAATGATGCTAAATATAAACAAAAAGGTTAATAATTTACAAGAAACCTATTGATGAGTCTAAAATCCGATACAACCCACTCGCGTAAAGCGTGGACTCTATTATTTGTACATATTTCTGGAAATAAACGGTGCGCGAAACATGCTGTTCCGTGCATCGGACGTAATTGTTCGAGTTTAGGACAACCGAAATCTTCTAAATTTATAATATTGTAATGCACGATACGCTTTTCCAGAAATCTTTTTTTCTGTAATCCTTTTACGAACACATAGTTAAAAGGAAACGTGTACTTTACTAATATCGGCACAAGATGTTCGTACGATGTCTCCCCGTCCCTCCACTCTAGTCCGTGAAAATGCTCCGTTAACCATCGGTTCGTCCTCATGTGTTTGTGATTCGAAACGTTCGTGTCCACTGGTGGAGCAAATATCCAATGTCTGCTGGCAAATGCGGTGACATCCATAACGGCCAGTTCCTTGACGAGTTCGTTTCCGTTATCGTCCACGAAACAGTGAAAGTCAAGTATGACTGCTAGCTCGTCGACTGCCATTTTTTTCGTTACAAACAATGTGTTCGGTGCTACTAGGAACGCTGTCGATCCGTCCGTCTCGCGAAACAGACACGTTGTATGTTGTGTAACGTCCGTAAAGAATTTTTTCAGAACGTTTACTTTGTACCTTGTCTCCACGTCACGAATCAGTGCAACAAATTCTTGCGTCAAAACGTTGTATACAAAAAGATCTACAGGGTACAGTACTGCGTGCGTTAAGTCACTGCATCGACTGTACTCGTACGAAGTCAACAGCTCTATGCGTTCGTTCTCGACACGCCCTTTCAAAACACTGAGGAGGTAGTGAGATATTGTTTATTTATAAACACTTCCGTCACAGCAGCAGCATTGTTTTTCAAACAATTTTTACTGGTTTATTTCATGCATTAGACGAAATGTTCTTGCTCATGTATTAACAGTCGGTAAGCGCGAGTATGAATTTGCTGTTCGTTTTCTGACTGCACGTTGTTTAGACGTTCTCAGTGCATGAAAACGAACTAGAAATACGCTCTCATGTAAGCGGTGTATGTGGCTCTACATAAGGGACACTGATTTAGACTGATGGCGCAATTCACACATATAACAAAATGGCGACAGGGAATAAGTACGGCTTCAACGATGTGTGCGTAACAAACTTTGCACATCGTATCCCGATCTGGACCCCCTTCTTCTTTTTTTTTATTCTCTTTGATCGAGTCGGTGCTTTGCCCGTTCTCTGCTGCCACTGCTGTTGCTGCTGCTGCTCCCGGTTCTTTTTTTTATTCTCTTTGATCGAGTCGGTGCTTTGTCCGTTCTCTGCTGCCACTGCTGTTGCTGCTGCTCCAGCTGCTGCTTCCGGTTCGGTAATGATACCCAATGCCTTTAGGATGAATTTTGTATCTTTCACTAACATTACGTAAGAACACACGGGAAATGACGTGCGTGTTCCGTCCAAGCGTTTTCTCCTCGCTCCCATTTGTTTAAACCACCTCCACAGCAAAAAAAAATCACTCTATCGTTGCATCCGTTGTAAAAGAAACCCGCTTCGGATAGTTCTTTAGGCGTTATCGTCAACGATATCGGCCAATCTTTAAAACTCTTTAAACGGTCTTCAATGCTTCTGTAACGCGGATAAGGGGATATGATTTTTTTAATCAGTGCGATCTGCACTTCTTTGTCGTCCGGAGATACGGACTTGATCGTCATCGCTTCACCGCACTGTCTGAAATAGCGGTTTTCATTGCGATCGTTATCGTCATCCTTGTGATCGTACGAAAGCATCGTGCACGTCCTCTCACGACTCGCGCTGATGAAACACTGAGCGAAGAATAGGAGGGGAGACGTTTCCCTCTCCCACCGTTCGGACAGAGGGAGTTTACAGGTATTAAGAAAATATAATACATGAAAATCGATTACATCTTTTAATATTAAAAAACACATACATGAAATACACACACATAATATTGTAAAAAGCAACATAATATTTACAGAAAAAAAAAAACAATAATATACAGAGTGCGGTTCGCTAGACTGTTATTTTTACTGTCAGGTTAAATTTTCTTTTCATACAGAGATATTGTTGGCTAACACGTGGGCGTCGTTTTCTTCGTTTATGGCTCGCTCGAACGCTGTGATCATTTCTTCGTCGGTGACGACTGTAGTGTCGTTCGTGTCGGCCGGTTTGATGACATTACCGCGAGCGTCCCATCTCAGGCAATTACGATACTGTTTTTTAACTATATTTCCAATATCCACAGCGTGAGCGACGTCTTCCCATGCGCGTAGTTTCTTGGCTGTAGGATGTTTGCGATATATTTTTCTCTCTCCTTCGTTGAAACTTTCCAGTTGTCTGCGCATAATATACCAAACGTTTTCGGATATTTTGTACAGAGACAGACAACGAATTTTGTTCCTGTTTATGGGGTTTGGCGCGATCTTTTTAGCCAGTACGTTCCTCAGTTTGTCGACACTGTATTCGATTTTGGACTGTAACAGTCTACTTCGTTCTTCCGCACGTTGCCGTTCTTCTTCCGCGCGACGTCGCTCTTCCTCTGCACGCTGTCGTTCTTCTTCCGTTCGTTGTCTTTCTTCCTTTGCGCGACGTCTCTCTTCTTCGTTAGTTTCTTGAATAGTTTTTATCATAGATTGTAAATTACCCATTTGTGTTGTTAACAAATTATTTTGCATACTAATTAACTCCTTCAAACGTTCCTCGTACAATTTTTCATATTGTCTATATTTCATTACAATTTCTTTCATAATGGCATATAATTCACGCAATTCAACAGCTTTAGGGGTTCTCATTTGCATCAACAAAGAAGCGAAATCTATTCCATTTAACACATAATATTTTTTCTGTGCATTATCTTCATCTTGGACTTCGTAATATTCGATGTAATCGTTTTTCTTTAACCATCTGGTAATTCTGGATTTTTGATTATTATATTTACCTGTATAGCCGAGCCAAATCAATACATCGTCTGTAATTTTTATTTTATCCTGTATGGTACAGTTCCAGAAAAATCTATTTTTCGTATCGTTTTCAACGTCGATACCGAATTGCAAACAGACCTGATACACCGACAATTTACCTACATTACGTGAAATCAGTTCTTCTGGCGCTAGACATTGTACACGGAGTACGAGTTCCCTGTTATTGTGTGCTACCATGACGGATGCCTAATACATACTAATACGTTCGCACCAACCTGTTGGTCTAGCGCGCGCTATGTCGAGCCCTACAAGGTCATTCTCCCCAACAGGTTGGTGCGAACGTACGGGGGAGGGGATAATAATAAGACGTTTCCCCCTCCAAGGTTATGGGTATTAAGAAAATAAAATACATAAAAATTGATTACATTTTTTTTTAATATGAAATTAAAGTCAAAGTACTGTAAATCCTAACAATAAATAACATTAATTCAATCGACTCAATATATACCTAGTTCAAGTGGATGGACAAGTGGATGACTTATTTTTACTGTCAGGTGGAATTTTCTTTTCATACAGAGATATTGTTGGCTAACACGTGGGCGTCGTTTTCTTCGTTTATGGCTCGCTCGAACGTTGTGAGCATGTCTTCGTCGGTGACGACTCTAGTGTCGTTCGAGTCGGTCGGTTTGATGACATTACCGCGAGCGTCCCATCTCAGGCAATTACGATACTGTTTTCTAACTATATTTCCAATATCCACGGCGTAAGCGACGTCTTTCCATGCGCATAGTTTCTTCGCTGTAGGATGTTTGCTATATATTTTTCTCTCTCCTTCGTTGAAACTTTCCAGTTGTCTGCGCATAATGTACCAAACGTTTTCGGATATTTTGTACAGAGACAGACAACGAATTTGTTCCTGTTTATGGGGTTTGGCGCGATCTTCTTAGCCAGTACGTTCCTCAGTTTGTCGACACTGTATTCGATTTTGGACTGTAACAGTCTACTTCGTTCTTCCGCACGTTGCCGTTCTTCTTCCGCGCGACGTCTCTCTTCCTCTGAAGGCTGTCGTTCTTCTTCCGTTCGTTGTCTTTCCTCTGTGCGACGTCTCTCTTCTTCGTTAGTTTCTTGAATAGTTTTTATCATAGATTGTAAATTACCCATTTGTGTTGTTAACAAATTATTTTGCATACTAATTAACTCCTTCAAACGTTCCTCTTACAATTTTTCATATTGTCTATATTTCATTACAATTTCTTTCATAATGGCATATAATTCACGCAATTCAACAGCTTTAGGGGTTCTCATTTGCATCAACAAAGAAGCGAAATCTATTCCATTTAACACATAATATTTTTCTGTGCATTATCTTCATCTTGGACTTCGTAAAATTCGATGTAATCGTTTTTCTTTAACCATTTGGTAATTCTGGGTTTTTCATTTTTATATTTACCTGTATATCCGAGCCAATTCAATACATCGTCTGTAATTTTTATTTTATCCTGTATGATGCAGTTCCAGAAAAATCTATTTTTCGTATCGTTTTCAACGTCGATACCGAATTGCAAACAGACCTGATACACCGACAATTTACCTACATTACGTGAAATCAGTTCTTCCGGCGGTCGACTTTGTACACGGAGTACGAGTTCCCTGTTATTGTGTGCTACCATGACGGATGCCTAATACATACTAATACGTTCGCACCAACCTGTTGGTCTAGCGCGCGCTATGTCGAGCCCTACAAGGTCATTCTGCCCAACAGGTTGGTGCGAACGTACGGGGGGGAGGGGATAATAATAAGACGTTTCCTCCTCCAAGGTTATGGGTATTAAGAAAATAAAATACATGAAAAATGATTACATTTTTTTTTTAATATGAAATTAAAGTCAAAGTACTGTAAATCCTAAGAATAAATAACATTAATTCAATCGACTCAGTATATACCTAGTTCAAGTGGATGGACAAGTGGATGACTGTTATTTTACTGTCAGGTGGAATTTTCTTTTCATACAGAGATATTGTTGGCTAACACGTGGGCGTCGTTTTCTTCGTTTATGGCTCGCTCGAACGTTGTGAGCATGTCTTCGTCGGTGACGACTCTAGTGTCGTTCGAGTCGGTCGGTTTGATGACATTACCGCGAGCGTCCCATCTCAGGCAATTACGATACTGTTTTTTAACTGTATTTCCAATATCCACAGCGTGAGCGACGTCTTCCCATGCGCGTAGTTTCTTCGCTGTAGGATGTTTGTGATATATTTTTCTCTCTCCTTCGTTGAAACTTTCCAGTTGTCTGCGCATAATGTACCAAACGTTTTCGGATATTTTGTACAGAGACAGACAACGAATTTTGTTCCTGTTTATGGGGTTTGGCGCGATCTTCTTAGCCAGTACGTTCCTCAGTTTGTCGACACTGTATTCGATTTTGGACTGTAACAGCCTACTTTGTTCTTGTGCACGTTGCCGTTCTTCTTCTGCGCGACGTCTCTCTTCCTCTGAACGCTGTCGTTCTTCTTCCGTTCGTTGTCTTCCTTCCTCTGCGCGACGTCCCTCTTCTTCGTTAGTTTCTTGAATCGATTTTATCATGAATTGTAAATTACACATTTGTGTTGTTAACAAATTATTTTGCATACTAATTAACTCCTTCAAACGTTCCTCGTACAATTTTTCATATTGTCTATATTTCATTACAATTTCTTTCATAATGGCATATAATTCACGCAATTCAACAGCTTTAGGGGTTCTCATTTGCATCAACAAAGAAGCGAAATCTATTCCATTTAACACATAATATTTTTTCTGTGCATTATCTTCATCTTGGACTTCGTAATATTCGATGTAATCGTTTTTCTTTAACCATTTGGTAATTCTGGATTTTTCATTTTTATATTTACCTGTATATCTGAGCCAATTCAATACATCGTCTGTAATTTTTATTTTATCCTGTATGATGCAGTTCCAGAAAAATCTATTTTCCGTATCGTTTTCAATGTCGATACCGAATTGCACCGTTAACTAAAACTGTAGACAAGCGTTCAGGTAAATATAAGTGTCTCAGAAAATATCATGAATTCTAAATTACACATTTGTGTTGTTAACAAATTATTTTGCATACTAATTAACTCCTTCAAACGTTCCTCGTACAATTTTTCATATTGTCTATATTTCATTACAATTTCTTTCATAATGGCATATAATTCACGCAATTCAACAGCTTTAGGGGTTCTCATTTGAATCAACAAAGAAGCGAAATCTATTCCATTTAACACATAATATTTTTTCTGTGCATTATCTTCATCTTGGACTTCGTAATATTCGATGTAATCGTTTTTCTTTAACCATTTGGTAATTCTGGATTTTTCATTTTTATATTTACCTGTATATCTGAGCCAATTCAATACATCGTCTGTAATTTTTATTTTATCCTGTATGATGCAGTTCCAGAAAACTCTATTTTCCGTATCGTTTTCAATGTCGATACCGAATTGCAAACAGACCTGATACACCGACAATTTACCTACATTACGTGAAATCAGTTCTTCTGGCGCTAGACTTTGTACACGGAGTACGAGTTCCCTGTTATTGTGTGCTACCATGACGTTCGTACCAAACTGTTGGTCTAGCGCGCGCTATGTCGAGCCCTACAAAGTCATTCTGCCCAACAGGTTGGTGCGAACTTACAGGGGGAGGGGATAATAATAAGACGTTTCCCCCTCTAAGGTTACGGGTGTTAAGAAAATAAAATACATGAAAATTGATTAGATATTTTTTTAATAAAAAAAAATCACATACATGCAATGCATACATAATTGTGCGTTGATAGGCGGAGGCGTGGCGGCGGTATGTTCGCCGTTCGCGGTTCACCGTCCGGCGGTGGCCTGACGGTGTCCTGGTCGCCGCCCGGAGTGGTGGAGTCTGCGTCCACGTTGTCGAGTGGAAGATGATTGGTGTGGTCGGCCATGTTGGAAAAGTGGCGAGGTTGTCAAGTAGTGTAAGAATGTGCTGGTTAAGCGTCGGTCACGTTGTCAACTCTTGCATGTGTTATAATGTACGGGTTTGGATATGAAAGCGGTTTTTCCGGACGTGCGTCCATGTTGGAAAAGCGTCGACGTTGTCGACTCGTGCGTGTGTGCTGGTTAAGCGTCGGCCACGTTGTCAACTCGTGCATATGTTATAGTGTACGGGTTTGGATATGTACGCCGTCGTGTATTGCCAACTTGTGAACTGTGTTATTTTCCATGAGTGATATGTGTTTTATATAAGTGTATTGACGTTTAATTATGCAGTGCATATCATGTGTGTTTCTTATAACAATTGTACACGACACTACACTTTTTTACGTTCGTGCGATAGAAATTACATATCAATAAGAATATAGTATATGTTGACGGGTGGCGCTAACTGTGTTATTCGTACGTTCCCGACCATTAGGTTAGAGTTCGTATCCTTCGGTATGATCTTCGCGTCCACGTATACTTTGGTCGCAGCGTCTCTCGCACGAATTGGATCTCTCAGAGACTGTATGCGATGGTCCCGCGCGTCGACGACAGGGCTGTTCTTCTTGTTCGGTACTGTCGTGAAACGCAAGCAGTGTAGTCTACGTATTGCTTGTTGACAGCGTCCCAAGATCGACGGGAGCGGCGACGGTGACGAGCTTACAACCTTTCATGTCTATTCCTTGCCTCGAATCGTTGACCAGACAGTGGTCACGCACAAACCGCAGTGGAACGGCATCGTTACCGTCGTGCGGTTCGTCCAAGTTGTGTATTTCTTTTTCCCGCTACATCGAAGTGTGCGTCCTCGGTCATCGCGATACCGATATCCTATCGCAGACTGTGTCGCATCTCTCTTCGCGCTCTAACAGCGCTCTGGTGTCTGCCGAAGTTGTCAACGCTCATCTCGTGAATGAAGCGCGTGGACCGCTATGCACGATATTTTATACGATGATGTTGGCTTCACGTAGTTCTTCCACTATGGAAACGATTTCGTTCGTATGTCCACCGTTTCGGGCGCGTTGTGACGCTATCAACAGTCGCAATCTGTTCACCAGTTCGTTCGGATCGTCCCAGTGCACGTAATCGATTTTGTCTTTTTTTCTCGAGAGCATCATATACGTTCTGTCGGTATTATTATGTCCGTGTCCTGTACGTTTCGGTGGGAACAACCTTGATATTATCTGTTTATACTTTACACCTCTGTTTGTGTTTACCTGCGCGTTCACTAAATAATGATGCTTGTGCGCGTTGGTATCACGTAGTATATCTTTGTACGCATTCAGATCCATCTCGTTGTAAACGTTCTCTTTAGGGTGCTTCATGAACATGAGTTCGTATAGACCCGGTGTACCTTTGTAACGTTTACCGTTGATAAAGATTGAATCGTCTGTTTCGATTTCCAACGGTGAATCACCGATCATCCATTTTCCGCTTTCGTGTCTTACACCGTACGTATAATCCATCAAACGATCGCGTTCAGCCGACACGATCATACGCATGTACTTATTCGCTAACGATTCACTGTCGTATTTTTCCTGAAAATATCTACGCGCTTCTCGCCTCCCTTCCGGTGTGTCTAACATTTTTTCGATGTTGAGACTAGGATCGTCCTCGTCGTCCTCGTCCGAAGTTTCACCTATCACAGAAGTTTTCAGGAAACGTGGTGTCAACTGCTGTTGCGGTGACGGACGGAGCGGTGTTCCTACATCGATATTGCTACTACTTGAACCCATCAGATCCTCCTCCTCATCTTCCTCCTCCTCCTCGCCACGTTTCATCTTTTTCGCACTCGTAGGCTTTTCATTTGTTGTTTTACGTTTTTTTTCAACCAACGCTTGCGAAATAATTTGTAACGGTTCGAGAATCGGTTTGTAACTTTTGGTTAACGTTTCTTCCTCTTCACGGATTACATGTTTTAACGCACGGTATTTCTTACGTATGTCATTGCTGATAGTGTCGATATCACGGGCTAGTTGTTTCTTCTTTTCGTCCATCTTGATAAACGGCAGTACACTGAATAACGTCGGTGACTCGAGACATCTGTATTTACCTGAACGATCGACGACTGTTTTAGTTAACGGTAAACAGCTGTTAAGTGCATTTATGCGAACAGTCTACAACTGTTTTTGCAGGACATGCGTATTTACCAGAACGGTCGACGACTGTTTTAGTTAACAGTGAACAGCTTTTACGTGCATTTATGCGAACAGTATACAGCTATTTTTCCAGGACATGTGTATTTACCCGAACGGTCGACGCCTGTTTTAGTTAACAGTGAACAGCTGTTACGTGCATTTATGCGAACAGTATACAGCTATTTTTCCAGGACATGTGTATTTACCCGAACGGTCGACGGCTGTTTTACTTAACAGTGAACAGCTGTTACGTGCATTTATGCGAACAGTATACAGCTATTTTTCCAGGACATGTGTATTTACCCGAACGATCGACGACTGTTTTAGTTAACAGTGAACAGATGTGACGTGCATTTATGCAAACAGTCTACAGCTGTTTTTCCAGGACATGTGTATTTACCCGAACGTTCGACGACTGTTTCAGTTAACAGTGAACAGATGTTACGTGCATTTATGCGAACAGTCTACAACTGTTCTTTATTTTACCCAAACGCTCAAAGACTGGGTTAGTTAACAGTGAACAGCTGTTACGTGCAATTATGCGGACAGTCTACGAGAGTTTCTTTATTTTTCTGAGACACTTATATTTACCTGAACGCTTGTCTACTGTTTTAGTTAACGGTGCAATTCGGTATCGACATTGAAAACGATACGGAAAATAGATTTTTCTGGAACTGCATCATACAGGATAAAATAAAAATTACAGACGATGTATTGAATTGGCTCAGATATACAGGTAAATATAAAAATGAAAAATCCAGAATTACCAAATGGTTAAAGAAAAACGATTACATCGAATATTACGAAGTCCAAGATGAAGATAATGCACAGAAAAAATATTATGTGTTAAATGGAATAGATTTCGCTTCTTTGTTGATGCAAATGAGAACCCCTAAAGCTGTTGAATTGCGTGAATTATATGCCATTATGAAAGAAATTGTAATGAAATATAGACAATATGAAAAATTGTACGAGGAACGTTTGAAGGAGTTAATTAGTATGCAAAATAATTTGTTAACAACACAAATGTGTAATTTACAATTCATGATAAAATCGATTCAAGAAACTAACGAAGAAGAGGGACGTCGCGCAGAGGAAGGAAGACAACGAACGGAAGAAGAACGACAGCGTTCAGAGGAAGAGAGACGTCGCGCGGAAGAAGAACGGCAACGTGCACAAGAACGAAGTAGACTGTTATAGTCCAAAATCGAATACAGTGTCGACAAACTGAGGAACGTACTGGCTAAGAAGATCGCGCCAAACCCCATAAACAGGAACAAAATTCGTTGTCTGTCTCTGTACAAAATATCCGAAAACGTTTGGTACATTATGCGCAGACAACTGGAAAGTTTCAACGAAGGAGAGAGAAAAATATATCACAAACATCCTACAGCGAAGAAACTACGCGCATGGGAAGACGTCGCTCACGCTGTGGATATTGGAAATACAGTTAAAAAACCGTATCGTAATTGCCTGAGATGGGACGCTCGCGGTAATGTCATCAAACCGACCGACTCGAACGACACTAGAGTCGTCACCGACGAAGACATGCTCACAACGTTCGAGCGAGCCATAAACGAAGAAAACGACGCCCACGTGTTAGCCAACAATATCTCTGTATGAAAAGAAAATTCCACCTGACAGTAAAATAACAGTCATCCACTTGTCCATCCACTTGAACTAGGTATATACTGAGTCGATTGAATTAATGTTATTTATTCTTAGGATTTACAGTACTTTGACTTTAATTTCATATTAAAAAAAAAATGTAATCATTTTTCATGTATTTTATTTTCTTAATACCCATAACCTTGGAGGAGGAAACGTCTTATTATTATCCCCTCCCCCCCCGTACGTTCGCACCAACCTGTTGGGCAGAATGACCTTGTAGGGCTCGACATAGCGCGCGCTAGACCAACAGGTTGGTGCGAACGTATTAGTATGTATTAGGCATCCGTCATGGTAGCACACAATAACAGGGAACTCGTACTCCGTGTACAAAGTCGACCGCCGGAAGAACTGATTTCACGTAATGTAGGTAATTTGTCGGTGTATCAGGTCTGTTTGCAATTCGGTATCGACGTTGAAAACGATACGAAAAATAGATTTTTCTGGAACTGCATCATACAGGATAAAATAAAAATTACAGACGATGTATTGAATTGGCTCGGATATACAGGTAAATATAAAAATGAAAAACCCAGAATTACCAAATGGTTAAAGAAAAACGATTACATCGAATTTTACGAAGTCCAAGATGAAGATAATGCACAGAAAAATATTATGTGTTAAATGGAATAGATTTCGCTTCTTTGTTGATGCAAATGAGAACCCCTAAAGCTGTTGAATTGCGTGAATTATATGCCATTATGAAAGAAATTGTAATGAAATATAGACAATATGAAAAATTGTAAGAGGAACGTTTGAAGGAGTTAATTAGTATGCAAAATAATTTGTTAACAACACAAATGGGTAATTTACAATCTATGATAAAAACTATTCAAGAAACTAACGAAGAAGAGAGACGTCGCACAGAGGAAAGACAACGAACGGAAGAAGAACGACAGCCTTCAGAGGAAGAGAGACGTCGCGCGGAAGAAGAACGGCAACGTGCGGAAGAACGAAGTAGACTGTTACAATCCAAAATCGAATACAGTGTCGACAAACTGAGGAACGTACTGGCTAAGAAGATCGCGCCAAACCCCATAAACAGGAACAAATTCGTTGTCTGTCTCTGTACAAAATATCCGAAAACGTTTGGTACATTATGCGCAGACAACTGGAAAGTTTCAACGAAGGAGAGAGAAAAATATATAGCAAACATCCTACAGCGAAGAAACTATGCGCATGGAAAGACGTCGCTTACGCCGTGGATATTGGAAATATAGTTAGAAAACAGTATCGTAATTGCCTGAGATGGGACGCTCGCGGTAATGTCATCAAACCGGCCGACACGAACGACACTACAGTCGTCACCGACGAAGAAATGCTCACAACGTTCGAGCGAGCCATAAACGAAGTAAACGATCCCCACGTGTTAGCCAACAATATCTCTGCATGAAAAGAAAATTCCACCTGACAGTAAAAATAACAGTCATCCACTTGTCCATCCACTTGAACTAGGTATATATTGAGTCGATTGAATTAATGTTATTTATTGTTAGGATTTACAGTACTTTGACTTTAATTTCATATTAAAAAAAAATGTAATCAATTGTCATGTATTTTATTTTCTTAATACCCATAACCTTGGAGGGGGAAACGTCTTATTATTATCCCCTCCCCCGTACGTTCGCACCAACCTGTTGGGGAGAATGACCTTGTAGGGCTCGACATAGCGCGCGCTAGACCAACAGGTTGGTGCGAACGTATTAGTATGTATTAGGCATCCGTCATGGTAGCACACAATAACAGGGAACTCGTACTCCGTGTACAATGTCTAGCGCCAGAAGAACTGATTTCACGTAATGTAGGTAAATTGTCGGTGTATCAGGTCTGTTTGCAATTCGGTATCGACGTTGAAAACGATACGAAAAATAGATTTTTCTGGAACTGTACCATACAGGATAAAATAAAAATTACAGACGATGTATTGATTTGGCTCGGCTATACAGGTAAATATAATAATCAAAAATCCAGAATTACCAGATGGTTAAAGAAAAACGATTACATCGAATATTACGAAGTCCAAGATGAAGATAATGCACAGAAAAAATATTATGTGTTAAATGGAATAGATTTCGCTTCTTTGTTGATGCAAATGAGAACCCCTAAAGCTGTTGAATTGCGTGAATTATATGCCATTATGAAAGAAATTGTAATGAAATATAGACAATATGAAAAATTGTACGAGGAACGTTTGAAGGAGTTAATTAGTATGCAAAATAATTTGTTAACAACACAAATGGGTAATTTACAATCTATGATAAAAACTATTCAAGAAACTAACGAAGAAGAGAGACGTCGCGCAAAGGAAGAAAGACAACGAACGGAAGAAGAACGACAGCGTGCAGAGGAAGAGCGACGTCGCGCGGAAGAAGAACGGCAACGTGCGGAAGAACGAAGTAGACTGTTACAGTCCAAAATCGAATACAGTGTCGACAAACTGAGGAACGTACTGGCTAAAAAGATCGCGCCAAACCCCATAAACAGGAACAAAATTCGTTGTCTGTCTCTGTACAAAATATCCGAAAACGTTTGGTATATTATGCGCAGACAACTGGAAAGTTTCAACGAAGGAGAGAGAAAAATATATCGCAAACATCCTACAGCCAAGAAACTACGCGCATGGGAAGACGTCGCTCACGCTGTGGATATTGGAAATATAGTTAAAAAACAGTATCGTAATTGCCTGAGATGGGACGCTCGCGGTAATGTCATCAAACCGGCCGACACGAACGACACTACAGTCGTCACCGACGAAGAAATGATCACAGCGTTCGAGCGAGCCATAAACGAAGAAAACGACGCCCACGTGTTAGCCAACAATATCTCTGTATGAAAAGAAAATTTAACCTGACAGTAAAAATAACAATCTAGCGAACCGCACTCTGTATATTATTGTTTTTTTTTTCTGTAAATATTATGTTGCTTTTTACAATATTATGTGTGTGTATTTCATGTATGTGTTTTTTAATATTAAAAGATGTAATCGATTTTCATGTATTATATTTTCTTAATACCTGTAAACTCCCTCTGTCCGAACGGTGGGAGAGGGAAACGTCTCCCCTCCTATTCTTCGCTCAGTGTTTCATCAGCGCGAGTCGTGAGAGGACGTGCACGATGCTTTCGTACGATCACAAGGATGACGATAACGATCGCAATGAAAACCGCTATTTCAGACAGTGCGGTGAAGCGATGACGATCAAGTCCGTATCTCCGGACGACAAAGAAGTGCAGATCGCACTGATTAAAAAAATCATATCCCCTTATCCGCGTTACAGAAGCATTGAAGACCGTTTAAAGAGTTTTAAAGATTGGCCGATATCGTTGACGATAACGCCTAAAGAACTATCCGAAGCGGGTTTCTTTTACAACGGATGCAACGATAGAGTGATTTTTTTTTGCTGTGGAGGTGGTTTAAACAAATGGGAGCGAGGAGAAAACGCTTGGACGGAACACGCACGTCATTTCCCGTGTGTTCTTACGTAATGTTAGTGAAAGATACAAAATTCATCCTAAAGGCATTGGGTATCATTACCGAACCGGAAGCAGCAGCTGGAGCAGCAGCAACAGCAGTGGCAGCAGAGAACGGACAAAGCACCGACTCGATTAAAGAGAATAAAAAAAAGAACCGGGAGCAGCAGCAGCAACAGCAGTGGCAGCAGAGAACGGGCAAAGCACCGACTCGATCAAAGAGAATAAAAAAAAAGAAGAAGGGGGTCCAGATCGGGATACGATGTGCAAAGTTTGTTACGCACACATCGTTGAAGCCGTACTTATTCCCTGTCGCCATTTTGTTATATGTGTGAATTGCGCCATCACTCTAAATCAGTGTCCCTTATGTAGAGCCACATACACCGCTTACATGAGAGCGTATTTCTAGTTCGTTTTCATGCACTGAGAACGTCTAAACAACGTGCAGTCAGAAAACGAACAGCAAATTCATACTCGCGCTTACCGACTGTTAATACATGAGCAAGAACATTTCGTCTAATGCATGAAATAAACCAGTAAAAATTGTTTGAAAAACAATGCTGCTGCTGTGACGGAAGTGTTTATAAATAAACAATATCTCACTACTTCCTCAGTGTTTTGAAAGGGCGTGTCGAGAACGAACGCATAGAGCTGTTGACTTCGTACGAGTACAGTCGATGCAGTGACTTAACGCACGCAGTACTGTACCCTGTAGATCTTTTTGTATACAACGTTTTGACGCAAGAATTTGTTGCACTGATTCGTGACGTGGAGACAAGGTACAAAGTAAACGTTCTGAAAAAATTCTTTACGGACGTTACACAACATACAACGTGTCTGTTTCGCGAGACGGACGGATCGACAGCGTTCCTAGTAGCACCGAACACATTGTTTGTAACGAAAAAAATGGCAGTCGACGAGCTAGCAGTCATACTTGACTTTCACTGTTTCGTGGACGATAACGGAAACGAACTCGTCAAGGAACTGGCCGTTATGGATGTCACCGCATTTGCCAGCAGACATTGGATATTTGCTCCACCAGTGGACACGAACGTTTCGAATCACAAACACATGAGGACGAACCGATGGTTAACGGAGCATTTTCACGGACTAGAGTGGAGGGACGGGGAGACATCGTACGAACATCTTGTGCCGATATTAGTAAAGTACACGTTTCCTTTTAACTATGTGTTCGTAAAAGGATTACAGAAAAAAAGATTTCTGGAAAAGCGTATCGTGCATTACAATATTATAAATTTAGAAGATTTCGGTTGTCCTAAACTCGAACAATTACGTCCGATGCACGGAACAGCATGTTTCGCGCACCGTTTATTTCCAGAAATATGTACAAATAATAGAGTCCACGCTTTACGCGAGTGGGTTGTATCGGATTTTAGACTCATCAATAGGTTTCTTGTAAATTATTAACCTTTTTGTTTATATTTAGCATCATTTCGCTTGCATAAAAATTACTGCCTTCACGTCAGAATTCGATTACATCACCCTGTCTAGACGCATAAAATATTAGTGCCGTCGTCTGGTCGCCTACCCCCCTTCCGCGCTCAGCAGGAATCGATTACAACACCTTGTCTAGTCAGATAAAAAAATAACTGTTGCCGACTGGTTGCCTCCTCCCACCCACCGCACATGACGTGTGAAAGCGGCTTTCATCCTGTTTCACAGGGTTAATAATAACCGTTTACTGCTCGTTGTCTGGTTCCCCCTCCCTCGCGCTGTCTGGTTTCCCCTCCTCAACAGCCTCCTTACTTATAACGACGCGAACGAGCGTTATTTTATTCAGACCTTGACAGAGACGTAAGCGAATAGTGATTCTTCATTAGAAATGGCTTCATTCGTTGCTAAGTTCGCGGACATTAGTGCTATACAATATAAGAAAATTAAAGAACTAGTAATGGGTGTAAAATATCCCATAGTGCAACTTCAAAACGTAGACAGTAAATACGGAAATGCTGTACTCGCCACTATCCAGGACTATACGGACGATAAATTGAAATATCGTGTTTATCTTCCGAGGAGATACGCAGGCGTTTGGGAAGACGATGAGTTAAAACATTTAGCACCGAACTCACTATATCTCGTTTACCGCGGAGAAAAAAACAGGGCCTACGTGGTGGACATTTTAATGTAATACTGGATGGACATCTTATGAAGTAACAAGTATATTTGTATTTCATAATGTACACATTATTAAATTTGTAATATATATATAGCGCTTACATGTAATTCATTTGTTTTAATTACAATTCAGTGTGTATATGTGTGTGTGTGTGTGTGCATAATATGTATTTTAACTTGAATGCAATCATAATCTTGTAATATAGTGTGATTACATATATTTCTTAATTGTACACAATTGACAATGTACAGGTGTTTACATATTATATATTTTAACTTGTAATTAGTATGCATACATGTATTTCTTAATTGTACACAATTGAAAATGTACACGTGTTTACATATTATGTATTTTAACTTGTAATTAGTGTGCATACACGTATTTCTTTTGTTTTAATTATATGCAATTGTCAATTCAATTCATTGTGTGTGTGTGTGTGTGTGTGTGTGTGTGTGTGTTTAAATATTTTAAGTTGTAATATATTGTGCTTATATGTATTTAATTTGATAAAATTAAACGATATTATCTTAACATTTCATTTTATTTAATTTCAAAAAATCCTTTGAACTAACAGTACATTTAATCATATTTTAAATAACAGTACAACACTCAATCTACAAGCTTGAACGGTCATTGCGCACCGACCGTTATTACATACATTCAATTTAAAAAAAAATCAAAATTATATTAAAATAATTGCATAATGTTAATATATTACAGAAACTAAAGAATAATTTTATGTATATATATATTTAAAAATGTAATTATTTTTTAATTTCTGTTTTTGTAAATATTTAAAAATGTATTTATTTTTTAATTTATGTTTTTGTAAATATTTTGTAAATAATATGTGTCTATAATATATAAGCGTGCACAATAGTTTTTTGTATATATGTACTTTTTAATTTATGTTTTTGTAAATATTTTGTAAATAAGATGTGTCCATGTAAATAAATACATGAGTGTATCTGTAATTGCTTAAGTGTTTATTTTCAACTTTCCTTTTCCATGCATGATGCGTGTGTGTGTGTGCGTTCCACAATAAATCTCAGCGGAAGCCAACTGCCACTTGTCCCTATTATTCATGTGTGTTTCTTACAACAACAAACGTAGGGCCCGCTATAGCGAGCGCTAGACCAACAGGTTGGTGCGAACGTATTTTTACAATCTGTATATATTTACTTACCTATAGAAAATTACATATCAATCAGAATATCCGACACACAGACCAATCCTCGACGACGAACCGGATCACCGCGTGACCCGTTCGACGCTCGCCGGCCGCCGGCGGCCGGCGAACGGCGAACGGCACCGACCGGATCACGACGCAGCCTCACGAACCAGTTCGCCGTTCGCCGTTCGCCATTCGCCGTCGGCGGCGGACGGCGTCCGACAGCAGATCAACCGGACGGCGGCCGGCGAACGGCGAACGGCGAACCGGATCACTACACGGGCTCGCGATACAGTTCGCCACGACACACGGACACGCCGCCTTGCCAACAATACACCGCATCGACCGCAGCGACGTTCATATACAAAACCCGTACACTATAACACACGCAAGAGTCGACTACGGCGATTAACCAGCACGAGTCGGCAACGCCGACCACGACGATTTTACAACATGGCCGAAAGGAAAACTCCTTGCATATACAAACCCGTACACTATAACACATGCACGAAGCGGCAACGTCGACGACGTATACAGCAATCAACGCACACATAACCCCACTTTATACTCACCGCCCACAACATGACCGAAAGCCGACTACCAGATTTTTACCCCCACCACCTAGATTTTTGAATTTCCCGCCATATGACGTCACATCCGGGGTAGAACTGTCAGTTTTACCCTACTACTAGCAACAAGAAGGCATCAGGGCCGGATGGTATACCTGCGGAAGCGCTAAGGGTTGTCGCTAGATCCTACCCCCAGGTGCTACTTAATATGTACAACCGCTGCCTCAAAGACGGAGTCTTCCCGAAGAGGTGGAAGGTCCAGAGACTATTCTTAGTCAGCAAAGGGAAGGGCGATCCGTATTCCCCGTCGGTATACAGACCTCTTTGTTGCTGGACACCGCGGGGAAACTGCTGGAACGCCTACTCAGGCCTCGCCTAGTAGCGGCTAATCGGGATGCGGGAGATCTGTCAGCGAGGCTGTACGGGTTCAGAACAGCCAGATCCACCATTGGAGCCATACAGGAGATCTTGAATGCCGTCCAGGTGGCCCAGCGGGGTAACACTTCACCAGAAGGACGGTCCTACTCGCTACACTGGACGTACGCAACGCCTTTAATTCGGCCAGGTGGACAGACTTGTTAGCGGCTTTGGAGGACGTCTTTCAAGTGCCGGACTACCTGCTCCGGATAATACGAAGTTACCTGAGGGACAGGGAGCTCCGGTACGACACAGCAGATGGTCCATTTAGCAGATCAATAACAGGGGGCGTAGCTCAGGACTCTATCTTGGGCCCCGACCTGTGGAATGCATTCTATGATGGAATCCTTCGGATGGAGATGCCAGACGATATCTTTCTGGTAGCATATGCTGATGACGTGGCTGCCGTGATCACCGCAAGAGACGCAGAGGAGGCGCAGCGCATGCTGAACCAGGTCATGCCCAGGGTCACGCATCTGGATGGAAGAACACGGCCTGAGCCTTGCAACGGAGAAGACAGAGATGGTGCTGCTCACTCGACGACATATACCCACAATCACATAGTTCGTGGTGGGGGAAAAGGCGATAACATCAAAGCCAGACGTATCTGGGGTGCACCTGGATATTAAGCTCTCCTATTGGGAGCAAATCCGATGTTCCTCGGAGAAAGCCGCGAAGGTCGTTGCTGCGCTGAGCAGACTAATGGCAAAAGTCGGAGACCCAGTTGCGGGAAGACGGCGACTGCTGATGTCGGTGACCAACCCGATTCTCCTCTACGGATGCGAGGTCTGGACCGACTCACTGAAGCAAGAAAAATACCGCAAGCAGATGGCCGCGGTACAACGAAGAGGAGCATTCGAATTGCAAGCTTCTATAGAACGGAGTCGGAACCAGCAGTGTTGGTCGTCGCTGGAGTAATGCCAGTAGATCTGATGGCCGAGGAGAGGAGGATGGTCTACGAGACCAAGGTAGACTTGGGGATCGTAGACACAAAAACAGTGGCCAGGGCACACTCCATGCGGAGCTGGCAACTACGGTGGGAGCAGGAGAGTCGAGCTAGGTGGACGGCGAGGTTGATTGGGAACCTCCCTGAATGGGTGGACAGAACGCACGGCGATGTAGATTATTACCTTACTCAATTCCTGACAGGGCATGGTTATTTCTGTGCATACCTGCGAATGATAGGTAAGATGGAGGATCCGTCGTGCATGTACGGCGACTCAGACTCTGATGACGCTCATCACACTTTCTTCGAATGTCAACGGTGGGTGCTGGAGAGGCGAGGACTGGAATCGGAGATTGGCCCCATGACGCCTGATAACATCATAGGCGTCATGGTCAGCAGCAAAGAGAACTGGGACATGGTTGTGACCTTCGTGAGGATGGTCCTACGACAGAAGAAGCCTGAACTGGACCCTCTCACAAGTCGATGATATAGACAAAGGTGTAGGAGCCTAGTAGGCGCAATACGAGGTGCCACCCTGAAACCATACGAATAGCTGTTCCAGGGGGGTTCCCTGCCTGTAAAGTGGGGGTTTTTTGGTGGGTGCGAGTCCCATACACCGGGAGACCAGCCGGGTGTCTCCTGATGGTGCATAATGCATTTTTCCTCCCTCGCAAAAAAAAAAAATTATTTATTCAGTGGGTCCTACTAGAAAAAAAAGACAGGTCCAACTTGCACCCAACGGGCAGTAGAAGAGGAACATCTAGATGGAGCCCGATAAGGGCGCAATAGGCTCCATCCTGAAGTAATGCGCTAAGTGGTTCCAGGATGGTTATGAATGCCTGAATTAGAGGTGGGTTTTCTAGTGGGCGAGATTCCCACACACCAGAGGAAGCACAAGCATCCTCTAACGCTGCATAAAGCATTTTCCCCTCTTTAAAAATTATTATTATTATTATTATCGCGACTACAATGGAGTCCATCGACGACAACAATTATTATTATGATAATAATTATAATTATTATATTATAATTATTATAATAATTATTATAATGTTTTTCTAATGACTGTGGTGGTAGAGGTGATGGTTTTTGTTTTGTGATTTTGGCATTGTAGTGGTGGTCGAATAAAGCTGGTACACAGTATATTTCAACGTTATAGGTTGCTACGATGTACATATAAACATTCAAATGTACGTTATATATAATGTGTATTATCAAATATAATTTCTTCTGCAAGTAGTTGTAACGTTCTTTATTGTTTCAATTCACCTGTGTGTGTGTGTGTGTGTGCGCGCGCGCGCGCGAGCGCGCGCAATTTTATGGGCAAACGTTTCAATATTTCTTACAGAGTTTTTATATAATACTTATGTTTTCAAATCATCAATACTTCTGCAAGTATTATTTTATTAAATTATATCGTGTTTTCAACTGACCCACGTTTCACAGAATTATTCTGTAGGCCTACCTTCAGAGATTCTTTGTAATTTAATATTAGAAGTATTTATTATTTGTAAACATAAGTATTATATATATCTCTGTGTGTGTGTGTGTGTGTGTGTGTGTGTGTGTGTGTGTGTGTGTGTGTGTGTGTGTGTGTGTGTGTGTGTGTGTGTGTGTGTGTGTGTGTGTGTGTGTGTGTGTGTGTGTGTGTGTGTGTGTGTGTGTGTGTGTGTGTGTGTGTGTGTGTGTGTGTGTGTGTGTGTGTGTGTGTGTGTGTGTGTGTGTGTGTGTGTGTGTGTGTGTGTGTGTGTGTGTGTGTGTGTGTGTGTGTGTGTGTGTTACCTAATTAATGACATTTTCTTTAAATTTATCGAAATTATTTATTTTATAATAAAACTGTTCTTATGCAAGTATTTATATCTTTTCTTTACTAATGACGTTTCGACAAACACGTTTACTGGTCAACTTCATCAGAACGAAATAAAGTAGAGCGATGATACTGACCAGTAAAGCTCTTCTTCAATGCAATGTGCGTTAGTCAAGGAAAACAATATGTAGGCTACTTGCATAAGAAAAATGTTATTATAAAATAAAGAATTTATATATTTGTGTGTAGTGTGTATACTTATGTGTATTTATTTTTCTTATTTACTTAATTACCTACGTTGTTAATCGTAACTCTAAGTTTCAAAATTTATTACGGTTATATCCTTATAACAAAAATAATTTGATCTGTAAGTTATAATTATTTGTTTCAAAGACGACTTCACTCTCCATCAGCAGGTATTGAACGCGTCAACGAATACTAGATGTTCATTTCGATTTACAAGTTGATACATGTATGTATGTATGTATTAACGCCTACGTTTGTGGCGTGTTTTCCGCGAATCGCAAAAAATAAACCGCTTTGCCTTATCTTTGCGCTGGTCACCGCACGCTGAACTTTGATTTAGTAATTATCCCCGTAACGCATCAGTAGACACGGCAGGTGAGCAACCAACACATCCAGCTCGATATTTCTGTTCCTCTTTTACGAAATATTTTTAAACGTGTATTTTTAAAAATGAAAACATTCACATCGAGTCCAGTGTATGTGTGCGCGCCGCGCCGCGTGGCTCGTATCCAACACTTGCCTCACGTTTTTCATTCAATAAATACTTCCCGACTATCGCTTACTTGCAATCTGCAATTATCAGGAAACCAATAAAATATGTTTTAAATGAAGATGCAGAAAAAGAAATGTTAACGGCACAGTTAAATTTTAAAATAGGGTCAAAGTGGCTAAAATGTTTATGATTATAAAACTTAAAATAACACTTGTATCAAGAGCAATGCCATTTTTAATTCGTTGACTACTTATTGTCTTACAATAGAAATCAATCAAACCAAAATTTCCAACATCGTCGTCTTATTAAAAACTTAGCATTTCCTTAAAAAAAAAAACATAAAATTTTCCACGCTGTTTTACTTCCATTTTCCATAAGGAAATGGAAGTATGGTGATGGCGAAAAATCGTGTTCACGATAAGGCCTGATTCTGATTGTATACTACTCTCAAAACATGAAGAAAAGTTATTTTTAGAAAAGTGTCTGTCTGTGCGTCTGTGTGTAGAATTTTGTCTATGGCGAAAGATAACTGCCGGAAATTCAAAACAGAATCAAATAACTTTTTGCACACATCCCTGTATTTCAGAGGACTCAAGGCCTATTGATTTTGGTGAATATCGATTAAGGGAAAGGGGTAGTTTACCTGCAACGTATTATGTTTCAACAAGGGTAATTTTTTCTATGACAAACGGTAACTTCCGTAAATTCATTTAAATCATGTATGAGTGAAAATATATCGTTCCTGGCAGGCAAGCATATCTCAATTATATAATGTTTACGTTTCTAAAGTTTTATTATTGTGATTACCGCAATAAAAAAGCAGGCAGGACACATACATACACACAATTCGCGTTATCTCTGGCCTCACTCATGTTTATTTATATGTGTACTGCACATTAACAGCAACAAAGAAGCAGTTTGTAGTCCTCCCCGGGCTGTTTATATGGCCGGGTTATATGTGTACTACATTAACAGCAACAAAGAAGCAGTTTGTAGTCCTCCCCGGGCTGTTTATATGGCCGGGTTATATGTGTACTACGTTATCGGCAACAAAGAAGCAGTTTGTAGTCCTTCCCGGGCTGTTTATATGGCCGGGTTATTTGTGTACTACGTTATCGGCAACAAAGAAGCAGTTTGTAGTCCTTCCCGGGCTGTTTTAGCCGTCGTCTAATGTTTGCTGCAAAACCAGACGTTTCGCCAGTGCCATCGACTGCCATCATCAGTGAAAATCAAGCGCACTAACGTGAGGTGGTATACGTTAGTAACCACAGTACTGTGGTTAAAGCTGAAGAAGTATTTTGTATGGAAATATTTCATTTCGAAATGATTTTAAATATAAATCTTAGAACGTGGAAGTGATGTGTGGTTCTCCACACCGATATTAATTCGTTGTTTACTTATTGTCTTACAATATAATTCAGAAGAGCCAAAATTTCTAACATCGTCGTCTTATTAAATAATTAACTCTCTAAAAAAAAATTAAAATTTTGCACGCTGTTTTTGTCTGTTTATTTGCAAATCGGTTTAAAACTGTTCTATGCCGCCTTGTTGTACTCAAACTTTATGCCCTCTTTCGACTTCCTGTCGATATCTCTCTTCACACTAGAAGACAGCTCTTTATAAATTTACATGGCCATAGAAAGACATATAAATTTATCAATTGTGTAGGAATCCGAAAGACAGATTGTAAAACAAATATGTGCACAAAAACATTGGCGTATCTAGAATTTGGCCTGGGGAAGGGGTTCAATCGAGTAGACTTCATACAAAAGAAAAAAAAGTTAAGATTAATCAACGTTATTATCTTTTAAGTGACTATAAAACGTGTGATGATATCCTGAAATGAATCCCATTAACGTAAACGGTAATAATAAAATTAAAATGTTCGTTATTGAAACATTGTTGACAAGATACGCATTGGCTGAATTGATTTTCCTATCTTTCAAAGCTACACGCTGATGCCGTGTAATAAACCTGTTTCTCTATAGAGTTACTACTATATTAGCGTACACAGCTGAAAATATTATAAAACAACCTAAAAATTAAGAGATTAAGTTAACTTTTATCGACCCTCTGGGGGGTCTGAATGAAAGTTTGAATCGTTAAGAACTTATTATCATTATATTCAGTGGTTGATTTATAAAATTATAGGTGCCGGAACGCCTCAATTCAAAAGTTGTACAGATACAAATATAGGCCTACTTATATTTTATATTAGCGTATAAGTTTACATCAGGTTATTACAAAGGATGTCTACAATTTTAAAGCCTCATAAATATGTAACATTCGTATAAACTTATATCTTCAAAGGTAATTAAGTTTACTGATATTTCTAAAGAGCTTCATCGTCAGGTTAGTCGCACGACAATCGAAAACATATCACTCATGATGGCGTCATCCCGGATCCTCAATCAAACTCTAAGTGATGGTTTCGGTGGATCGGACCTTTTAAAAAAGTTTCCATAGTTTCATCATTGTGTAGTTATATTGTTTGTTTTTTTACCTTTCCTTGCTCTTTGTGTCCAATGCTGTATGATGGCCAGAAATCAGTCCTCTCACATTCACTTGAAGATGTTTCAATACCATATTTCAAGGTAGAAAGACTCTCCTGAAAAATTCTGGAATGCACATATTCTCGAAACCTCCCAATCAGTTGCCTTTCATGTAGTTTTAATTTTGAAGCAAGTTTTTTTATTTCATTTTTTCCTTAGTTTATTGGGACATTTTTGAACGATAGTAGTTACGATAAATATTACTGCTGATGTTTGATTTTGACAAATGTTTAGTTTTGTAATGGGCCTGCTGAAGGGCACAATTTAAAAAGTAGTAGTACATTTTAGTAATAATTAGGTTTATCTTTTCATATATTTTTCCGATAATTTATTTTTGGATCCAAGAGATTCCGGAACAGAGGTTCCCGAACGCCGTTCCAGCGCGTTCCCCCTGAAATCAAGCCCTGATTATAGTAAGAACTCTGAAATAATTTGACCTTCTTGTTACTTTTATTATAAACTTGTAAGACGTAGGAATACGTATGTTTTATTATAGGTCTATAACTCGTTGCTTAGAGACAGTCAGAAAGAGCCTGCAGAACTCAGTCAGATCCGATCGCTGCGAATCCTCAGCAGAAACGACCGCTGCTCCAGTGGATCTGCACGATACATGTATCAGACCTATCCTGACATATGCACACCCGATCCTGCTGACAGCAGACCGTGCTAGACTAAAACCCTACAGGATCACAGAACGGCGAGCTTTACGCTTAATACACCGCCGACCTCTCGGCACCAAAACCTCCAACACTGCTATATATGCCTTGAATACAACAATCCCAGACTTAGACACCTTTCTACACAAAATACGCCACAACAGCCAAAACCCGCACAACAATACAATCCATCGCCACTCCCATCAATACCCGAAATACCCGGAGCCCCCACTTCCTCATCAACCGCCTTCTGGCTCTTGCGGATGAGCCTCCACCCAGACATCAACGAAGAAGAACCCACATCAGAAGGGTCCCCGGACCCGACTAATGAGCAAAAGCGGCTTCCCCACGCTGAATAAAATAAAATAAATTAAACTGTACTCAGCTCCTCCGCCCCGTCTACAAACATCATCTATTCCAACTACGAAATAATTAAATAAAATAACTAATTCCCACATAACGTAAATACCCAATATAAAACCTACAAAACCTGTCCCACGCCGATCCCTTGACGCCATTACGACGCTTCCCGCCGTCTTTAGATTCACACGCTGCTCGTCTCTGGTCACCTATGTCTTTAAGTTTGGCACAAAAACACCCCTCTCACCCTCTCCTAGAGGCTGTCACACCTTCATCAACTCAGTCACACTCTCTCTACTTTCAGGTACCACCAACTTCTCATCGGCCGGTCTGCGCTGGCGTGCGAACCCAACCAACCAGCTATCCAACCCACACGGCTGAAGGGGGCTTGTCCCAGAACAGCCTGAGACTGGCCCTAACAAGGACCAGTTTCGAACAACTCCAAAAAAAATCTCAGTCAGTCTTGTGTGGCTACAACATAGACATATAACGGAGTAAAAAAAAAAACACGTACACAACTAGAGAAAACATTTTCTTAGAAAGTAACCCCGTTGACCAAGTTAACCAAGAAATTTTAATTATCTTGGGTGAGATGTGATTTTTCAAAATGACAGACACGTAGATAAGAAGTTAGTATCAGTTTACGTGGGGCACAATAAGGAGAACCTTCAGAAGGGGACTCCATTAAAAGGGGACTACATTAAAAGGGGGCTGCATTAAAAGGAGACTCCATTAAAAGGGGGCTCTGTTAAAAGGGGACTCCATTAAAATTGTACAAGGTTATAGCAGTCCCAGTTATTTTATACGATAGCGACTCTTGTGTTCTGCCGCATAGAGACGTAGGTCGTATCCGAAATAAAGTTCCTGGTATCAAAGGCTACACGAGAGTAGTCAGACAACGAAATAATACTCCACGGTCGAGTAGAGTTTGAAATACAGTAGAACCTCTTGTGACGATTTCATTAATAAAAATATGGTAATTATTAAATTGTTAATGTATAAGCTGAGAAATTTTAAATTTTTAATAAAATCTCACATTTTAAACTAAATCTTATTGCTATCATTAAATAATAATAATATTTAATAAAAAGTCTAATAATAAAATAAAAGGGAATACAATTGTCCAGAAAGGGTAAAGCTTGTTAATTAATCCTGCATAGACAGGCACTAACCAGAATCAACTTGTTTTCCGACCCCTAAACAAACTAAATATAATTGTAAATTTGTTATTATTTAAATAATTAAATAAGACCACTGTAATGTACTTTGATAACGTCTGTAACTAAGAATATCTCTATTTAATTATTTAATCAAACTTTAGTCCTTTAATTAAATTAGAAACATGGAACTACTTTTATGTTGACTAGTAATTGTCGCGAGATTACTACTCTCCCCCTAACTATTTTGACCACTTGCAATGGAGCGCTCACGCCGTAAGCTGCGTACAGCGTTGTTTCGCGACGCGTGTATAATTATGTGAATGGTTGGTTCAATGAATATTTAAATAACTAAATTTGTGCGGCGATGACATCTCTCTCTCAATGAATAAATAACAAACTATGTAATTCATACATTACTACAAACATGAAGGTGATATTCAACTAATAAATAATCATGTGAAGTGTATTACTGTGAAACAAACTTTCTATTTATTTATTATAACTACAAGAATTACAACAGTCGTCTAAGATGAGAGTATCCTACAAGAATTACTACAGTCGCCTAAGATGAGAGTACTTCACCCCGAATGATATAACAGACTTCAGGAACTTCACCGTCACCGGATACTAAGGCAACGACAGACCTTCAGGAAACACACCAAGGACCGAAGAACCAATTCTGCAGCAAATACTGAAAACCAGGTGACATGGAGGCTTGTCTTCCATGGTTATGAGTTACTAAAATTATTACCCACAAAAGACAATTTAACTCACCACTTTTAAGACTTTAAAAGACAGACATTATATGTAATATGTAGTCTGTAATCTAATAACACTGGTTATAGCAAAAGAGTAAATGTTTAAACTAAAAGTTTTCTTGTTTTGAAAGATTAATAAAGTCCATTCTCCAAATGGCTCAATTTTCAATATTGTATATGGCAAGGTGACCATTATTAACTTGATATATATTCAATCCCGGATCCGTGGAATAAATTAAATAGATGTACATCATATTTTGAGGGCCCTTATGAAAGAGTAATATATATAATTATACTGTAAACTATATATGTTGAGAACTTTAAATAGAGAACTTTATCTCATAATGTAATAAAGAGATGTCATCTGAGTACCGAGTAAACTGAGTGCATAAATCAACAGTCTCCCCTTCCCAATATCCTGATATAAGAATTGTTTTATCTGTTGTGATTAATTTTCAGCTCGTCACAACGAAAGGCAGCCTGTATAATTGGCATAACCAATAAATGCGGGTTCCCTACGTTATAACACAAGCCAAGATGTTATACTCTGTTAAACGAAACAATGGGGGAGAAGGCGTTTTCGGATAATCAAAATTTCGGATAATAATTAAGATATCATTTTTTTAATGTGAGGTGAAATTACTGGAGGCCATATACAATATTATCAAAAGAATTTAATAAAAATCAAACTGTTTAGATAAAGTCATTTTTAACACTAGTTTTTTGATTTTTTGAAAAAATCTTATATTTTCCTTTGCTTTTTCTTTTCGTATCGCTTTATTGCAGCAATATCTCGCCATTGCTTCATTAGCAAAACGTCATAGGCTTTGATTCTTCAGATCGTTCGACGAACCGTACGCTAACTGACGCGTAGGCTATTTCATTTAACCTAATTTCATTCCCTATCCCAAAATAAAATCTCTTTCCTCTAAGGCAACGAAGATCTCGTCAGCGGTGTCATGGTTGCTGCTAGCTGCTATGTCATCGTCTTCGTCGTCCCTTTGTTGCGTGAACCATAAAAAAAACCGCCTCATTTACTTTCTCGTTTTGACATGTTTTCTTGTTTAGCACCTTCGAAGCGTGCTCTTCAAACTGATTTTTCATCTTGACCCAATCATAAACAATAGGAACAC
Organism: Magicicada septendecula; assembly: GCA_034769895.1. Classification (NCBI taxonomy): domain Eukaryota; kingdom Metazoa; phylum Arthropoda; class Insecta; order Hemiptera; family Cicadidae; genus Magicicada; species Magicicada septendecula. Next base: position 48,742,633 of record CM068370.1, on the reverse strand, counting down.
CAACACCAAAATCGGCTGCCACAGTTCGCAAAATCTCGTCATTTTTAATTCTTTTAATTGCCTCCGATTTTTCTTCAATCGTTATCATGACCCGTTTCCGCTTTGTTGACACAACGCACAATTTATTACATGTTTATTACATTAGTTTTTTGTGGTGTTTTATCCGGAAAACAAATGTTTATTGTAGTAAAAATCGGCTATATATATATTTTTTGCCGGTCGTTTCGGTTAAACGATATTTTGGTTGAAAGTGTTTCGGTTAATAGAGGTTTTACTGTATTTCCAACCCACGACAAACATGTAAGTACAGATGTAAATGGTAAACTACCTGAACAGCATGCTGGACGAAAGTCTCTTCTAGCTAATTCGTAATTATAGACCTACAGGTAGGTGACCAATAGACACGGTGACCATACTTTCTCAGTTACAATCCGGGACATATGACACTAGTTGTTGTTGGCGGGGAGCAGGTAGGTTACGTTAGGGGAGAGGTATGGTGAACTCGGTTTTCGGAACTCGCGCCAGTGCGACACGTGTTTATTGTTTTGCAATGTTTTGAAGTGAAAGCTAAGGAATATTTCTTATATGTCTGTATCTGTTAATAGGACGTGCATTTTGATTCTACCATATTTGTAATACACTATATTAAGTATCAAATTTAGTCTTAAATTGTCGGTTAATACATAGGCCTACTGAATACGATGCCACAGATTTTGATAGGTTATGGACGGCGTATGCGTTGTAGGGTCTTATCTCCGGATCATAGTTTCTTAAATGTTTTGTGTTGTTTTCCAAGTAAAAACGCTTCCTAGTAATGTAAAAATTTATTTAACTTTTGACATTTACTTCTGAAAAAATTCCATTAAATATAAATCTTCTAAACTGTTTTCTACTAAAATTGTCTATATTTTTTATTTCCTGTATTGGATTTCTCCGCACGATTTTAATATTAATGGCGTTTTTAATTTTCATGTTTTTTGACCGTATGATTTTAGCTTTATTTTATTTATGATTTTATTTATGATTTTAGATGTCACGAGTATGCCTGACGTATCACGAGATTGCCTCAATCCAGATAAAGTCGTGATGTCACGAGTATAGCGGAGTGTTGTCACGAGATTACCAAGCAAGAACATTGTTTCGAAATTTAATTAAAATAAATGCAATATGTTGTTTTATCCAAAAATTTTTTAGTGCGATAAAGTCCTTAGAAACATTCTTTGCAAAGATTAAAACAGACAAAAAAATTAAAAATTTTTGGTTGCCACAATCGGTATTTTATATACTTTATGACGAGCTTACCCAAGTTTACCATATAAGGCATTTCTCGAAATAATGTTGAAAATATATATTCTTTTTGTGGATATTCTTATATTTGACGTTAATTATTAACAAAGTGGTACGGTCGTGGCGCAGTGGCTAACGTGTGGCGCTGTACACTGACGGCGCGGATTCGATTCCCGCCGGGGCCATCTGATTTAGATACGACCGTTCCCCCTCACAAGGCGACGGCAAACCAGCGAGAGGTATCCTGCCTAGTATAAGCCCTCCCCAACTATGCCGTTCGGAGCCGGCGTTAAACTGTAGGTCCCATATACCTGTGACAGGGAGACTCCGTAACACACGCAACACGAGTACGGTATATGCAGGGAGAGGAGATTTCAAACCAGTCGAAAGACTGACAACTCCAGGAGGAGGGAGGAGGATTAACAAAGTGATTTGAAATTTGGTATGGAAGTTTAGGTACATTAGTGCTATAAATTTATAAAATTTCACTGTAAAATCCAAGGAAAGCTTCATCGAAATTTTGAGGTAAAACTTTTTTCCGTGTATTAACGTACGTAGAGTAAACTTCAGCAGTCCATGGACCACGGCTGCTATTAACCAAAATGTTTGCTTTAAATTTTAAAGCAAAATTTGGTGGTTTAGTGAAAGAACTACCAATGTCAGTTTTTGGTGAAAACGACATTATTGGCTCTTGACACTCCTGAAGGTATGTATTTTCATGTATAAAATCCACAAATATCTTACAAGTTAATAGTATCAGTGGTTGCTAAAGTCAGGAACAGTTATTTGAATTCAGAACCACCAGTGTCACATTTATTTTAGAAACTAAACGATATTTTCACAATTAAACTTACATGGGGCATGCTCTTACATATGTATGTATTTATCAAAACATCAAACATGATCTTGACCATGACACCATAATGCGAGTCAGAAGAAACTGACCAATTTTAAAACTTCGTTTTCTCAGAATACTATTTTATGACATTGATGATTCTTGGATCAAGCCACAGTATTTTAAAGTCTAAATCCGGGACCTCTTAATGATCTTTCGGGACATCGGGACCCAGGTCCGAAATCCAAGACTGTCCCGGAAAAGGCGGGACGTACGGTCACCGTACCAATAGATTGATTGTCTGTCTGTTTATACTGCAGTGTCAAATAAATACCGGGAATTGTTCATTTAAAAAGCCCACGTAAAAGGTATGAAAAAAATGTTTTGTGTAAGTTGGTAGCAGTGTACCTAATTGTTACGTAGATTTGTGGCGCGATCTGTCGACTAGTTTGTTTACAGCTTTTGATTAGGTTAGTTGACCTCAAGTGGGCTCTGCTATTTTTAAAATGGATAAAAATATCGAACAAAGAGTTTGCCCCAAATTTTGTGTTGCCAACAAAATCTCTTGTGCTGAATCATTGAAAATGGAGAAGGCCTATGGTGAGTCAGCTTTATCGAAAACACGAGCATACGAGTGGTACAAAGTATTCAAAGAAAGCCGAGAAGTGGTTAACGATTTGCCTCGTTCCGGTCGACCTTCAACGTCTTTGACTGTTTTCTTTGACTGTCGTGGTATTGTCCACTCGGAATTCCTTCCGGAGGGACAAACAGTCAACAGACAATATTATCTGGGCGTTATGAGGCTTTTGAGAGAGAATGTTCGCCGGAAAAGGCCAGATTTGTGGAAGAACAATTCTTGGATTTTGGACCATGATAATGCGCCGTCCCACACATCGACCCTTGTACGTATAATTTTTACCACAAACTCAACGAATGTCATCGACCAAGCACCGTATTCGCCAGATATGGCCCCGTGTGACTTTCTTTTGTTCCCCAAAACTCAAATTACCACTTTGTGGAAGACGTTTTGAGTCAATTGAAGTCATAAAACAAAATTCGCAGAAGGAGCTGAAGGCCATATTGGAAAGTGCCTATAAGAAGTGTTTCTACGACTGGATTATTCGTTGGCATAAGTGTATCGCATCAAATGGAGCCTATTTTGAAGGTGACAAAATAAATTTTGATGATCAAAACCAATATTTTGTGTTTTATTGAACAATTCCCGGTATTTAGTTGACAGAAGGTAATAATGTAATTAGACAGACAATCACGCAAGTACCATAGTCGTGATAATCGACTGCCTTAAACTATGATAACGCGGTAATATCAAAGAGGCAGAAAATCATATTATTATAAACTTTATATACTTTTATAACGATCCGTGAATTACGATGAGCTCAGTCACATCTCCATCAGTTGGTACTTTCTCGCACCCGCTGGATGGAATGTCTCGTAAAATATTTGTTGCGGCAATAGAAACACGCCAGACAATGACTCCCTCGTGGCTGTAGTATGAATCTTTTGTGCGACGAATTTTCAGAAATTCACACGGCGTGCCGCGGGTCCGCTCTACGTGACCAATCCGCACCGCTCAAACTAAACGCCGCGCGACAACTTCGCGTTTTGGCGTCGAGTTCCTTACGCTTCTCGCACATCGCACAAACGACCTGACAGTTCTTTGCATGCACGTGCCCCCCCTGACACAAACTTACGTATCTTCCCTCCGCCCCCCATACACGTACCTCACTGTTCACAAAATCCGCGCTTCAACACGACACGTCTTACGCTGCTTGTACGAATAAACTTCACCGTCAGCCAAACCACTTGCATTCTTTGATATTTTCAGGAAAATTTAATATTCTTTCAAAGAGATCAAAATGTGAAATCATTGTCTCTCCTTTTTTCTACACCACAACACCACAGCTTATACAAAATGTAGGTTATATATTATTGCAATAATGCTTAGTAAGATTTAATTTTATGTTGTATAGGCTTAGTGCGATTATATTCTTACGACATTAGAGAATCTATGTGTTTATCGAATGTTCCGGAGACTCAGTGTTGTGGCGTACGTGATTCTCAGCGCATTTGCTAGACTGTGTCGTCTAGGTTATATATTATTGCAATAATGCTTAGTAAGATTTAATTTTATGTTGTATAGGCTTAGTGCGATTATATTCTTACGACATTAGAGAATCTATGTGTTTATCGAATGTTCCGGAGACTCAGTGTTGTGGCGTACGTGATTCTCAGCGCATTTGCTAGACTGTGACAGAATCCGCGCGGCCGCACGCACTGTGTCAAGGCCGCAATGAATTACGTTCTAGTGTTTTCTACTAGACGCCTATTAGAGAATATTCTGGAATCTCAGCGGGGTATAAATACAGATACGCAGGGACGGTCAGTTCAGTTATTTGTCGGGCCATACTGTGTGCGTTCAAGTGGTTATTAGTGAAGTGTTGTGTTTTATAATCGGGCGGTATAATTGTGATACAATTGTGTTTTATATTAGTTGACATTTTATTGCGTGTGAACAATTTTTATTTGATTTGTTGTAAGAGACTGTGTTGTTAATTACGAACTGTTTAACTGTGAAAATTAAAGCTGATGATTAGTGACTGAATTGGTGTCTTGTATTTTGTTTTCCACTGTACCTACAACGATCAGTAGACCGTCGTAACAATATATTTAACTAAAGTGTCTGCATTTAGTAGCAAGCAATAGTAAATCAATCGTATTGTTACAACGGTCTACTGATCGTCGTACGGTACAGTGGAAAACAACATACAAGACACCAATGAAGTCACTAAAATCAGCTATAATTATCACAATTAACATTTTGTAATCAATAAGTTATTCAACAACATTATACTCGTACAATAATTCAAGTTAATCTGTCTATACAATAATAATGTCAACTGTAAAGAATTGCACACTATAATACACCACTTGCGACGCACTGTGTAAATCGCCCGACATAACACTGAACATCAGGCGACAGGTACGGGCTATTTATAGTCTGCAGTGTTCCATAATATGCGTCCTTAACAAACACTTGAAAATTCTAGAGCGCGCCCTTGCCAGAAACACGCACCGTTGGGCTAGTTGAGAAGCTTGTCGAACAACACTATCATAGTGTTGCGACATCACAGAACAATCTACGTGTTTGTCGAATGTGCCAGAAGAAGCTCGCTCTAATGTGTGCGGCATACGTGAATGTAGACGCATTTGCGAGAGTCTTCTCGATGCGGCCAGCCGTGCGGATTGTGTCAAGGTCGCAGTTAATTACGTAGTTCATACGGACGCTAAGACGCAATTAGGAACGTCCTGGTCTGTGAGCGTTGTATAAATACTTGGCGGCAGCGGCCTAAGTAGTCGGTATAGCTGCGATATATTTACAGTTCGGTTCGAGAGTTATTATCGGGTGACATAACTCTGTGCGTTCAAGTGGTTATTAGTTAAGTGTTGTGTTTTATAGTCAGGCGATATAATTGTAATACAATTGTGTTAATATTAGTGACATTTTATTGCGTGTGAACAATTTTTATTTGATTTGTTGTTAAAGACTGTGTTATTAATTACGAACTGTTTAACTGTGAAAATTAAAGCTGGTGATTAGTGACTTAATTGGTGTCTTGTATTTTGTTGTTTTCCACTGTACCTACGACGATCGAGTAGACCGTCGTAACAGTGGTGTCAGAAATGGGATAGAACGGTTAACAGTGGAAACAGTGGACACTTTTTACAAGACGAGTGTAATTCGTAATTATTCGGAAAAAAATGGATGCCAGTCAGATGATGGAAAATTTACAGGCGCTGCTGTTGCAGACGCAGAAACGACAGGATGAGAAACGCAGGTAGGAGGCGGAAGAAGCAGAAAGACGACAAAAAGAAGAACGAAGACAAGAAAGGAAAGAAACAGAGGAACGACGTAAGCAGGAAGCAGAGGAACGTAATAAACGTGAAGCAGGTGACATCAAAACGTTAATTCATGAGCAAAAGCAGATCCAATAACATACTACCGCAGAATTGGGTCTCCTACGTGGTGACGTAGGTGAATTACGAGGTGAGCTTAATAATCAGCTTACCAGAATATCTGACGTAGAAGAATCCATGTCAAATAAAATAGCTGAAGTAGAAAAATAAATGTCTTGACTGTGGAAGAAGTTATGTCAACAAAAATATCTGCAGTAGAAAACTCAATGGCAAATATAAAAGAGCAAATTAAAAATGAAGTTGAACAGTTCATGAAAATACAACCAAAACAAATTTCGGAACAGACTGTACTAATGATAAAGACAGAGAAAGACACAGAAAATAAGTCAATAGAGAAAATAACTTTGCCTGCAGTAGGGACAGTTCATGTCAAAGCTCCAACCTTTGACGAAAGAAATCACTGGTCAACGTACCTCCGCCAATTTGAAGCTGCTGCATGCGCAAATAATTGGACAGAGAAAGACAAGGCTGTTTCACTGGTCTTGCATTAAAAGGACCTGCGGCAGAATTACTACAGAAAGTGCCACCTGACAGCCAAAACACCTATGCCGAATTGATAAAAGCTCTGGAATTACGGTATGGTGATAAACATTTGCGAGAGGTGTACTAAGCTCAGTTGAACACAAGACGACAACGTTCCGGGGAGAGTCTTCAAGAGTTTGAAGCAAGTATCGACAGATTGATTAGATTGGCCTATCCTGAAGCACCAGAAGACTTCCGAATAAGGTTTGCGGTGCAGACACTTATTGATGGCATCGGAGATTGTGAACTTCAGCAAGTGTTAGGAATGGCAAGACACCGAAATAGCTCAGAAGCTCTTGTTCACGCCCTAGAGTTTGAAGCTGCCTAGTTAGCGTCCCGCTACATTAATGGGTGTGTGCCATCACATTGCCGTTACGATGGGTGCAGAAAAACAATGTTGTCGGACAAACAATTCAAAAGTTCAAGAGAGTCGCAACGATTTGGAAAAGACAGAAGACCGAAATGTTACAACTGTGGAAAACGTGGTCATCTACAGGTAGACTGTTGAGAGAAGAAGATACCGAGATAAGAGAGTGATCGCACCAATTGCAGAAGTAAAGACCCAGAACTTTACGCGTAGAATTTTACGCGTGTTCCTTTACTTGCTTACTTAAGGGTTTGTCTAATGGCAGTTTATATTATTCATAATAAAATTCAAAAAAAAATGGCAATCGCACCGCGTCGCGTATATTTAATGTAGCGGAATCTTATGTTCGGGAATGGGAAAACAAAAAAGAAAATTAACTGTTACTACTTTGGCGTTCTTCCTTTAGTAAAAAGCTAAGTTTCTAGAAGAAGGAATTTATCTAGTCAAGTTTTTATAAAGGTGGGCCTTTCGCCGTTACTGAGTGAAATGGTACTGGCTCAACGTTTGCCTCGGAGTACGAAAATAAAATTATCGAGTTTCATCGATTTATTGTGTAAACGAAGCATACGAACAATAGAATTGGTCTTCTCAAATTGGGAATGCAGACCAGTGTTTTGTCTGTTGCGATATGTCAATGGCCACGAGTATTCATGAAAAAGGTGAGAAATCTGTGCCCGTCAGATGAACAGGACAAGACAAACAAAGGTGCATCAGAAGAGGAGAATAATTCAGTATTGCTTTCTTCAGAAATAAAGGCATCGGTATGTGCTAGTGAAAAACTAAAAATATAACAAACTAAACAAAAATTAAGGTTTGTGTAAATTAAGTTGTGGTAAATTTTATATGATTTTAATACTTTTGTTTTGTGTTTACAAATAAGTAGGCATGGTAAGTACATATTTTTTTTCTATTATTTTGTATAAAGCACTTTTTCTGGACAGTCTAATATTCAAACAATGTATATTTTTCTGCGTCCTAATAAATTTGTTCAACTATTTCTCATCAGAAATATTGACGCGATTTATACACGAATTATATTTTTCACTTGAAACTAAGTCAAACATTGGCATGGAGTTAAAAAAAACTGTTTTTATTATAAGACTACTTTCAGGTTTTTCAATTTATCGCACTTTATTTGGACCGGAAAGAGAATACTATTCGTGATGAAGTAACATCTTCAATTTAAATGAGAAGCGGTACCAACATAATTCTCCCGTACGAATAACAACAAACTTCCAAACAGACCTTTATGTACACACCGCTTGGAAAAAGGCGTGGTGGGCGACCTCGACGGTGGTCAGATCACTTTTCCTTACGTTCTGAATATGACTTTCGCTTAATCCTTGAAGCTCTAACCGTGATGATATCCTTATAATAAGTATGAGAGCTGCAAGATGGAAGCACCTTAAAGGTTGTAATATGTCAAAAATCCATTGAATTGTAAACAACTATTAAGTAGTTATAGAAAAATGTTTATAGAAATGTATAACAATTTAGTATCGAGACTAAAAATAGGAAAGAATTTATCTAAAGGTTTACGCCAAGGATGTTGTCAATCACCCACGCTTTTCAAAATTTATATGGAGAAAGCAATAGAGTCTTGGAAAAAATGTGCAGGAACATGGGAATTCCACTTGGTGGTGATACAGTTTATTGATTACAGTTTGCTGATGACCAATTACTTTTGGCTCAGGGTTTTGAAGACATAGAGTACATGACTAGAAAATTGATACTATAAAATAAAATGTTTATAATCATACGGTTTGAATTTTGAAAACAGGTTAAGTTCCAGAAAGACTGAGAATGAAACAACAGAGAACATGTGTCATATCTTAAAACTCATAAAGTTGATTCATACGGTGCTTAAAGAAACGGGGCACTACCACCATCACACATCTTTTCACGGCCGAGTTTTATACTCTTCTTTACTCCCTACTTATGTTACTACGGTGTCTTCATCAATGTGACGTATACGTTTGTGTTGTATATCTTAACCTGTGTTTTGGATATGCAGAGGAAGAACGGCAAATAAATCTGGACATTAAGGATGTACTGTTGTACACATCGTATGTTAAAATGTTTACTAAGTACAATAAAATCATTATGTATTTAAAACAGTTATGACAACAAAGTTATTTACGTACGACAACGCAATAGGTTTTTCAGATAATATATTACGTACCAATTTTTATAACTCCCTCGGTCAGAAGGATAACGGTCGAAAGTCTTTGATGTAACAATGTGTTCCTAATTGAATCAATAATAAATTAATTAACAATTGAATCGAACAGACACACAAACGCACGCAACAACACATATATCAACCACAGAATGTAGAAATCCAGAAAAAATAATAACAGACTCAACAGTAGTAAGTTTGCCAGAAGTATTTCATTGACGAAGAGGTCAAGACCGGTCCTCTAATGCTCTATGCTAAATTAAAACAAAGTAATTTCTTTTTCTATAGTTAGTTTAATGTCTCAATAATAGTGGAAAAGTGTAGTGAAAATGTGTGGGAAAAGTGTGTGTGTGTGTGGGGGGGGAGGGGTGTTAAACACAGTTATTCGGGCAGAATGGTTACTGTTACTATTATTGTTTGAAAGCTTCAGATCGAGTAGATTCCAGAATTCTGTGCTTGGTTGAATCGGTACTTAAAACGTCCTTATTGACACAGCCATGTTGATTCCGGCGAAGAGTCAACAGACGGTGAAAATCTTTAGCGTAAAACGAGATAATATCCAGTAGAATGTCTTGCTTGCGGAAAAATGCATTGCTCGATCATGCAAATACTACTAATAGTTTATTTTATTTCAAATAATTATTTTTTTACTGTTGTTCCTAATGTGATTACTACTACTAGCACTACAACTACTGTTAAAGTAATTATTATACAGTGTTGTTATTCTTCTTCTTCTTTAACTTCCCAGTTAGGACTCCGTCCTGTTCTAATACATCGATCTTACATGCTGTCACTCCACCTCTTCCTTGGATGACCAATGTTCCTCTTGGTGTTTGGTTGTCTATCTCTTGCCCTTTTCAGTAGCCTTGTATCATCCATTATTGATATTTGTTCATTCCACATCCTTCTTCTTTCCGCAATCCAAGAATTAATATCTGTTACATTACACGTGTCTCTTATACTATCGTTTGGCAACCTATCGTATCGTGTCTTTCCTAGTACCCTCCGTAATACAGTCATTTCTATAGTTTGACATTTTCTTTGAGTTGTTGCTGTATCAGGCTTGGTCTCTGATGCATAGGATATTACTGGAGGTATTTTATATTCCATGTAAGGTTCTTCATGCATCCAGCAATTCTTCTTGCTTTCATCAATTGATGTTCCATTTCCTCATCTGCCCTATTGTTACTTGTAAGCCTTGTTCCCAAGTAGTCTATCTGCATTACTTGTTCTATTATTCTGTCATTTATGACCTTAATGGGTCATATGAAAGTGTCACTGATTTTGTTTTGTCTTCCATTATCTTCACGTTATATTTCCGGCATGCTTTGTTAACATTATACACAAGTCTTTGTAAGTCATTTCCATTTTCCACTATTAGAATAACGTCGTCTGCATAACATATAATATTAAACACACTTCTACCCATCCTATATCCTCTCATATGCTTTACCTCCTTAATAATTTCATCCATTTAAGAGTATGCGACTTATCGCATCCCCCTGTGTTGTTATTGTTGATGATGTTTTAATTTTGTCAATATCACTAACGTTAGTGACTAAGGTAATGGCCGTGCCAGTGTTATAGTGTGGTTCTGAAACTTGGGTTCCGGCGAAAAACATCAGAGTAGAATGCAGGCATTGGAGATGAAATTCTTGCGATCTGTTAAAGGCTGCACATAAAGGGATAGACTGTACAGGGACCGCGGTCAGTTGCGACTCCAGCCGTTTGTGTGCAGCTTTTGACAGATCGCAAGAATCTCGTCTCCGATGCCCGTATTCTACTCGGACCGCGGTCAGTTGCGACACAATCGTATGAAACCCGGCCGGTTGCGACCGAGGTGACGATAGCGATCCGGCCAATTGCGATCTAAAATATTGTCCTATAAGCTACAGACACGGACTAAATCTATCAAAGGCGTGTGAGACTCACCCCTGAAATGGTAATGCGCTACGAAACTTTCTAATGTCTATATACTGTTACACCCAACCAACTTTCTCTGCGCTATCCTAGAGTGACTATTATCCTGTCGTAAGGCGGTGCCAATAGTTTCTATCATTTTCGTGATATTAGTATTGTTACGACGGTCTACTGATCGTCGTAAGTACAGTGGAAAACAAAATACAAGACACCAATTACGTCACTAATCACCAGCTTTAATTTTCACAATTACACACTTTGTAATTAACTCGTACAATGCTTCCAGTTAGTTTTCTCCACACGCAATAACAATGTCTAACAATAGAGTTTCACACAATTATTAACACAATACTACTTCACTTCGACAACACTCAAACCGCACTAGCGAAAATCGTTCACGTAACTGTACTGACTACCCAGCTGCTATGGCTTTATATAGGCCCCGCAGAGGTGCAACACAGCTTTGCCTCCTTACTGCACGCCAGCGGCTTAATACTTATCTCAAGTGTTACTGGAACTCACTAGAACCACCTACGTGAATGACGCAACACAAGCAACACTGGACGGGGGGTTGTGGAGAATGTTCTGGATCGTTCGGTACGCTTCCCGTAACATTATGATAATAAATTCATTAGTGGTTGCTAACACTATTATATTCAGACATCATAAAAGAAGTAGATATAAGAATTACTATAGCGAAAGAGGCATTTAATGGGAAGAAAAGACTGCTGTGTGTCAAAATTAATAAGAATTTAAGAAAAAGGTTGCCAAATGTTATGTGTGGAGCGTTGCTTTATATGGTGCAGCGACATGGACACTGAGGAAGGAGGATGAGAAAAGATTAGAAGCACTTGAGATGTGGGTTTGGCGAGCAATGAAAACATTGAGATGGGTTGATAAAGTAAGGAATGATGAAGTGTTATGAAGAGTAAGGGAAGAGAGAAGATCCTGAAGGAAATAGAAAATAGAGAAGGAAATAGGAAAAAGGAGTTGGCTGGGCTAAAAAGAGACTGCTTGCTTACAATTGCCATGGAAAGTGTCGTAGAAGGAAAAAAAGAAGATGGCGTAGAAGAATGAAGTTAATAGATAGAATTAAAATCAGAGGGTGTTACGAAGAAACGAAAAGACTGGCATGCGATAGGACAGCTTGGAGAGCTTTTACCATTTGAAGACCTGCCTTAGGGCAGAACTCCAAATAAAAATTATTATAATAATACAGAAATTACCATTATAATTCTATTCATTTCTAACCTAACCTAACCCAACGTAACGTAACATAACGTAATCTAACCTAACCTAATCCAACCTAACCTAACATAACGTAACAAAAGTATTGTACTCGTACAAATGAAAAGTTACAGAATTGAAACCTGAGAGGACATTTCTCCTATTCCAAAGTCACAAAGAAACAATGAAAGAGACTCAACTAAAATTGTATAAGGTAATGGCTGTCCCAATGTTATTGTATGGTTTGAAACTTGGGTTCCGGCGAAAAACATCTGAGTAGAATATAGGCATCGTAGACGAGAGTCTGCACATGAAGGGATCGACTCTACACTGAAGACGAGTTAAACGTTTTTAATATCCAAGGAACAAAGAGAGATGGACTGCTCGATGCCAGATGGCAGGTTGCCTAAGGACGTTTGTTGGCAACACAAGCCTGTTGCACAAGTAGGCCTATGGGAAGGGAAGACTTAGGAAGCGCTGGTGACTTCGTTTGGGAGCGGAACAGGTGATTCGCCTAGTCTCTGATAGAAGATGTCTGCCTTCTAGCTGTGATCATCATGTTTTCCGAGGTTTGTGCTCATACTTGTCACCCACCCAGATAGAAGAAGAAGCGAAGACTAACGTTAGTGACATGGCGCATTCGCTCCAACGTTTGACGGGAGCATCAATGATCACCGACAATTCGAGGCACAAACCGGAAAAGCCTTTTCACTCGTTGTTGTTCTTGAAACTTGCCACAGACCTGTTATAGAAAGTACCAGCCGACATTCAGAATGTCTATGGTGAATCGGTTAAGATTTTGGTTACAGAGTACGGGAACAGAGCACTACGTGTACATTGCAGAACTGAAAGCAAGACGACAGCGTTCTCGGGAGCTCTTCAAGTTTCACACAAGAATTTTGCACCAATTACACACTTCTTCTTGAGTCGTCAGTCTTCCGACTGGTTTGTACCCTCCCCACGTATACCCGTGGTCCGTGCATATATATATATATATATATATATATATGGGACCTACAGATATATGGATAGAGATTAACGCCGGATCGGAACGGCATAGATGGGGACATGTACTAGGCAGGATACCTGTATCATTGGTTTGTCATTACCTTACGAGGGGTGAACGGTCGTGTCTAAATCAGATATCCCCAGCGGGAATCAAACCTGCGCCGACAGTGTAGCAGCGTCACGCGCTAGCCGTTACGCCACGACCGCTCTAGTTAGCACTGGTTTATACCTAATTGTATCTTCTTATTGTTTTCTTCTTCTTCTCTTTCTTCTACTTCTTCTTCTTTTCTGCTTTTTCTTCGCGGTCGTCGTCTTCTCCTTCTTCTTATTATTCTTCTTCGTTTCTTTCTCCATCTTCTTCTGGTTCTACATCACTTGGTGGTCCTTGGCCTCCTCCAAAATATGCTTTCATTCATCTTTATCCATCGCTCTACTCTACTACTCATCAACCTTACTCAGATCATCATAACATTAAATCTTTCACGGCCGGAGTTTCTTCAGTAACATTATTTTCCAGGCTATTGGGCCGTGGTCTTCTTCATGTAGATTCAAACGTTTCGACCGCAGCTGCGGCAGTTATCCGCACCCGGACGGTTATATAAGTGCGACGGTTTGGAGTTGCGTCGTCATTTAGTCACCAGAGGACCAGAACAGAAGACCACTGAGGATGACTGCCCCAGCTACAGTTTGGTTCTACAAAAAGAAGACCATGGACCAACATCCTACTCAGATCTTCCAAAACAACATCCAATCGTTTTTTCTTGGGCATCCGCAACACAGTTTTCACCTCATAATGTGCTTAAGCATCTTCTCATTTGTTTTCTCTACATTCTATGGCGTATTTTTTCTACCTGAATGTATCAAAAGTGCCTAATTAAGTCCCCCCCATCGACATTTCCTTTCATAAGTTTCTGCTTTCTATTTACACAATTACGTTGTTGCTAATTCTCTGTATCATAACACGAAATTCTTTTGCTTTGTCACCAACCCCAGTGCTCCCACTTTACTGTCTGTGTACGTCATATACATATATTATGTATATATAAAACACAATTATATTCCTTTATGACGGTTTTCCACGTCAGACGATGTCAACGTGTTACAGGAAGGTCGAAAAAAATAAAAACGTTTCTGAACAATGTGCGCTTAACCTCGTGTGGTGTCGAACACCCGACACGGTTAACAACGATCAATAACGAGTAACAATAAACAAGTACAGAGCGCGTGGTGTTGATTTCGTTGTTGGCAAGCGACAATGAGCCGCGTCATTCAGCAGAACGAATACAACGCTTGTCATTCAGTAATCCGAGATTGCTTTTGTGGTAGGCCTATGTCGTATTGAATTGTGTGTGGATATGGTTCTATCTTTTAATGATAACCGTCTGAGACTCGAGAATCCTTCGCCTACCTGTACGCTATTTTGGTAACGCGCTTTTTGTAGTAACTGAATAGTTAATGATAATACGCTTATTTCGTTCCCTGGACTGTGTGAGTGTGTTTGTTTGTGTTGTGATACTTGCCTGCCATTGTGTTTGTGTAGTTGCTACGATATCTACATCGGTGCAGTTACCCTTCGGTTGATAGGATCGTGAACTTTTCGTATTTTCATATTTCGATATTCTGAATTTGCAATTGTATTGTTACGACAATTACGGAACGCTCTCGAACAGTCGAGAGTGTCGTTCTACACGTTTCTCGGCTAACCGAACAGGTCCGTGTCTCTGTCAAGGGCGTGTACTAAAGTACCCTTTAGACCTTTCGAGTGCTTGTTAATTACGTAAATTCTATCTTGTCATAGAAAATTATTCTGAAACATCTGCAGGCTATATATATATATATATATATATATATATATATATATATATTGTTACGACGGTCTAGTTGATCGACGTACGGTACAGTGGAAAACAAAATACAATACACCAATTAAGTCACTAATCACCAGCTTTAATTATGAAAATTAAACAGTTTGTAATCAACAAGATAGTCTCTTACAACAAATCAAATCAAAATTGCTCACACGCAATAAAAATGTCAACTAATATAAAACACAATTATATTACAATTGTCCTGGACAATTATAAAACACATAACACTTCATCAGAATACTTCATCGAACTGCACTGGAATATATCACCACTAAAACTAAAACTGAGCGTCGCTGAGTACTTGTATTTATACCCCGCCGAAATTCCAGAAACGTCCATACTATGCATCAGCGCTACACTAGAATGTAATTGATTGCGCCCTTGACACAGTGCGCGCGGCTGGCGAAGTCTAGAAAAGTCTCGCTAACGCATATTGAGATCACGTACGCACACAACATTACAGCCGGATTCCACTGGAACATCCGAGTAACACGTAAATGTTCTGTAATGGTGTATCACTTTTTCCGCATTACGTAACAGTATATATAGAAGCAACAGTGGCCGCTTAGTTAGTGACGTTGAGCGATTTATTCAGTGCGGGTCAAGTGGTTGTTGTGGAAAGTGATTACTGTGTTGTAATTAGTCCGGAACTCTTACATAGTTGACATTAGTGTTTTTCGTGTGGACAAATTTCACTTGAATTATCGTATGAGAGTGCCTTGTTGATTACACTTTGTTATTTGTGACTAATTGAAGCTGGCAATTAGTGATTTCATTGATGCCTGCA
This sequence comes from Magicicada septendecula, assembly GCA_034769895.1. NCBI lineage: Eukaryota > Metazoa > Arthropoda > Insecta > Hemiptera > Cicadidae > Magicicada > Magicicada septendecula. The sequence continues at coordinate 48,726,637 of CM068370.1, read as the reverse complement.
CTTTGTTTTCCACTGTATCATACGACGATCAGTGACACCGTCGTAACATGTTTTTAAAGGTTGGTTAAAGGTATTTTGAAACTGTAGAAAGAATCAGTTTGTAATTTATGATATTAACTAAGTTTAAAACTAAATAATTTGTAATCGAATTGGAAAGCCTTCAACGTGTCGTGTTTTTCATATAAGTAAAGTCAAACGTGGACAAAATTTTTAAATTTTAATTTTTTAACATATTTTGACTAACAGTTAAGCTCAAATTTTAGATCAATCAAAATCGTGTGCAGTTTTTCTAGACATGTCAGACTATTCCCCACGACACAGGTGATAACAATCTCATCAACTAGGCCTATAGGCAAAAAATAAAAAAAAATAAAGGACATACTCCCGATATAAGTAAAAGAAGTGAAATATGGGACTTAGGCGTTGAACTTAGTTTTGAAGTCTGTGTTCTTCTTCTTCTGATAGTTACTATCCGTTTCGGATCTTGGATATCATACAGACTATTTTAAAATTCTGTACTGCTCCACGGAATAAGTCAAACCAGGTCCTTAAATTTCTCAGCCATGAGATCCTCGGTCGCCCAACTCCTCTCTTTCCAAGTACTTTTCCCTGTAGTATGGACTGCAATAAGTAAAATCTCTGTTCATTTCTCATGAGATCTCCCAGATACTGAAGTTTTATTATCTTCACTGTGTTAATAACTTCCCTATATGTCTTCATCTTTCTAAGAAAATCAACATTAGTTATATGCGCTGTCTATGAAATGCTCAATATTCTATGGTAAAGCCACATTTCAAAAGATTCCAATTTTTTAGTTGGAACAAAACAACTCTATGTTAGTAAACAAAAACTAGTTCGTAATTAAAAGAAATACATTTTCTGATCAAAGCTTTACCCTTTGTCTAAATAGGAGTCCGCGAGCACCTCTATGCAGGTCGCCGAGTCATCCAACCAACTTTTGCATTCATTCATGTCGCGTTGACTTTACAAGTAAAACCACAATGTTTCAACCATATGAATGAACCAGCGGGTAATCTATTCTGCGGAACCATGAACTGTGTGTAGGCTGTAAGACAGTCATAGGCAAACTTTGAATTTATGGGTGCGCATACATGACTGAGGGCCAGTTTGATGGGCGCATCCCCTCCCACCACGTCGATGGAAAATAGAAAGGTGCGACACCACTGGTCAATAGCTGGACGTTACAAACATTAACTGTCGTAGAAAATTACAAAAATTAGCGACGTGGAACACCAAATCAAAAAAAGGTTTGCAGTATTTTTCAAATAAATTTGTGAAAATTTTTTTCACATTATGAGTAGGGCATCAACAATCTGTCATCATGCACACGCACGTTAAAACTAACAAATCTTTAAACAACAAAAATGGTTAAACAGGAACACATTTTAATAAAAATAAATTAAAGAACTTACCACAATAAGACACTTTATTTATTTTTATGGAGTGCACAGAAATGTAAAACTTGAAAAAATCACATTTAAAACATAAATGAAGGTTTCAGTTCCTTTTCTTGAAAAAACTAACAGTAATTAATATATTAGAAAAAAGTAAAGTTTGAAACGGCTTGTAGTATTTTATAATAAAATATTTCGTAGCAGGTACAATGCGGGTGCATTCCTTCGTTCAAAAGAAAAGAAAATTACAAATTGGTTCGCGGACTCGTCTAACCTTATCGACGGGCGCTGTGCTGCCGACTGCTGCTATAAGACATGTGCCGAGACAACTGAATTCAGAATAAAAAGAACAAACCGTCGATGTCTGTTAGAAGTTATTGCTTTATAGCTTCCTACAGTTTAACAGCTTTAGAAAGAACGTTGTAAAAAAATTGATTTCCGCATAGATTCTCCTTCCGTCCGTCTGATAGCGAAAGCATGTAAAATGTAAGCATGTCAGTCTAATGTAAAAAAATGACAAATGGATTTTATGCGCGCGCGTATGAGCATACAACTAGGAAGACACATGATCACAGCTGGAAGGCAGACAACTAACTAATCCCCACCACAAATCAAAAACTACTGACCCCCATTATAGTGTGCTTGCTGTCAAATTCTTCAATCCGTTTACAAACGTGTGTCCGCAAAATAAATGTGAATTTTTTACTTGCATGTTCCATAAGGAAATGGAAGTATGGTGATGGCGAAAACAATCGTGTTCGAGATAAGGGCTGATTCTGATTGTACTACCCTCAAAATGTGAAGAAAAGTCATTTTTCGAAAAGTGTCTGTGTGTGTGTCTGTCTGTCTATGTGTCAGTGTGTCTACGTGTAGAATTTTTTTTATGACGAACGATGACTGTCGCACATTCAAACGGAATCAAATACTTTTTTGCATACGTCCCTGAATTGTAGAGGACTCATTGTAGAGGAATTGATTTTGGTGAAGATCGGTTAAGGGGAAGGGTTAGTTTACCTGCAACGTTTTATGTTTTAACAAGAGTAAAATACTTAATTTTGATAAATAAAGTAGAAAAGAAGATCATAATAATCCACTGTGAAACGTAGATGAAATATCTATAAATGAAGAGGCTAGTTGAAGGGGTGGGTGTAATTTTCTATAAATGAAAATGATAGTTGAAGGGGGAAGGGATAATTTTTATTTATGTCATGTGTACTACGTTATCGGCAACAAAGAAGTAGTTTGTTGTTAAAATTCCTACCCAGGCTGTTTGGCGTGGTCCAATGTTTTCTAGAAAACCAGATGTTTCGGCAGTCCTATCGACTGCCATCATCAGTGAAAATCGAGTGCGCTAACGTGAGGTGCTATACGTTAGTGACCACAGTACTGAAGAAAGAAGTAATTTCTATGAAAATATTTCGTTTCGAAAATGATTTTAAATATAAATCTTAGAACATGGAAGTCATGTATGGTTCTCCATACCGATATTTTATAAATCCAACCCAAGAAAATAGTTCGTTACAGAAGATAACAGAACTTAATTACGAAGCTGGCAGTCCCGCTGAAACTAATTTGTTTTAATCATCCGATATCATTGTTAGTAAATTTTTATGTTAGCTGTTATTTTATTATTGAGTATTGATTGTGATTTGTGAAAAAAAAATGGGTTTTAACACAAAAGAAAGAGTATGTATTGTAGTATGTATGAATATAAAGAGTAGTATGAATATAGTATCTAGGCCTATGTAGAGTATGAATATTTGCAGAAACTTTCTCAGCAAAAAGGAATGTCTTTTTATAGTGCTTTTAAACATTACCAGGTTAGGCGTCTAAAAGCTTACCGAATTCTTGAGTCATAAGAGTTACTCCCAGCCAGAGCCCGAGCACTAGGGTCTCTGTAACCCGTAGCAAACATGCCCTCCCCCCCCCCCCCCCCGGCAACATGGATCATGAGGAAGGAGCTAGCAAATTTTTATTATTTTATTACTTACTAAACTGATAAACTAATTTTAATTCGGTTTGTAGTTTTCTTAAATTAAACACCTTTAGCTACAGAAAATGTCACTCACGACTTGCTTAAAAACTTTCAATCTATAAATTTTAATCTAACTTACAATATTAATGTAATTAAATGTTAAATGTAATTAATTAAATTACGGTAAATATTAATTTAGCAACACATGCAATAAGCACTGGACATGAATTCCCAGACATAACCAACATGACACTAATAAAACACATAGGGCCTACCACACATAGGCACCATAATGAACATTTGGAAAATTTACAAATATACAAACATAAAACACATAACAAATTAATACCTGAACAAATACAAATGAATACAAAACATGATACAATTTTCAAAGCTCTCAACATCGAAAATACACAAAATACTAATATATACACCACAATCATACACAAGTGGGAGAACTGACGCCACTGAACAATTTCAAACAGGCAGAATTTTGTCCCAACAGGAGCTGTACGATGCTCGATTATAAATAGGGCACGAAAGAAGCCAGCCTTCTTCTCGATCAGTCTTCAGTAGCGGCGGGACGCTCTGTCCAGTGGCGACGCGAATTTTTAAATTTTGTTAATTGAACAGTAGATGCGGACGGACGCTATGTTCGTCAGAAGTGCAAAAGAGTAACTCTTAATCTGTTTCCGAATACGAATATAGAACATACTTTACGATGTCTGCACACACAAACGTCCGTCAGTCAAGACAAGCTACTATGTTACATCATGCAGAGGAACGCTATGCTGAACAATAGAGGCGTCTGCTAGAACTACAGCAGCAGGTGCAGAGCAACCTCTCACACTATACTACATCAACCAGATGGGACCATGATAGACGAGTAACTGGAGGACGACAAATGGAACCTGGGGACGTGCAGGGAACTCCATCAGAAGAGGACTTACGGATCAACGGAGGACATGAGTAGGCCTATGAGCTACAAAATCAAGGTGACAGATAATCCATTTATAAATTTTAAATGAGAGACTCAAGACATTTAAAAGACATTTTGAATTTTAAACATGAATAAGAGTTTATGTAAAATGTAGATAAAGAGGTTCAGAGAATCTGATTTAAATTTAATAAAATATTTTCTCTGATGTTTAACGATTAACTTAGTCAATTTCAATGTTATTTTAAATTCTGTAGAGCAATCAATGATTACTATGTTTGCAATACATAAATTAACGTAGTTGAAAGTTATATAAAGAAAAAAAACAAAACTGCAGTAAAGCACACTATCAGACTGAGCAGTCGAATGTTAATATTAACAAATAAATATTTAGAACATAACTTTGTTACTGTAGAATATAAGATTTATTTAATGATAAATGTACTGCAACATTTGAACGTTTCAAGCGAACAATAATGAATGTTTATGGCGAAGTAAGTGAGATTTTTAAACACGCTTGTGGTTTATAAATAAAAATGATGAGAACTCGTTACAATTCAATCAATGACTACTCTTATTACCATTATACCCAAACTCCATTAATTGGTACACTTTACCAGTAATGTTATATAAATTTTGGGACTCCACAAATTAAATACATTTAAATTTGTAAATTGTTGTGTTACAAATAATTGGCGCTCCAAAAGCGTGGGGCTCCTCAAACACAAATTTAAATTTGTTATTTGTATTGTTACAATATATATATTTCTCGTTTTCTCTCGGAATAAAAATTTCATGGCTCGGGTTCCCCTGAGCCTCCTTGGGGTCCGGGGCCCCAGCCGACAGGCCAGTCCATCCCTGCCCAAGCCTGTTCTTTAATAATTTTTAACTTACTGTCTTTCCCCTGAAGAGTTAAAAATAAGCTTCAGCCTGTAGTCAAGTTGGATATGCTTCTTCAAGTCTGTCTTTGTAAATTAGGCTCGGGATTATTGCTATTGGCGTCGTTTTTCAAAGTGTTATCAACTAACTGCTAAGGATGTTGGATTTTATGGATAGTGTTTGGACTTTCTACTTCTTCAAGTTTATTTATTTTTTTATTAATGTCATCTCTATATATCTCTCTGACATTAGATTCCACATTATAAAGGATATGTTATATTCATATTAAGAGGTCTGGGGGGCATTTTGGTCAAAAAATTCTGTTTTAATTTTTTTGTTCCAAAATATTGTATGGAATATCTGCTTTCATTTGATACTAATTTTAAATTAATCTGACACCTAGAAAATTTTTTACGATTTTGTTTAGGTGATGGTGTCAGGGATAAACACTGTACAATATGTCACCCATTCGAGTTTATGTATATTTCGGTTTGTTGTAGTACACAGGACTATTGCTTTCTGCTCTTACTTCTTTTTGTATTTATACTACACATATGAATGAGCTTAAACTTATATTTAGAGACCTGGCTAACCCAGAACTTTTAAAAAAGTGTCTCCATGGTAAAAGTCAAAATCCCAATGAGTGGGTAAACAACATAATTTAGTCGCGCATTCCTAAAACTGTTTTTGTTTCCCTACAAACATTGGATTTTGCGGTTTATGATACAGTTTCTTGCTTTAATAGAGATTGCTTAACCAGATTCTTAGTGTTGAAACAACAAGTAGGTAAGAACTGTGCTGAAATTATGTTGGGTACTGATATGAAACGAGTGCGAAGAGCTGAACAATGAACTACAGAAAGAAGCCAGGTAGAAGAGAGCAGAAAAGGAAGCTGGAAAAAGAATTTGAAGCTGCAGAAGACCCAGATAAACCTTTATGTGCATCAGGACTTTATTAGGCAATGCACATAAATTCATTACATTGATGATTAATCTTCAATTGCTGTTTTCCAAAAATAGAATTTTTTTACACAAATGACCCATTAGGCCTATCTCAGGAACTACTAGAGATACAGACCTCACATTTTCGTACATGTGTAGGGCAAAAGGGTACAACTTTTAACACAGCGATTTTTTTTATACAATGTGCCTGTCACGAGAAAAAAAAAATATGCGATTTTTCTGAAGTGTTAAAATTTCTAAAATGGCTCAACGTAAGCATATCCTAAAACCCCTGTGTCGAACTTTCTGTTGAAGGACAATCAATCAATGGTAAAAGTTTCAAACAGCTCAGCTAATTAGTATTTGAGAAAACGGGTCATGAAGTCTAGTAAATTAACACGGGCGAAATAGGGCTTACAAACGCCCCTTAAATTATTTACTGCTAGCTGTTATAAGCTCCAAGATGCAAAAATATTCAGTACGCAAATACTATTTTGTCATTTTCGCGCCCTTCCAGCACGGCGCCCGGCGCCTCTTGCTCCCTCAAAGTGCTAGCATTGGTCCCAGCGGATTGTAGTGCTAGACTCCGCTACTCTTAGTGTCAACTGGTTTGTTTTCGACATAATATTCTGCTCAGATGACTCAGGTGGCTCACCTAGCACCATTTAAGTGGCTATTTCAAATTGTCTCTGCTGGAGCACTGATACTCTGCTTTCCATGAACGACCTTTGCAGTCTCAAAAAATTGATACATGATAGGTTATTCCTTAGTGGCGTGTTATCGGTCCTATTTCAACACCTGACCTCTGTCGAGAGATTTTTAATGCGGTTTATTGCATCTTTAGAGATAGGCGAAAGAGACTCCTGGTTTCAGCAAGATGAGGCCACATGTCATACAACAAGAACAACAATAGAAATTGGATCTCAGTCAGTTGAATTTTTCTCTCGTTTGTTCTATATCATATCCCTGATAATTAAAGGTCGTCGTCTTCTATTTCTTCTTACAGTAATTCACTGTTTTTCCTACTCTATCATACCCCATTCTCCTTATGTGGCCGTTCCGTTTCAGTAAATTTCAACACTACTTTCTTTGTTCGATCTCAACTTTTATAGTTTTATACTTCAATCAGTAAATAAGTTAGGAATTTTGAATACCTGGGCTAAGTGTGTCTTATAATGCAAGCAACGATGTTGTAAATAAGTTGCACAATTTCAACCTTATGTGCGGGACTATTAGGCGAACCCTTAAGTCAGCAAGTAAAGGAACATGCCTAAAATTCTACAAGGTGATAGCCCTTCCCACCCTTCTTTATGGGCTTTAACGAAATCCCAGACCAGTCGCATGCAAGCGGCTGAAATGAGATTTCTCAGGCACGTGGCAGGGTATACTCTCCATGATCATAGAAGGAACACAGATATACGGCAGGAACTGAATATTATGAGTATACTCGACAGGATCGCCCAGTATTGGCTGAATTGGTGGGAACATCTTTACCGAATAAATGACTGCAGCATCCCCAAACAACTAATGATCTATAAGCCGAGAGGACGGAGAGGTGTGGGACGTCCGAGGGAGCGCTGGAGTGACCAGCTCTAATCTTTGCCTATTTGAGACCGGGACAAACCATCGTTGGTTTAATCCATGAAGAAGAAGAAGAAGAAGAAGAAGAAGAAGAAGAAGAAGAAGAAGAAGAAGAAGAAGAAGAAGAAGAAGAAGAAGAAGAAGAAGAAAATTATGATTATGATGATTATAGTGGTGGTGGTGGTGGTGGTGGTGGTGGTGGTCGTCGTCAACTGTTCTAGTTTACCAGATTCTATTTTATTAGAAAGACAGAATGAGGATTTTTATTTTATTTTATCTGTTTATATTTCGGAATTATTTTCCTGAAGACGGTTGCTAAGTTTAACTTTTTTTTAACAACGTTGATTTTTAACAATCAAATAAACAATAGATACCGTCCGGTTTTTCACATTTTAACACTAATAGTTTATCACTTTTAACGTTTAAAGATGGTGACCAATGTAATGTTTTGCGTTCTGTAAAATGTGATTCATGCAGGCGCGAGGGTGAATTCTATCAGCTTATTACATTAGTCCAGTATACATGTTACCGGCAAAGTACGAGTACAAAATAATGAATTTTACAAAGTGCCTAGGAATTTCATACAATGCCTGAATCCAGCCGCCAAAGTATGAAATAAAACAATTTCATACATTGGCTAGGCATTGTATAGAATGCCTAACGTCTTCTAGGTAATGTATAGAAGACAATGTGTGCGCTATGGTTTCATGTTCTGAAAAGTGTGTAGACTGCTGCAGGGATATGCATAGTACGTGTGGACACTAGTAGCAATAGTGGAGATAAGTGTGACGATGACAAGAAGCTGTGTACTCTCTACTTCAAAATAAAAATTGCAACTGAAGAATGGAAAAGGTCAAATTCATTTCTAGAACTTCAGACAAAGAAGATGAAACCTGATTTTGACCAAAAAAATGCCTCCAGCTCCTGTGGGCGCGTCTGTTCGTGTTCCAATTCCTCAAGTAGACAAGGGGCGGGAAGATCTTCGAAACATTCTAGCAATCGTCGTGAGTGTGACAGATGACGGATTTTACAAACTGGGAACCACTAACATATTGTTAAAGCAGCTATACACAAAATCGCAGTTCACTGTATGCCCAAGACCACTAATGGGGGTTGAAGATGTTCCTAAACAAGAAACCGCACTTCGTTCTGCTGCTACTGCCCAATCATCAGGATCCGGACAAAGGTTTGTAAAATGTGTGTGCAGGAGTAAATGTCAAAAAAAAATGTAATTGTGTAAAAAATGAAAGAAAGTGTATTTCAAAATGTCACAGCTCTCTGTCTTGTTGTGACAAGTAGAGTATATTCCATGTATTTAGAGTTAATAGGCACGAATAATATCTAATGTATTTTTTTAACCAAATAGGTTAAAAAAAGTTCTTATACAGTATAATTTTAATAAAATAAGCTCTGAACATAATTAAGTAGAGAATAGATAATCTCGAAATGTCACACAAAGTCCTCCTTCGTGTAAAATCAAACAAATGTGTGTGACTTTGTAATAAAATGTTTTTATTTTGAACGTAGTAAGCTTATTTTACACTTTGCACTGGCATTATATAGAATGCCTAGGCAATGTACAGAATACCTGGGAAAAGTATAAAAAACATTTGAAAAGTATTCTATCCTACTATATACTTTGCCAAAAAACTCCAGACATTGTATGAAATGGCTAGATATTCTATAAAATGCCTGGATTACACACTTTGCCGGTAACATACACGTTAGTACAAATGCTAGAGTGTAGAGCACTTTCAATTTTCAACTTCCTCGGTCTGATATAGTCACGGCACAATTGGTCGAAACGTGATCTCACTGACAAGAGTCCACTTCGTATGCGGTACTGTGCTGGTTACATCTCTCTTTCTGTTTCGGTTGATAAACCAATTTGCGGTTTTCCATTTACTTGTAAGAAACACGGTTCTATAATTAACAACAGTATCGAGTCCGTTCTCCATTGAACTCCCCACCACCACTTTGTCGAAACCTCACTTAACCCGGTTGTTAATCGTATTATCTAATCCAGGGGTCTCCAAACTTTTTCACTTGAGGGACAAATTGAAAAATCTTGGAAGTCAGGTGGGCCAACACACACACACACACATAGAGTAAACTTTTTCTTAAGTTTACGAAATAATCAAGTCAATAAAAGAGATATTTAAATGAAAATTAAGCAGACCTATCCAAAGAAAGCAAGTTCCTTTATTCAAAATAATACAAGTAAGGAAAAAATAAAATTCCAAGGTATTTCTTATGTATTATTTTTTTGCTTCCTTATGTACGTACATATAATGTCTGTGTCCATTTTGGGTCCAATTTTGATGCTCCTATCACTAGAATGGATTTTAAGTGTTCGTCTGACAAGTTAGGCATGTACTTTGAATTTATAGAGGGAGTCAGATCCGAGCGCACGGGGGGAACAGGAATCTTCGCTTTAGATTGAGTGAAAAACGTGATTCGTTCAAAGCACCCAAACGAACAAGCACATTAACCACGTAAATGTATTAAACTTGTACAAAATATTACAACGTTTTACTGAACTCATTTCTTGTTTATTGTTTTGTAAGGTGTTATAATATTTGAAGTATTTTGACGATCTATTTAAAAATTGCATGCAGCATCGGCCCGGCTGCCACGAGCCGGATCTATCCCCCTGATCTATTCCAACGTGTTATATTGCCTTCAGCTGTAACATTTAACCCAAAACACGTTTACTTTCTGACATTGTTTATTTTTACATCGCATATTTTAAATCTCATCGATTATTCTCTGTCGAAACATTATAAGGCAAACAAAACATGTCGCTAATTCGGATATGATTCACAGTTTCCCCCCAATATCGATTGTTCAATTAATAGTTTCAGGAGCTATACGCAAAACGCTTTTAAAAGGCGATAGTGGTACATACGTAGTGGTTAACCCCGTATTATTAAAAAAATTGTTAATCCGGTTAGCTGCATTTAAGGTGAAGAGAGAGAGAGAGAGAGAGAGAGAGAGAGAGAGAGAGAGAGAGAGAGAGAGAGAGAGAGAGAGAGAGAGAGAGAGAGAGAGAGAGAGTCCCGCAGCATAACACAACACTTCTAATTGTGTCCTGCGGCGAAATACCAAGGGTTAGCCGCACGTGACTCTAATATAAAATTCTTTTCATTAAACATTCGGATGGGGTTTTCTGCATATAAAACACGATAGTCGAGTAAAGGGGAGGGGGGATGGAAAGGGAAAAGCGAGTGAGTGAATGAGAGGTTTCATTTACAACGCATTAAATTTTTGGATAATATCTTAGTACTCAAATGTGTGTGTGTGTGTGTGTGTGTGTGTGTGTGTGTGTGTGTGTGTGTGTGTGTGTGTGTGTGTGTGTGTGTGTGTGTGTGTGTGTGTGTGTGTGTGTGTGTGTGTGTGTGTGTGTGTGTGTGTGTGTGTGTGTGTGTGTGTGTGTGTGTGTGTGTGTGTGTGTGTGTGTGTGTGTGTGTGTGTGTGTGTGTGTGTGTGTGTGTGTGTGTGTGTGTGTGTGTGTGTGTGTGTGTGTGTGTGTGTGTGTGTGTGTGTGTGTGTGTGTGTGTGAGGGAGAGGGAGAGAGTTTTACAAAATGTAAGTAATGACTAAATGAACTCTGTTAAAGTTGATACTCTTTACCCGGCTATTAGGCCGTGGACCATCGATGTAGGACATACTATATGGATCGCGTGCTGACGGGCAAAGTGAACGGCAGAAAACGTTCCTATGCATGTACAGATTCCCCCACCATGGAGAAGATAAAGCGTTTGGCGCAAAGTTAACACGTCTACTAAACGAGTCATTCAGTCAGTAATGCTTTAAACGAGTCAAATCATCAAGTAATGTAAATTTATGATTATATCTGACAGTAAAAAAATGAATATATCAGCTTGTAAAAACTTTGCCGGAACAGTGTTTAGAAAACGCATTTCAAACAATGATTTTTCTGAAGACAGCCATGAAGTAAAACTTATCAAGTTAATAGGAACATTATTTTATAAAATCTTGTGCTATGCTATTGATAAGGAAAGAACCGCTGCAGCTACATTCTCTGAACTCGGTGTTCACCAAAAGTTAAATAAATTTCTGTTATTTAGTAATGTTCAATATAAACATGTTTATGTAATTAATATGTAGCTAATTAAATAAAATAAAAAATTTTAATTAAAATTAGCATTGCTAAATTGAAGACTTTAACCACCACGGCGAGCGTATATGCCAGCTTCTTTTACGCAAAAAACGTTTTAAAATTTACGGCTCACGTCTTTTATTCTTTGTTTCCTTTATTTTTAACATTTATTCGTCTGAAATTGCATTATTCGTCTAGCTTTAACATTAAATGTTCATAAATAAGTATTTATGAACGCAATAGAACTTAACGATTAACTGAACTAATGTTACAGAATACTGAAATCTTACAGCAACACAAATGTGTTCATTTTGGAAAAGAGCTTATTAAAAAACGTTCCACTTTAGAGTCATTACCGCAATAGAACTTAACGATTAACTGAACTAATGTGTCAGAATACTGAAATCTTACAGCGACACAAATGTGTTCATTTTGGAAAAGAGCTTATTAAAAAAAGTCCCACTTTAGAGTCATTAATTAATATTAAAATGTGACATAGCTATACAATTTAACGCAAAGTATGCTCCGCTAAAGCACCAAAAGGTATAACAAAGCAGAAAACGTCAGACTTTGTACATGTACAGTAGGCCTATACGTAGGCCAATAGCGTACGCAGTATTCTAGCCCCCATTAGTGCAGCGGTCGGACCGAACTCAGTGAATGCAGCACGCGATCCATATAGTATAGGCCTACCATTGATGCCGTGGACTAATGCTGTTAATTACAACAGACGTTTCGGTCCCATCATTGGGTGCCATCTTCAGTGTATACGACTGAAAGGTTCGTTCTTTACCATAGTAGGCCTGCTGCGGGAACTGATGAACACTTTACCAATGAACCTTTCAATCGTACGCATTAAAGATGGCCTCCAATTGTGTAGCCGAAACCTCTGTTGTAATTAAAAGCATTAGACCACGTCCCACAATAGGCGGGCATGGGATAACAGAGTTGACGCTGGCAGTGAGAGCCTGAGGCATCAATTATGAATGTATGAAGATTGTAACAATGCGTATAAGATTATTATTAGAAACTACAATGTGACCCATAGCGTCTAAATAAATCACATTTTTTCCACTCTTATTACAATAATTTTCGTATTGTTTTTCTTTTTGTCCAAAACACTATCTTATCAGTTTTTTCCAAAAATACTGGGAAGCGACAATAAGAAAACAAAATAGACGATTAATCAAACGACAGATTTATTTTTAAAATGTTCCCTCTAATCTTAGAATTCCGCAAAAAAAAAGTACAAAAGTGACGAATTTACTTGCAAAATTAAATTACGGTCTACCACCTGTGTCACCATTTTAAAACTTTAATAATTTACAAAACTTCTTTAAATACAAATCAGAACTTAATATAGCCTACATTAAGATCATCAGTGACTTTTCATGAATAAGCCTACAATGACTGAAGTAAGACTATGCAGAGAAGTGGTCAGACCCTCGTTTTTACCTTTGCGTCAGAAGCGACATTCTAAACCAGCGGCTCCAGGATATTTCGAGTGAACCACAGTTGGTAATTGCATAAGTGGAGAACCACAGCACCAGAGAACAGTGGCACAGAGTGGAACAAAGTGCAGAATACATTTCTGCACAAATGTTCGTGTTTCATCCACAAACATGTTGGTTTGTCTTTCACACATCGACAGCATCTAAACCAGACACGCGTAGCAGAAGAAACCTCTGTTGGAGTGTTGCTTGAACAGTACCGTTGACGTTCCTTTACACCATCGAGCCGCAGAGCGATATAGAAGCCAAAGTAACTTTCAATCAAGGCAAAAGGCAATTTTTTGATAAAAAGTATATCATCTGAAAAAACATTTCACACAGCTTTGGGATAAAGCGTTGTTGTGTTTTATGATATTTCCTACTTCTTATCTGGTAAAATCAGGTTTAAACTATATTAATTATCTACTCAGCTAAACACTCCTTAACATAATCGACAGACATGATTTTCAGGTATCCTTTACACAGATATTCAGTATAGAACTGTGTATCAACAGCTTGTCATCAAGCATAAGGGTCAGATTGATTGAAAAATACTTTAATGTAGAATAACATTAGCAGAGATAAGGTTAATCGGACGGATAAATGGAAAAAGTGTGAGACCGCATTAGAAATGAGACGAAATTTGGGAGTGAAGCCCCTCATGGAATTACTGGAGGTGAGGCAATTAAAGCGATTGGGACGTGCACGAAGACCAGTAAAGCAAGAAACAAAAAACAGTTGCTCGAAGTAAAGTCGGGGGGTCAGAGACCAAGGTTGACATATTAGTCATACATTGATAGACTGGATTAGCACATTGGGGGGGAGGGGAATCTATTGGAAATTAAGTTTGTGTAGACAGGAATAGGTGGAGACAATGTATGGAGGTTCTCCTTACAACTCGACGCTGAGAGACAGAACTGGTAGATAAAGAAAAAGAAGACGGAGAAGTATTTTGTATAAATTTTAAAGACGTTTAAATAGCTGCTTATCTCCCGGCACGATAGGTGACCACGGGAAGAAGCAAGGTTGGAAGGAAGCCACGGATAGTGGTAGTTTGAGAAATTCTACTCTAAACGATTAAGATAGTGCAAAGATGTGAGGTCACAGAAACAAGGATTTCAAGAAAGGCACTCAGCAATTCGAGGAGGGACAGGACAAAGAGTCAATGTACAAGAAAGGAGTAGGACATATTCATAGTAGTTTGAATGAATAAAAGAGCGACGAGTGGGATTCTCATATTTCACGAACGACTGACAAAATGGATGGTTGAGGAAACAAGACATGAAAAACCAAGAGGAAATAAGAGCGTCAGCATAAGCGCAAAAACATGTGGAAGAAAAGTACTATATAACAACAAACGACAGATTATCTAAAAGAGAAAAAGGCCAACATGCAATCGTCAATGTGAAAATACAGATTCAGATACAGACCTCTGTCTTAGTAAAATTTGGTCTCGAATTAATTCTCTAAGAATTTAATCTAATTAATAGTTATGGCAAAAGCAACTTTAGTCGAAAATTGTTTACTAGACAGTAAAAAATATTAATTACTGTATGTTAGGTTTTGGGGATTCCAAACCCATGCGATGCTTTTAAAGAGGTCTCTTCCGTTTACAGCGTGTTGGGCTTTGGAAATTCTGAAAGAATTTAAATAAGTGAATACACGTGCATGAGAAAGCGAGCATCGGTATTAAAATTCTCTCTCAGTTCTGAGACCCCATCCTTTCTAAAAGTTATGATGCATTTCTAACTGTACCGCTTTTATCAGACAAAATCAATGAAACCACAAAGATCGTAAAAGAGAAAAGCCATCATATTTGCTCTGATAAGTTGCCGTATATCCCAATAGATAATTTTCATTATTAAACATTAAAATGCTCTTACGCAATAAAATTAATATTGGTCAGATCGGAATTCAGAAAACTACTTTTCTAACAATGTCAGTTTTATTGTGTTTTCTGATGTAGGAAAAGGGAAATCGACTCTATACAGTAGGAGTAATATATACGATTCAAATCTCATTTTGCCTGTTTTCCGAAGTAAATCGTAATGGTTTTACATTTTCTCATCTATAACACGTTCATTTTAAAAAGGACTCGGAGTTTAGAACCTAATAATTTCTTCAGTTATTTTCGCAGAAAACACTTACGTAATAATTCATATTAGGTAAGACGTAGTTACAACTTCTTTTGTAACACATAAAATAATATTTGCATAGTTTCTGTTTGTCGTGACGAGAAAAATATTTCATTCACTACGAGTCAACATCGCGATTAGCGTTTGTTTGCCCCCGGCTAAGCGAATCCCAAATCCTAAGTTTGTTTAGTTGAGTTCATAATGCAAAGGGCATCGTCGAGGTTCTTGTCCTTTAATCCTTCAATTTACCACCCTCTCGTAATCATCTCCACCCTCGACCGTATCACACGCCTCAGATTTTTTATTTCTGTAAATAACAAACCGTTGTAATCGATTCCTTAGGCGTTTACGGCTGGCGTCGCAGTTGTTAAAACTACTGTCCGGGATGTGAGGCCGTGGCCTTCCACTTTCAATAGCAGACGCTTCAACCTCGCTTCTGAAGGCCATTTTCAGTGTTACAAAGGACTTGACTCTCCCAACTCACCCTTATATTTTATAACTTTGCACCTCACGCTGGGGTTCTCTGGACTCCAAAAAATAAAAATTTAATTTGGCATTAAAAAATGTTAATCATCTATTTTTTATAACTGGGGATTAATTATAATCTAGTTTTCAGTAAGTAAATCACTTCCCAGAATGTTCTTGAGGAAAACCTAACCTTCGGCGACCACTTATAAAAATTAACACAATTTTTTGTAAAAAATGTTAGCAGTGTTTTTATTTTGAAAGAAATGACACAAACGTATCTAATTGTGGACAAAATAGTTTTTTTTTTATTTAAGTATATACTAGAAAAAATATTAAAATATCTCAGTACTGTAAACAAACACATTACTTTATTTAATGCACTCACTACACATCAGTACTCAAATAGGAGTGAACTTGATAAAAACTTGAATCTTCTTTGTGTCATACTAGAACTATACAATGACCTTTTAAATTTTATTAACCACATTTTTCCTAGGCTAACTTGAACATCCTATTTTACACCGGACAAATAAAGAAGTGCCAAAAATGCTTTTATTTCAGAAGAATCATTACTGTTACGGTACCTCTGTCTGTGAATTACTGTTGAAATCTTGCTCTGTATTTCTTCATTTGTTTGTTTACTAATTATTGAAATAATATTATCATAAAAAAATAATTCCCAGGCGTCCTTTCGTGTTTCTACATTACGTACTACACCTTTTGAACCAGGTTAGTGGGCTACAATATCTTCAGCTCCTGTTGTTCCTCTCCTTGGAGGATCTGTTATGCAATTGTAGCCAGATTTTCCTGTAAAAAGCAAACTCATTTGTGAACCTGCCACCAGACAATCTTTAGGTAAAGTGGGTGTAACGTGTCCTTCACTGCATTCACTTTCTTCTGTACCTAAAGGCCCTTGTGTTTCAATGAAACCAGGATCATAATCAGAGCTGTCACTACCAAAATTGTCTTCAAATTCACCTTTCAAAATTTCTATCTGTATCTGATCTTCAGTTAAATAACGCAAAGTCATATCAAAGCAGATTATTTCTAAATAAATTTTCTAGGCAAAATACTAAAAAAAAGTTTGTAAATATCTATAAAAACAACACTTAGAACAGATACTGCACAGCATAAAAAATATACGCGAAATTCACAGTGGGGTCCAGAGAACCCCAAACGAATTTTAAACACTCACTACTCAACTGCTCAAGGTCAAGTGGCTGAAAATTGGTTGTAGCTGGGAATAATACTTGGATGGGATACTGCGGCACTTGTAATTACGGACAGCTTGTCACTATGTTTTTATGTCCTTTCTGACACTGAAGATGGCGTCCAGAGGCGAGGTTGAAACGTCTAGTGTTGAACATGGAAGACCACGTCTTACAGGTCTAACAGTAGTTTTAACAATACCTGTTAAAAGCAATATCCCAATTACTTTTTGTCTTCCGTTATACTTCCTAGCATGGGATTCCTACGGATTTCATATTATCATCGTATGTGTTTATGGTATATAAGCTGTTCAAAAAGCAAACGATAAAATCTTAAAACAGATTATTAATCTTCATAACTCTCGCCTTTCCAAAGGCGGCCAACCTCGTCGATTTACAATGATTCATGAAATTATTATCACGATTATTTTCCCTACTTAATTTTAGGCATTTTTCTGATTCGTCTTTAAGTATTCGATCAGCTTTCCTTGAGGTACTTGAAGAACGTGAGTATTTTGAAAATGTTTGTGGTACAGAATGCTACTCCGCAGCTAGTAAAATACATCTGGCTGCCGCTTGTAGCATAGTGACATACCACCAATTCCTTTACTGTAGTTTTAGAGGTCTACCTCCCCTTATGGTGATCCTTCCGCTTTATGGACCAGATCGTTTATAAACGGACTCCCTGTTTATAATAGTCTTCCGCTTTCCGTTGATAAATCTTTGTCTGTTCTGTCTACCTTAGATCTACTCCTGTATCGTAGGTAGGAGACCTCACTGGATACTATTTGTCCAGCCCTGATGAACCCTGAAATTTAAACGAGGTTGTTACTTCCGAAGTTGTATGTGTCATGGTTATAAATGCTTAAGTTATAGGTTGACTCTCCCATGATGTGTCTGATGTGACCTCATGCTTATGTGACGATTTAAAGGCAATTTAAATCGCACAAATAAATTTTTTTGTTCTTATAACAAGTGAGAGTATAATCCACCCTCCCTCTGTACCTAGATACCTGTATCAACTTGTAAAAAGGCTAGTACGAATATGCAAAGTACACTGTTATTAAGTGAAAACTAACAATCATTCTATTTAAATAAAAGACGTAATAATAATAAATGAAATACCTAACTCCTAACTAAGAAAAGGTAGGATAATTTATAGTAGTTAATTAATGGACAATTAATAATAATAAAAGTACGAACTAATTTTCTCTCGGCGTGTAAACTGCGCCCGCTTCCCTACTCTCTGCCGCTAAACTAACGCCAGTCGACCGAGAATCTCTGACATGTAAGCAGCTTGAAAATGTGTCGTGAAGTTAAACTTACGTTTATGTTGCTAAAACGATGTAACAAGAAGTTAGTGCTTCTCATTTACATAATCCACATGTAGCTAAAACGAAATGAAACTTAAAACTACTAATGTAGTTCAGATGTTCAGAAACTATTATACATAAAAAAAAACTTAGCCGACACATCTCTTTATGAAAAGTAAATGGTAAGATATGTTCCATACCATGTAAAAGGTAACATTAGTGCTGTTAAAAAATTAAATGTGAAAAGTGAACACCAACGTCGGGAGTGAAGTTACGACAACAACTGTACGAGCTCCAAGTAGCAGAATCCCAGCGTCATGACCTAGATCACAATTCTGAAACAACAAACTAAATGGAGGAACCAGAACGACAACGAACTACATCCAGGAAAACCTACTGACGACCCGCCGCAGATTCACGTTATACTCAGGTGACACTAAACCGTAACTTCTGTGCATATATTGTTTTTAACAACTACAACAAAAAGAACAGTAAAGTTTCTTGTAAAGACTCATTTAAATCACATAAATATTAGCATATTAATGTTTGTAGTTTCTGTAATGAGATAGTAGTAATCTGATGATGGTTAAACGTAAAAGTTAATATGAAATTATATCAGACTAGTCTTCAAATAGTTTGGATGATGTTGAAGTATGTTAGAATATTATAAAGTTAGAACCCGGATCCGTGGTAATCAAAGTAATACACAGCTGTATGATTTTGAGATAATAAGAGTAACAATTTAAAGAGTATTTGATGCAGAATCTATAAGAATTTTCTTTTAAAGTAAAGTAAAAACAAAAAGATGACCATTAAAGGTATTATGTTTAAATCCGTAGTTAAGATACAATAATAAAGAGATGTTTTCGCTAATATCCAGAGAGTGAATAAATTTATGTAACCTTGAGAAAAATTCCTGATATATACATTGTCCTAATTTGTTAATTTGTTGGTAAGTAATTTTTACTAACTACGGCAGCTAGTTTAATTAACAGCAACCAATTAAACTGGTTCCCTAGGTTATAATGTCTTAACAGGAGAGATGTTATACTTAGAATTACTGAAGAGGATTATAGTGGGGGGTTAATAAAATTTATTGGTTGATTCTTTTTTGATATTTCATCTTCGCTGTTTATTTGTTGCTGTTTTAACCAAATATTTCATTTTGTCCAGAACTTTCATACTCTTACCATCAATTTCCGCATACTAGGCTAGTAAAACCTTTAAAAATAAGTTTTCTGTTTCCAGTTCTTAATCTCAGAGACAACTATATACTTTCATAGCTGGCCTAAGTAACCGTCTTCTCCAACTCGAATAAGATAATCAATGCAAATATCGTCTCTAAAATTCAATTAAAATTTGATAAATATTTTACATCTCTCTATTGTAATTGTTAGGATTTTAGTAGACTATCTTACGAACAATCAATACCTGTTAATATATTAGTTAAAATAGGTATCACAGAAACTTGTCTGTAAATGTCTGGAAAGTTACAATAAACTTTGTTAAAATATTATGCCGCGTGTGTAGTGCGTGTGTGCGAGGATACGTAATTATCTCATGGGATATTTATATATAACGCATTAATTTAAAAAACTTAAGTCAGAATACTCATAATAAAAAGACTTACCTGATGACAATAGTTATTTTAAAAATCAGTAACAGGATGTATGTCTTTTTTAAGAAATAAAGGTTTATAGCCCATGAAGTCGGTCATAAAATATTTCGGGTTTTCGAACAAAAATTGTTCTGTTCTTAAGCCTTCTAGCACAGGAAATTTATTATCTGTAAGAAAAGTACGAGAAGGGGTTCCTGAAGAACTAATCAGATTACGATAAATTTAGTTTCAAACATAAGACTTGGACATCCAAGTCACTCTCTCTTCGGAATCGATAACGAGTGAACGCTGTGCTGATACAAGCGATCGGTCTACCTGTCGTAAGTGAGAATATTTCTAGAGTTACTGCAAAAATTATTATAATTGTAATAATCCGCGAGCGTGCAAGATACTCCGATTAGGGACACAGACACTTCAAGCTGACTGTACGCATAACACACCAGAAGCAATAACAGTGTTGTTTAAACCTCCAATCTCTACTAATTCATACAGTGCTTCTATACGGTATCATATGTTTATTGTCTGATACAGTCCATATGTAATTAAATATTGTAGTCCACTGTAGTATACTTTAAGGGGAGCATGTAGGCTACCATTTAACTTCAAAATTTTCTTTTTTTTAATAAAAGGCCTAAAAAAGTCTCCCGTTAATTCTGTTTAAGAAAATATATAACATTGCATACCTTTATAGTAATTTACTACGTGTAAAATTTAACAATGACATGCCTGCACATCTTAGGCACGCGCCTGGGTAGGTCGCGCCGATGAATTCATGCAGTACAACTTCGTACGTACTTTCTTGTTACAAATAACTTTCATATATATATAATAGATTTTAAGCATGACATTCACTGCCAGAAGCAGTTATGGAGGTGATCGATCCTGTATTCAAGGACCTATCACACTCAAACTTGTTGAAACGCTGTTTGCATGGAAAAACGCAAAACCCTAATGAAAGCATAAACTTATTTGGAACAGAATGCCAAAATCAACTTTTGTTGGATGTCAGACATTATAACTAGGAGTTACAGATGCAGTGATATGTTTTAATGAAGTAATGTGGGTCAGTTACAAAATGTAATGTGGTTGAGAGGTTGGGCATAAAACTAGGAATATTCATGGTTGAAGAACTCACGGAAATCGGGAAATCGACAAAAATTGTTAAAAAAGCAAACAAAGAAGTTGAGGAGGAAAACAAAAAGAAGAGGATCAGAAGGAGGCTGTTAAAAATAAAAAGAGAAGACAGTGATAGTGCTGATTGTTGTCCTGGGGCTTTTAGTTCAGTTTAAGTGTTAATCCAACTTCAAACTCAATTTCTCGAAAGTGCAGTTTTTTAATTTTAGGTACTATTTTTGTAAAAACTAATAGGCCCACAAACTTAAAATTTGGCAAAACTCTTCTTCATTACTTGCATTACTTGGTAAGTAAAGTGTACCACTTTTGTTTAATTAGTTCAAGTGTACCCTAAATATTTATTCATTAATAAATAAAAAATTTCTGTAAAGAAATTTAAAAAATAAATTATTTTATTTCACCAAAACTATAAATTATTTTTTGCTGAATGTGCATCATTTTAAGCATGTATATACTTATAATAAGTGTTAAAAATTTCAAGTCAATGTATAAAGTAGTTTTTGAAATAATAGTACCGAAGTCATGCCATGTTTGCTCATTTAAAATACATTGTGACTCTGAAGGCTACATGCTCCCCTTAAGTTTTAAAATTATTTGTCTCAAAACGGCTACCAATTTCTTATGTAACTGGAAAGTTGATTTTTTTTAACTGATTAGTGATAGCTAAAGTATATTATTCAGATTTGAGGTCAGATTCCATGACTTTAATTTAAAAAAGTTCCACCACCTTCGCAGTGAAAGTTTATACAACCGTAAAGAGAAATACGGTATCTACATGGCCGAAAATGACCCTGTGTACGTACAGTATGACGCGGGCCCGAATCCCAACATTAATTACACAAAATGAATATCATTAGTTGTCGTGTAGGCTACATGGTTGTTCGTAAACGGTTTTAAGGATTTAGAAATAGACAGTGTATATTGTTACGTAATGCGGAAAAAGAATTACACCATTATAAAACATTCTACGTGTTTGTCGGATGTTCCAGTGGAATCCGGCTGTAATGTTGTGTGCGTACGTGATCTCAACATGCCCTCGCGAGATTTTCTAGACTTCGCCAGCCGCGCGCACTGTGTCAAGGCTGCAATCGATTACGTTCTAGTGTAGAGCTGACGCGTAGTATGAACGTTTCTGGAATTTCGGCGGGGTGTAAATACAAGTACTCACCGACGCTTAGTTTCAGTTTTAGTGCGACATATTCCAGTGCGGTTCGAAGTATTGTGGCGAAGTGTTATGTGTTACATATTTGTGCGGGACAATTGTATAATACAATTGTGTTTTATACTCGTTGACATTATTATTGCGTGTGAATAATTTTTATTTGATTTGTTGTAAGAGACTATCTTGTTGATTACAAACTGTTTAATTGTGATGATTAAAGCTGGCGATTAGTGACTTAATTGGTGTCTTGTATTTTGTTTTGCACTGTACCATACGACGAACAGTATCAACCCACGTATTCGTCCTGATAGGATCAATTCGTCGTCTGAAGCATCTGCAGTCGACATTAAAGGGGAGTAAACTTATATTATTTATGTACAATTTTTAAAGGAATTGTTTAAAAGAAAGAATCTACTACATCAATAAAGACTTTCATGTTTAAATAAAGCAAACAAAACCTTTCAAATATTAATTTATTTTATTGTTAAGTAATTAAATTTTAGTTTGTTCTAAGAAGGTCAAGAGAGACATATTAATAATTTATTTATAAACTGTAGACTATTAAAACCATAACAGACTGTCAGAAAATTATAGTATCATTACAAACTCACGTCATTCAAATAACACATATCTCGACTAGTTATTCTATGCGACACCTACACGTCGCAATACAAATTACATAATACCTATCCGTCTGTCGCTCCAGTGACAGGGTCTTGCAAGTGAACGACAATTGTACGATTTTCTATGAACTACGTGTAAGCAAACAAAACAACTTACCTTACCGAATAGACGGCGTACTCACATCGAAAGCTAGTAAACCCCCATTCACACAATACACAATTCTCTGGTTTCGTTTCGGTCCTTCATTCTCGGTCACTGAGTAGTAGATAAATGTTTATATAATTTGTAGGTCTATATTTTATGTTGAATTTAGAGAAATATTAAATTATATTATAAAAATTATAAAAAATCTATATTAAATTCTTAAAATTAGAGCAAGAATTGCTATCGCGAAAGAGGCATTTAATGGGAAGGAAGATAAGACTGCTGTTTGGCAAAATTAATAATAAGAATTAATTAATTAATAAGAATTTAAGAAAAAGGTTGGTCAAATGTTATGTGTGGAGCGTTGCTTTATATGGTGCAGAAACATGGACACCGAGGAAGGAGGATGAGAAAAGATTAGAAGCATTTGAGATGTGGGTTTGGCGAGCAATGGAAAAAGTGAGGTAGGTTAATAAAGTAAGGAATGATGACGTTTTAAAAAGAATAGGGGAAGAAAGAAGAATCCTGAAGGTAACAGAAAATAGGAAAAGGAATTGGTTAGGTCATTGTTTAAGAAGAGACAGCTTGCTTACAAGTGCCATGGAGGGTGTCACAGAAGGAGGAAAAAGAAGAGGGCGTAGAAGAATGAAGTTACATAGCATTAAAATCAGAGGGTGTTACGAAGAAAGAAAAAGACTGGCATAGAACAGCTTTGGAGAGCTCTTACCATTTGAAGACCTGCCTTAGGGCAGAACACCAAATAATAGTATTTTATGTTTTACATTTATTGGCCTGAAGACGGATAACGATTCACATTGTACTCGAAAACCTGCTTTTTGAAAATTAAATCAATTATGGCTTTTTCATATAATTTAATGATTTATTTTTTCCGTTTCTAGATCACAATCTATGAGATTCCCCGTAGCAATTTTATCATATTCTGTACATTATAAAATACAAAACGTAAGTCATTTTATTAAATGAACGTGAAAGTTCGCTTCATCTGCATTAACGTTCAATGCACGGTGTACATCCGTATAATTCCATCTTATTTATTCCATCTGTTTCCAGGTCGGACTGCAATCTAATATCCGCTGAAAATGTGACTCCTGTAGTTGCTATTTTAATAAGTCCATTTCCTCCCCTGAGATGTACGTGATCATTCTCTTCGTACTTGTTATTCTATAAACACTATTTTGTCAGGACGATTTCAAATCCTTCTCAGTCCTTTTATTAACTAAGTATGTGAACATTTGTCTAGGTTTCCTAGGTTTTCCGATCTCCAATCTCCACCCTAATCAGTATTTATCATCTACAAGGTCCTTCTCCCTCATTTGCTTAACTATACCTTCTTCTCAGTCTTTACTTGGTCTTATTTTACGTAAAATTCCCTCTCTCTCTCTCTCTCTCTCTCTCTCTCTCTCTCTCTCTCTCTCTCTCTCTCTCTCGCTACGTATCAAATTAAAATTTCAACCAATCAATTTTCTTCTTTTTCCTTATCTGACCTTTCAGATCTTAGCGTTGGATTTTAATCGATTTTAATTTTTTGTAATTTAACTCGTTTTTTGTTGATAAGCATCCAAAAATATCGGTATGGAGAACCATACATGACGTCCATATTCTAAGATTTATACTTAAAATCATTTTCGAAATGAAATATTACCATAGAAACTACTTCTTTCTACTTACTGCTTCAGCCTTAACCACAGTACTGTGGTCACTAACGTATACCACCTCACGTTATCGCACTCGAATTTCACTGATGATGGAAGTCGATGGCATTGTAGAAAACCGAAACGTCTGGTTTTGTAGAAAACAATGGACTACGGCCAAACATCCCGGGAAGGAATTTTAACAAAAACTACTTCTTTGTTGCCGATAACGTTGTACACATATATATAACAAATATGCATAAAATTAATGGCTTGTATAAGTTAATGATTGATCTCCATTAAGTAGTGCTCAAGTTTCCACAGTTTTAATATTATGATGTCCGTAATTAAAACATCAGAGCAGGTTTAGTGTGTATGAGGGTACACCGTGGACAAAAATTTTCAACATTTCCTATTGAGCGTTGCTTAGAGTAAAGCTGCGAATCTACAGTGTACGTTTCACAGAACAAACACGCGGAAAAGAAGGAGCGCTCCGAAGTCACTCATGGACCCTCAGCATCTTGCAGAGGGTTCATTCCCTAAAGACGAAAAGTCTGTCTATGAATCGTTCCTCTGTAAACACGTGCAGTTACACTGCCCAGCGATCCACAGGAAGCAAATCGCTATCCACGCTGGACACTTTTTCGGCTTGCACGCGTTATGTTGGTATGGGTTTCGGCACTTTCCATTTAAAAAGCGTGCAAATGTAAGAAAATAAACATGAGTGAGGCCAGAAATAACGCGAATTGTGTGTGTGTGTGTGTGTGTGTGTGTGTGCGTGCGTGCGTGTGTGTGTGTGTGTGTGTGTGTGTGTGTGTGTGTGTGTGTGTGTGTGTGTGTGTGTGTGTGTGTGTGTGTGTGTGTGTGTGTGTGTGTGTGTGTGTGTGTGTGTGTGTGTGTGTGTGTGTGTGTGTGTGTGTGTGTGTGTGTGTGTGTGTGTGTGTGTGTGTGTGTGTGTGTGTGTGTGTGTCCTTCCTGTCTTTTTATTGCGATTAATCACAATAATAAAACTTTGGAAACGTAAACATTACATAATTGAGATATGCTTTCCTGCCAGGAACGATATATTTTCAATCATACATGATTTGAATTAAAATGAAAGAATTATAATTGTATTGCCTGGCAACAAAATTATTTTATTTTTAACAATTACCGTTGTTTAAAAAAGTTTAAATGAATTTTCAAGTGCTTTACTCTTGATAAAACATAAAACGTTGCAGGTAAACTACCCCTTCTCCTTAACCGATCTTCACCAAAATCAAAAGGCCTTGAGATCACTACAATTCAGGGACGTATGCAAAAAATTATTTGATTCTGTTTGAATATGCGGCAGTTACCGTTCGTCATAGAAAAAATTACCCTTGTTAAAACATAAAATGTTGCAGGTAAACTACCCTATTCTCTTAACCGATCTTCACCAAAACCAAAAGATCTTGAGAACTCTACAATTCAGGGCTGTATGCAAACCATTATTAGATTCTGTTTGAATTTGCGGCTGTTATCGTTTGCCAAAAAAATTACCCTTGATAAAAAACGCTGCAGGTAAACTACCACTTTCCCTTAACCGATCTTCTCTGAAAACAATAGGTCTTGAGTACTCTACAATTCAGGGCTGTATGCAAAAAATATTTGATTCTGTATGAATTTGCGGCTGTTATCGTTTGCCATAGAAAATACCCTTGTTAAAACATAACATGTAGAAGGTAAACTACCCCTTTCGCTTAACCGATTTTCACCAAAAACAATAGGTCTTGAGTACTTTACAGATCAGGGCTGTATGCAAAAACTTATTTGATTCTGTTTGAATTTGCGGCTGTTATCGTTTGCCATAGAAAATACCCTTGTTAAAACATAAAACGTTGCAGGTAAACTACCCCTTCCCTTAACCGATCTTCACCGAAAACAATAGGTCTTGAGAAATCCAGAATTCAGGGCTGTATGCAAAATGTTATTTGATTCTGTTTGAATTTGCGGCTATTATCGTTTGCCAAAAAAAAATTACCCTTGATAAAAAAAACCGTTGCAGGTAAACTACCCCTTTACCTCAACCGATCTTCACTAAAAACAATAGGTCGTGAGTACTCTACAAATCAGGGCTGTATGCAAAAAATTATTTGATTCTGTATGAATTTGCGGCTGTTATCGTTTGCCATAGAAAAAAAATCTATAGATAGACAGACAGACACACAGACACTTTTCAAAAAACGACTTTTTTCATGTTTTGAGTGTAGTACAATCAGAATCTGCAATAATCTCGAACACGATTTTTTTTGCCATCACCATACTTCCATTTCCTTAAGGAACATGGAAGTAAAATGACTTTTCTTCATGTTTTGAGGGTAGTACAATCAGAATCAGCCCTTATCTCGAACACGATTTTTTTCCCCATCACCATACTTCCATTTCCTTATGGATCATGGAAGTAAAATTGTAATTAATTATATGCAAAAGTAATTTCAGAATAAAAATTAAATTGCGACGTAAAAGTTAGGTTAGGTTAGTTTTATTATTTGCTTTAGTTTAAGTTTAGGTTACATTTAAAGGGTTGTATAAGGGGTTATTGGGTTAGGTACATATGTACATGTTTAGATTTTTCATATTAATTTATAGGCCTACTACTTAGCATCAACTAATATCTTTCATAGTATTTCACGGCCGGCCTCATAATTTCAAAATCTTCATGCTGATAGATGTTATTCGCGCATGATCAGACGTTTCGCCCTCACCTCTGAAAGCCACCTTTAGTGAACGAACTTTGATAAAGCTGACAAGATATACATCAGTCAACCAAAGTCTGTCAAACAGTCCTTTCAATAAAGATGGTCTCCAGACGTGAGCCGAGAAGTCTGATCACACGAATAACATTTAACACCATACAGATTTTGGAAGACCACTGCTTTACAGCACGGATAATAATTTAAATAATTAATAATGTCTTTTATACTGGAGGTAAATATTGTTAATCATTTAGGCAATAGACAGATTAATGAAAGGGGTTATGGAAACCTGACGGGGCCATCTAGTCAGACTGCCTGCTTTAGTCGTAAACGATCCCATTTACGACCTTAAAAGGGTCGCTTATTGTTCCAAAATACAATAACTGCAAGTATAACAGGTAAAATTTAGGATGGTCCCGTTAAATCGTTTGAGGTACATTTTAAAATAAAATGAGCTTACTCGGATTGAACAGTAACTATTCTGTTACTGTTTGTCCTAACAAAATAAGACTAATGTCTTTAAGTACTTACCATATATTTTTCTTAACCGCTTCTGTAGAATGTGTCTCCAGCCGTTTCAGATAATATGGAAAGATACTGATTGTGGATCATTTCGGTTAAGTGGCAGCATGCAGTGATCAATTACTCTACGTAGCAATCGCCAGTAACAACGCAATTCACCCTCCAACGCATTTCCCCCTCCAACGCATTTTGCAACTATTCCATGGCGACAGCGTGCCCTGCGACTCTGTATGCCGCAATCGTAAGTGTAGTAGTATCGTTGCGTATCATGAATTTCCTTCAGTTAGCAGCACAGATTCCCGACAAAGATGCAGCGATACAGTTTCTAAGAGACAAAAATATTTTACATAACCCAAGAATTTGTACGAACGGCGATAAAATGAAACTGTATACGACAGGTAAAGACCGTTGGGTATGTTCTACAAAACACTGTCGGAAATTCAAACAAGTGCGACAGGATATATTACTAAATAATTCTCGATTAGATTTCCGCACAATCGTATACTTCATTTACTGTTGGAGTAAGGAGTACACAACCGGGCAATACTGTCAAGATGAGTTGGAAATTAATCACTTCACATGCATGGATTGGAATTCATACATGCGAGAAGTGTGTGAGCACCATTTTGTATAAATATAAAAATACAATATAAAAATATAAATATAAAATAATATGTCAAAATGAAAATAAAAATAAAAACTGTGGCTGGTTATCTCTACGTGTGGAGGGTGAATTGCGTTGTTACTGGCGATTGCTACGTAGAGTAATTTGCTCACTCCGTGCTGCCACTTAACCGAAAAGATCCCTGATTGTTTTTGGTTCCACTGACACCCAACGAATCTTACTTATTCGCCCCCGATTGTATTTCCGTCTACCGAATGCACTTTCGTCGGCTTCGACAGTTTGCCCTACGCCCCCAATTTTACAAGAATTTTCAATCAGCCACACAACAAGAATTTCTCTGAAAGAAAGTATTAATTTTCTTGCCGTTGGTTGTGACAAACCAGTCTCTCTCACAATGACAGGAAAAGGATACTTCAAAATCCATGCAATTAAAACGGACAACAAGATGGCGGAAAGGACGCTTGAAGTTCAAAGATAGTACTGTCCAGTACATGTTTTTTCAATCAACAGTTTTTTTTTTGCCCCACATCTGTAAAGCAAGTTTCCATTTTGTCCGTAATTAATATACATGTTTCCTCCACATTTTACACAGTCAGTTGATTTTTTCGTAAGCTTCCAGCGTTCAGCACAGGTTTTAAGACCTCTCGTCAGAATATAATTTATCAAAGAATCTATACTGTTGAAATCTATCTCGCTGTTCCGTTTACCGCTTAAAATTTGATGTAACAAAGCCCATTGGCACTGCAGTTTTAATGCTATCCGCTTCAAGAAAACACGATGTTGATAGAACTCTGTACACCGACTAAATAAAATGGCGTTTAAGAAACTAGACGGGGACACGTTGGTTGGGGATTTGCTTAAACATGTATGAATAGACGACTTGCTTAGGTGCTATGAAAATAAACAATAAGCGACTCTTTCGAAGGTTGTTAACGTAGTAGGCAGGTTACGATGGCCCGTCAGGTTTCCATAATACAATGGAAGATAAATAAAAAACGGGGGCTCAACTCTAAAAGACCCAAACTGGAGCTTTATTTTGATGTCTTTATTGTCAGTTTAATTTTGCCACAATAAAGTTAGATATCTACATGACTACTACACCATACAATCTGCATATGCATATATCCACCGTCATGCAATCAGTGTCAAGAGGAAACTCAGCAGTGTTACCGGGAATTAACCAGCTTATTGACGAAATAAGTGGTCGCAGTGTTATTAATTATTATGCAGTACTCAAACTGTAGATGTACGCCACAATCCCCTTTCTCCACAAAACGTGTCAATTAAGGGTGTTGAAATATCGACACGGGAATGAATATTGGGGGGAGGGGTAGTCATGGCGACGACAGCGACGACGGTCAGATTAAATCCGATTATCTTCCACGTGTGAAAAATACCCGAAACACTTCAGCCGTGTGACGTAAATACACTTGAGCACACTCCTATATGAAGTGTATTTATTCGATGCTCTCGCGTGACAATAAGTTTCACGTGTAAGTCTGTCTGCCAAATATGAATTTCGATTCGACGTAGTAAATGCTATTTCGATTTTACTGGTTTATCGCTTAATAACCGAAAATTTAAAGTCTCGTCAAGTAAAAAAAATTTCATCCGGTGCAAAAATCGTGAAGGAGTTGAAATACCATTATCATGGCTTTATATTCCTTGTGAAATTTTAGCCACTAACCTTTCTTACCCTAACCCTTCTAGCCCTCTAACACTTAGCTCTTTGTAACCCTTCTGACACTGGAGAATGAAGACAAGTCTAAGTGATGAGCCACCCTTTCTTTTCCATCAAAGGTTTTCTCGCATTTCACTCCTTAACCAGATTCTCCTGTCTCTCGCTCTCTCATTCTACCATGTCACTCTCATAACCATCTAATCACCAAATATTTCGTACTTTAATATTGCTGCTACTTTGAGATGAAGGGCAATTACGTGACACTTGTCACGCGTCCGCAACGAGACTTTTCCAGACCGTACCGGTCCGCGCGCGCTGTGTTCAAGGCCGCAATCAATTACCCTCTAGTGTTGTCTAGTAGACGTCTATTACGGAATATTCTAGAATCTCAGCGGGGCATAAATACAAGACTTCAGCGACGCTCAGTTCAGCCCGAATTGCAATTTATTCCAGTGCGGTTCGACGTGTTGTGGCGAAGTGTTACTTGTTTTATAATTGTGCGAGACTCGTTGACATTATTATTCCGTGTGAATAACTTTTATTTGATTTGTTGTAAGAGACTATCTTGTTGATTACAAACTGTTTAATTGTGATAATTAAAGCTTGTGATTAGTTACTTAATTGGTGTCTTGTAATTTGTTTCCACTGTACCGTACGACGATCAGTAGACCGTCGTAACAATATACTATATATGTCATAATGTTTCCTGACTAATTAGTTCTTCGACGTCATGACAGCCAACTTCTGAGCCTTGTATATATTCTTAACTTAATCTTTCTTAACTCATACGTCAACCCTTCTCTCACAGTTTTCACTTCTCTTCGTCCACATGTCTCACACCATTTACTACATTGCACATACCGTTTACTGCCCGAAAAACTATTTCATAAACTCTTTTTTATACTCGTACACAATTTATTACGTCTTATCAAATTTTTTATCTATAATACGCATTCCATTCAGCTTGTATTCGGTCCGTGGTTTCAAAGAATCCCACATTTTGACTGTTAACCACTGACCCAAAAAATTTTAACTTAACGTCTCTTGAAATGCGTAATCACCGATTTTCACCATTACCCTCTTTTCCTTCTTTTCTAGTTATCTCTCACCTATTCGGTTATGTCCTGATGAAACTCATGACCCCCTCACCTTAGATTTTCTACTTATACTTCTTTCCTCGCCTTGTTTATTCCATTATTCCACTCTGTTGGAGTACTATCATCTACATTTACCACAACTTGAAACAATTTTTGTACCATTATAAAAGTTACAGCGAAAGAAGTCACGAAGCAAAAAAGTGAATATGGTTTAATAAGCCAAACGGATAGAGAAAATTTATGAAGTGGAAAGAACGAAACAAAGAAAGAATGGCAAAAAGTTTTAATCATAATTAATCGAGGTAGTACGGTACATTTCGCCATGTCAGAGTTTCTTATGGCATTCCGTTTCCGTTTGTAGGGGCCAGGAGTAAAATCACAACAAAAACAGTTTTAACAATTACATAATAATCATGATGATTATGATAATCACGGTAGTGGTGGTGGTGGTGGTGGCTGTCATGGTGACGACGACGACGACGAAGACGATGACGATGATGATCATCATCATCTTAGCTTACACAGCTAAAAAAAAATAAAGTAAAACAGCCTAAAAATTAAGAGATTAACAAAACTCGTCAACTTTTTCAACCCTCTGGAGGTGAGGGTCCGATCCCGTTCATCCCCCCCTTCAATACGCCCCTGCAGTGCAATATCCTTTTTTACAATACACATCTGTGCTTCTTAATTTTTTTGAAATCTTTCCAATAACCCTTCTGGTTACAATGCAACTTTATAATGCATGTAAATGAACGTGTTTGAACCTTCAGTCTCTACTTATTCAGATAGCGTCTTTATATGCTAGCATACGCTTTATTCTCTGCTACATTCCATATGCAGTTACAATGTCCATTGCAATACAGATACAGCTAATACTGTAGTTTTACTATTCTTACATGGTGTTTTTTTAAATATTAAAAGATATAAAACTTACCAAAAAAAAATATACGGGAACTTTCTTTCAGTGGGTACGAAAAATGATTTCTTTAAGATTTAAAAGACAGTTTCACGTATTTCCCTTCATGGCTTCGCTTCAAGGTGTAATGTATCAGTCGTTAATAAAACTAATATTGGCTTATTACCGAATGTTAGTCAGTGTCTTTAAACATGTTTAATGTGTTAAAAGCGCAATCGTGTTAGAGGAAGTAGTCTAAACTAGACGCAGCTGTTATTACCAGTACAGCAACAAGAGAGCGAACGGTCGTTTGGCCGATTACAGGAGTTGTGATGGCTCACAAGTATTAGCAAAGTTCAGTACAAAGCAACAAGTCAGCGGACACGGCTGAGAATCCACAAAGCGATGGCAGCGTTCCAGCTTGGCTTTATGGTTCAGACAACGCGAGCAAACAGCCGGAACAGAAATATTATATATTCCTTTGATACGTCTCTGTTCTCGACATCACTGAAAAACGAATTACGGTTTTTTAACGAAACTAGCAGTCCAGTCGCCCGCTGGTCAAAATCAAACCGAATCGCTAACCTGTGCAATATTTTACACACTATTCACAGGAGCTCTCGGTCGATGAATTCTAGTAATACATGCGATGAATAAAACATAATGTGATATAATTTACATTATTATTAAGTAATAATATTTAAACGTAATATTATAAAATTAATCTATTTTTTATATTATTATTAATAATAACAAATTTTTACAAAAATATACTTTTAATATTATTTTGTGAATTACAATGTTTCAATAGTATTCAACTATCATCATATCATATGATTACATGGAGTTGGAGTTGAACGATGATAAACGATGCGTAACACATGAACTGGTTTACAACGACATGCTGGAAAAGATGTCTTTTACAAGTATTTTCAACTGTACAAAATGTCATCCGCGTAAGAAGACTCAAATGCCTTAAGAAATTATAAATCTTCTTCTTCTTCTTCTTCTTCTTCTTCTTCTTCTTCTTCTTCTTCTTCTTCTTCTTCTTCTTCTTCTTTTTCGGCACTACAGCCCAACGTGAGCCCTGGCTTCCAACACCAATCTTCTCCAAAGTCTCCTGTCCATTGCCATCTCAGTATAACCGCTCACATCCATTCTTCTGAGATTCTTTAGCACCTCATCCAACCATTTTATCCTAGGTCGCCCCTCTTTCTGCTTGTATAGACTTGCGACCTCTGGATTTCCTTAGGCACACGCTGATCATCCATCCGCTCTGTGACCTAACCGTTGCATTCGTTATGCGTTCGTGAATCTTACAATGTCCTACCATCTACAATAGCTAATATCTACAATGTCAATCTTACAATAGCTCATCTATCTCCTGGTTATCTTGGTTGTTGGTTTCACAACAATTTTATTTGTATGTGGCCGGGATGTTAACCCGACGCAAAACCCCCAAACTCGAGGACCAGGTGATTTTTTATACGGTTGTAGTAAGAAATTACAAACACATTACTATTATTACCACAATGTTTTCCGCAAGACGGCGGAATAAAACTTGTAGACAATGGCGGCCAACAGACCTGTCACATAGGAAAATAAATTTCCTCGTTGGAGAGGAGTTCTCGGCCGGCCCACTGGCTGACAATTTGGAGCCTTCTACTCCAATTTATTGTTTTTCTTCTTCTACAGCGGCGCAACAACCC
The DNA here is from genome assembly GCA_034769895.1 of Magicicada septendecula. Taxonomy (NCBI): domain Eukaryota; kingdom Metazoa; phylum Arthropoda; class Insecta; order Hemiptera; family Cicadidae; genus Magicicada; species Magicicada septendecula. Next base: position 48,692,592 of record CM068370.1, on the reverse strand, counting down.
ATTACTGAGTCTAGGCCTTCTTTAACAGTCTTCGCCAGTTGTCCCAGTTAAGTGCAGTTGCTCTCCAGTCCCTGGTCCCAAGGATATGGCGCGCATCAAGGCTCACACCGTCTTCCCAACGTAGTTTGGGTCTACCAACTCTCCTGGTGCCATAGATCTGTTCTGTGCATGTCTTTCTGGGTACTTCACTCTCCCCCATTCTGATCACATGTCCCACCTGAGTCTACCAACATTTATAATTTTCACAATACTTGGTTCATTGGGAAGAGTATTCAGTTCTTGGTTGGTCCATTTCCTTCATTCATCTCCCACACATATTGGACCAAAAATACTGCGGAGGATTTTGCGTTCATGAACCAGCAGGCTTGACTTAGACTTTCTAGAAATGGTCCAGGTCTCAGAATCATAGGTGAGAACTGGGCGGATCAGTGTTTTATACAGAAGCAGCTTGATGCTCCTGAGAATTGTTCTGCTCTGGAACAGGGATCTCAGACCAAAGAAGCACCTATTAGCTGGAGTGATTCTTCGCTTTACTTCTTCTGTTGTTTCCCCATCGGAGTTAACTTGGTATCCTAAATAAATAAAGTTGTTGACTTTTTCGAAGGAATAGATGCCAATTTGGATGCGCTCTCCTTCTCTAGCTTCCTGTCCTGTGACCATGTATTTTGTCTTGCTTTCGTTTATTATGAGATCCAGCCTTCTTGCGGGACCTTCAAAAGCAAGAAAGGCTTCAGTGACTGCTCGAAGGGACCTCCCGATTATATATAGGTCATCGGCGTATCCTAGGACCTGCACAAACCTGTTGAATACATTCCTGGAGTAATCTATTCCAGCATCTCTCATAGCTTATTCTAAGGCAAGAATAAAGAGGAGGCAAGCAAGAGCCTTGGAGGACTCCCTTTCCATAGTCAAACTCTCCTGATTAGTCATTCTGGGTCCTCACCATGCCCTTCACTGTCTGCATTGTCATCCTACACAATCTTATTAATTTCTTTGGTATGCCTAGTTCTTCAAGAGAAGTGTAAAGTTCTTGTCTATCAATGCTATCGTATGCATTTCTGAAATCTATAAAGAGGTGATGGTTTGTAGCTTATATTCCCTACCTTTCTCCAGAATTTGTCGGAGTGTGAAAACTTGGTCTATTGTCGATTTTCCTCTTCTAAATTCGCACTGATATCGACCAATCACCTGATCAGCCTGTGGAAGCAGTTATATGGTACAATATATGGGACATTATTTTATACGCCACAGGGAGAAGAGAAATGCCTCTGTAATTGTTACAGTCTAGTTGATCCCCCTTTTTATGAACCGGACGTATAACTGTCTTCTGCCAGGCTGCTGGCAGTTTTTCCTCTATCCATATATCAAAGACAAGGTCTTGAAGGGTTTTAACCAGCTCTGGGCCATCATCAGACCCGGGAGCTTTGTTGTTTTTAAGGCTTTCTATTGCGGCTATCACATCATCTTCATCAGGAAGCTCGATGTGTTCATGTTCCTCTACCACAGGTGGTACATTGTTGCACGCCTCGTCATTCTTAGAAAGAAGAGCTTCAAAGACTCCAATTTCTAGTACAATAAATAAACAATGTAGTGCTTAGTATAAACTTTCCTGCCTAATCATTTTATTCGTGTTTATTTTGTTAATCTTTATGTTGTTGTGTTTACCTGTACAAGAGTAGAAGTCCCCGCAGCTCACCGGCTAGCCGTACCGTCATCTATCCAGATTTTGCATTGCATTCATGAATGTGACGCTTGACTTTGCAAATTGAGCGGTGGTGCTCTAACCATACAATCGTACTGCCGTATCTTCAGTGATTTCTCAGCTTTCGTTGGCTTACCTTTTCAAAAATGTTTTTTTTTTTTCAAAACATTACGTCTGTCTCACCTTACAATGGGAAATTAATTTAATTTACTCGCAGCACTTTAAAGAACATTCGTGTTAAGTTAGGTAAGTTCCAGACGATCTGTGGAACAATCAACCGTACTTTTAGAAACAAGGTACCTCGAGATACAAAGTTAAAGTTTTACGAAGTCATGGCAGTCCCCGTACTGTACTATTGGTGTGAATTATGGACGACAGAAAAACAAGAAAAGACAGTAGAATACATGCCTCGGAAATGGCGTTCTTAAGAGGGGTTAAAATTTTTTGTAAACTTGACCGTATAAGAAATGAGGCTATAAGAGATGAGTTCGAATTTTTAATTTGAATTAAAAATTAAAAGATTACAAACAACGGTGGAAAGAACACTTAGAAAGAATGTCAGATTGCAGACTGGCCAAACAAGTCTGGAAATACAAACCTATAGGACACAGGTGTGTGAGCAGACCCAGGAAGAGATGGCTGGAGGATCTTCGAAGGCGGAACAGGCAGCACCTTGACTATCCCGTGCTGTGAACATAATGATGATGATGTCTGTCGCAGCTAAGAAAAAAAGTCTAAGTGTTGCTGTATTTGCAGTTCATCATCATCACCACTCCAAGGACCTCTTCCGAAACACATCTCTCTTCCCAGCAGGGTGATAACCCAAGGCAGCTACAGGTAGACGGATAACAGGCATGCTCAAGTGTTCACACCATCTCCTTCTGTGGTCTTCAGTGTGCTGGTGGAATTATACAATGTTTACATCGCGTCTAATACCCTCGTTCCTTCTCCGATCCAAGAGGGAACAAAATTACGTCCCTCTTAGAAATTTAATTTCGGCTGCCTGAATCCTCTGCACGTCCCTTTTACCAAGGGTCCATGCCTCACTAGCATACAGGAATGTTGGGACAGCCACAGTTGTATATAATTTAATTCGGGTATGCTTCCGTGTCTTATGTGTTTGTTGTTTGTAGTTTTTCTCTTAAAATACTTAAATTGTGTGTGTGGGGGGGGAGTCTTTTCTTATTGCCCACTTTCTCATTAATGCCCTGTTACTTTCCCTAGGGCTAGGGACGCCCCCAACAATCCCTCCAGCGCCCACGTCGGGAAAGTGCGCTGTAATTAAAGACAAATATAGTGCTAGTTTAATGTACATCAGATGTTATAACTCGCGCAATAAACTAAGTGACATCCCAGTAAAGACGCAATTAACATCAAAAAGGTATCACGTACTACGACGCAAAGCAGTCCTAAATTTACCGTCTCTTGCGTGATATAAGAGAAGCCAGTTTTCATCTACTCATGTTTTATACAGTGTTCTGTTTTCACTGCCATTTCATACATTTCGCAAGCTTATTAGGTACGTTTAAAAATAAATTATAAATAAACAAATGACAAAATTACAGTGTAAATAATAAAAAAAAAGAAATTACATTATATACTTGTACATATACTGTATATCATTTATTACACGGTTTCATTATTTCTTAACTAATTTTAGAACGTAAGCGTGACAAAATGTAATAAATTACATAATTGTATAAACAGTGATTTGGCGCGATCAAAACTCATAGTAAAGTATAGGCTACATATATATAATATATACATAATTTTAAATATTGCAACAAAACACAGGATATGAAGTTCATATAATAGGGATACTAATGCTGTAACACATCTTCTGACGGCCATAGACATGTTTCAAATTGATTTTGTTCTTTTCTTTGTAAAGTAGTCATAAGCTTTGAACCAAGCTATGTTTAAAAAAGTATGTTATGTCAAAATGTCCACAATTTTATACTCTTTTATGTCATGTGGAATATTTGTGTGTGAGTGCGCGGGTGCGCTTGTGATTTACAGATTATGTAATAACTTCGTTAAAAATTAACATTTCGTTCTGAAACTTGGACAGGGTATTCTCCTGGTTATAAGCTATATTTTGCATATACTCAATTCTCCAAAACTATAATTTTTATATGGGTTTGTTTAATGAAATCAGTCTTCTTTTATTTTCGTTATCTCCAAGAAAGTAATAAAATTTGTAGATTAAATCTAGACAGGCCTTTGAAGAATCGGACAGTTTCAGCCTGATCTCCGGATATCATTAAGAAAATCGATGACGTCGCTAGAGTTTCAACTAATCAGAGGGTCTAAAAATTATTTGGGTTGGACGCTGACAGCGTACGGATGGGTCAGTTTCTTCCGAAGTCTCGTCGTAGAAAGACGTACTCGCTGTCACGAGTTTTTCGTGACAAGACAAGTCGATTTCGTTAAGACTTAAGAGTTGGTTCACGGTTCGAGTTCTTCGTAACCATTACCACTTATAGAACTCAGATAATTTTAAATAGATCATTTATAGTGATTTTTCGCGTAGAGTTGAAGATTTTCCGGGTTAGGGACAAAATATCTAACGAGATATTTTGAGTTAAGGCGAAAACACTTCAAAAACCCGGATTTGTGTAAGCTTAATACACGATCTATTTTTACCTAGTTTTGATCTCCGAGATTAAGAATGTTCAAGGTATAAACAATAACAGTTTCATATCGCAGTCTGCGTGTGTAAGCCGCGACGTAGATAATTCAGCGTTAGTGGTCTTCAGTCGGTCGACGTACAGAGTCGCAGCGGTGCTGACGAGCAGCGTGCGGAGCGCCTGGTGTCTACGCAATCACTTGGAATTCTACACACAAGTAACTTATTTGTAAAACAAACTTATAGACTCATTTATTGAAAGACACATTTTTAATAAACAATTTTATATTATAAAGTAATAAGACAATAGTAAATTTTAATGTGTTAATGAATAAATTTTCCTACCTCCAGATATAGACTCTGTTGTAATAATTTCAATGTAACCTATCTATGCAGTTATAATTTGTATCGTTGCAATATATTATATATATTATATATTTTTTGTTTGAATATATATATATATATATATATATATAATATATCCAAATGGCATATGGATAAGATATATAGATGATGGGCTATATTTTTATGTACCTAATAACAAAAACACAAATGCAGATAACATATTAAAACAAATCAATAACATAGATCCAAAAGACATTCTGACCAAAAACAAATATACCGTTCTGACCACCCACCACAACATAAAATGGGAGCTTTCTATTCACTATTTAACAGAATGTACAAAATACCCCTAAACAAACAGGAAACAAACAAACAAAGAAATATAATTTACCAAATTGCTTATGAAAATGGATACAATAAAAATACTATAAACAAAATAGAAAATAAAATCAAATATAAAATAAAAACTAAACATTTCAGAAATGATAAAAATTAAGAACACATAAATAATAAAAACAATAAAAAAATAGCCCACATTTACATACGTAAAGAATAAGATGAAAAAGCTAACAAAACTATTTAAAAACACAGGCATTAAAATAGCATACAAAACTAATAAAGATAATTTACAAAAACTAAATAATCCACACAACAAAGATAATACAACAACCAATGGTATATACAAAACAGAATGCCAAGATTGCAATAAATGTCACACAGGACAAACAAAAATCAACTGAGAAAACTTTATTTTGAACATTTAAAGGCATACAAAAAACCAGAAATATATAAATCCAATTTAGCCACACATCCAATAAACACAGGACATGAATTCCCAGACATAACCAACATGACACTGATAAAATACATACCACACAAAGGCACCATAATGAACATTTGGAAAAATCTACAAATATACCTACACAAACAAACTAATACCTGAACAAATACAAATCAATACAAAATATGTCACAATTTTCAAAGCAATCAACATCGAAAATACTCAAAAACTAATATATACATCACAATCACACACAATAATACCAGTTTAAAATACCAAAAACCAACAGGAAACCATAACACCAACCAACCAAAACACAAGTACTCAACAAGATACAAAATTAAGAAGGCTGAAGATGGGAACAATAGGATTGCCAAAACATGTTCCAAATAAGGGAAAAAAACATCTTGAGGTAAAGAAATCATAAATATTAAATAAATTTTATTTATATATACATAAATCGGTTTTAAAACGTCCTTCGTCATTGTCCAATGCCTAACATCCACTTAATACGATCATTTTACGTTCCATCCAGAAGATCTCGTACACCTATAGCTCTTAATGTGCCTTCTTTCCAGGATTTTCTCGGTCTTCCCTGTTTCTGACGACAGGAAGGAACCTTTCTCATGTCCCATCCTCTGGACGTGGCCGTACCAAATCAACTGGTCCCTTTCAATTTTCTGAAACAAAGTCCCCTCAGTCTCCATTTTGCTTCTTATTTCTTCATTTCAAATTCTGTCACGTCCAGATATTTTTAGAAATCTACGGAGCACATTCACCGCTTCTGATTTCTTTTTGTTTTATTCTTTGACGCGCCATGTTCCTGCTCCATACAGTAAGCTACTCTTAACTGATGCATCATAAATATTGTACTTTCTCTTTTTACCAATGCCTTACTCCACCAGAATCCATTGAGGCGTCCTGGCCTGAAGTATCCTTCTTGTAATCTCCCTATCGTCATTCCCGGTCGCATAAAAAATAACTCCTAAATACGTGTATTATCCATATGCTTGTAATTTCTTCATTGTACAAGCTCACATTAGATATATTAGCTCTAATGAGTAGGTTTTTTTTTTGGGGGTGTTTATCTCTAAGCCCCACCTTTAGTACTCCCCTGTACTTATATCCAAGCCACTGTAGACCTTCCTTATCATTCGCAATAATCACCTGGTCATCGACAAACTGCAGAGTGTACAAACACATTTCTCCAAGGTCTATTTCCATTCCTTTTCCACGTTTTTAATGGTTTTGCGACGTATATTTTAAAAAGGGTAGGTGAGGTGACTTTGACGAACAGAGGTGTTTTTACGGCGGGGGTGACGACCACGGGAGGGTCGAAAAGTTACTTACTTACTTCTTAATACGTGGGACCACGTATAAAAATGTGTCCTAATAGGACAAGTTAAAAATTTTTAAATGTGTGTGTGTGTGTGTGTGTGTGTGTGTGTGTGTGTGTGTGTGTGTGTGTGTGTGTGTGTGTGTGTGTGTGTGTGTGTGTGTGTGTGTGTGTGTGTGTGTGTGTGTGTGTGTGTGTGTGTGTGTGTGTGTGTGTGTGTGTGTGTGTGTGTGTGTGTGTGTGTGTGTGTGTGTGTGTGTGTGTGTGTGTGTGTGTGTGTGTGTGTGTGTGTGTGTGTGTGTGTGTGTGTGTGTGTGTGTGTGTGTGTGTGTGTGTGTGTGTGTGTGTGTGTGTGTGTGTGTTTTCAAAATTACTAATATTAATATATTAAATATTTATATTATATTTCTCTCTTCATTTATATAACATTTTGATATACATGTAAATCTTTCAATTAGCCTACACACAACAGAATTATTCATTTCAAATTCATTATTTTTACATTTCTGGAGATGACAGTCTGAAACATTATAAATTATATTTAAAAAAAATATATTCTTGTATAACAACAACAAACGTTATTTATTATTAATAATTTTATACACACGCGCGCGCGCGCACGCACACAGAAACGAAATATAATGATTTTATAGCCTCTCGTTAGAATGCATTCATAATTCTTATACTTAGTAGTCAAAAAACTCGTCAAACCAAATTGCCAATCTTCCAGATACATAAAATTACCTCTACACACGATCACACAGAAACACACTATTTTCTTATCAGTAAGTGGATGTCGCTTCCTGCATTCCGCCGGCTCCGATTCCAACAGTTTCTTGCTCATCGATTTTCGCTTATTCCTTCAGGCGTCCATATCATATCAGCTATTTTTCTTGATGAAGTCTCATAAATTTTTCTCCTTCTCCGAATTCTCGCTCACTCGATCATCCACGATCGTTTACAACAAGTCAGTAATGGGACTTGAAATGTTCTATAATTTAGTGAATTCGGTGGAAACCGAGATTCCACTGTTGTGACACAGGCTCATCTCATAAGACTCACATATTCCGTAATTTTTTCTTTCTTTTACAATGCAATCGTTCTTGTAACGAAATTATGTCGTAACACTACGCGTTCACAATTTCTTTTTTTAAGAATGTTCTTCGTAATTACTAAAATTTTTTTGTACTAACAGACAAAAGATTTTGGATTTTGTTGTGGTCATAGCGTGTCCGTTGATTAACTAAATATAAGTATATCACTGCCGACTCGGAACACAAAGTTTTTTATTGGTAAAAACGTAAAAGTTTTACCTTATAGCCTGAACCAGTTTTCGCTTATTATAAGCATTGTCAGAGGCTGCCACTGGGAGCGTTGCCCGTCTGGTTCTTAGCGACGGCGCCGACTTTCGAAGGATCGATGTTGTGTGTGTGGGGTGTGATATGTTTGAATCATATGTGTGATTTGAATTGTGTCTGTTCCTTTAGGACGTCGTATTTTTAATTGTTCAAAAGTGTCTAGTTTTTGGCCTGTTGTGTGTATGTGTAGAATATTCATGTTGTTGTCGATGTTTATGTATATGTGGTTTGCTTCAATGAGATGGTTTGCAAAGGTGGATTCGGTACATCTAATTTTAATTCTGCTTCAAATTATACGCGTGAAATATTAGGATATTGTCTGGGGACTCCTTGTTGGATTCCAGACCTTTCGGCTGTACCTATTACAGTCATCATCAATGGAGGAGCGGAAACCAAAATCTCGCTAAACTCATAGAACTCAAAACTACTTGTGAGGAACGTGTAGGTCTACTTCTGTTTATAAACTTTCGAACAGTACTCGCTGCAAGGTTAGTTGTTATTCAGACCTATATCATCGCTGGCTTCTTCTGTTCGGGCCGGCTACTTTCTCAGTGGCAGCTTTTGCAATTATGACACTGGCCGCGAGAGTTCAGTAGATTCCGTTATCACGTGTAGTACTATTGAACGATTCTTACGCTAGTTGCACACACATCGATTTCGATCGTACGGAAAAATATCGTACGATCAAATTTTTTTTAGTGGAACGAAGAAGAGCATGGGAGCTTGCACAGAGTTCGATCTCCACACGGCACGGCACGGCACGGCACGATCGCCGTGTAGCTGCCGTCCACTGCCACTACAAAGACGGTCGCCGTGCCGTTTCCGTGAATTCAGCGGCGTACGTGGCCCAATGCACGCTTTCACACTTCACGAGTTATATGCGTACGACAAAAACCTGTCTCCATTTGACTTGTTGGTTCTGACCAAACTGGGACCTATTTCATAAAAGTAAGTAATATTATTAGCAAATTTTATTAAATAATAATATTAGCTTGGGTTTTTTGGTTTATAAATAATTCAATCGAACTCTTAAAATCCTTTACTAATACAGTATTATTAGTTTAATAATGAGGAGGTTCTACCGAGGTTACATGTGTCACCTGAAATTGTTTAACGGATAGTTAAAAGTGATTATTCTGTATAGTATTCAGATACTGATTTTTAGTTTGTGATACGGTAGTTAATTAGTGTGTTATTTTTTTTAAATATGGCTGAAAATATTGATAATGAAATCCATCTTTTATTTCATTGGTACAAATAAGACCAGTGCTATGGGACAAAACATTAGACATTTACAAAGACAGAACTGCATGGAAAGAACTGTGAACTCAATAAGCAACCACATAGCATTAACACGTTTTGGATTCATTACTGTGAGTGATCTCGAGCTAAAACGACTGCACCCTACACGTGGACTGTACAAGCAACGCACATACGATAAACTATCGTACGATATTTTTCCGTACGATCGAAATCGATGTGTGTGCAACTAGGGTTACTCTGGAAATATCGGAAAGAAGCACACGGTTGACGGTTTATGAAGCTGTGGCAGTAGCGGTGTTCGTTTATGGAAGTAACTTATGAATGATGATGAAGGAGGAAGACGAGAACCGCAATCAGCTGAGGAAATGACGTTTGAAAGTCAATTGCGCAATGTACAAGTTCGGTTAGACTTCAAAATGTAGGATATGACGAAATATTTGAAATAAGCGATAAAATAATTATTACGGGAATAAATAAAAACAAAGTGATGACAGAATTCAAAATGAAATGAAAAGGGCTCGAAATAGGGAAGGACTCTAGATTATTAACGTAGGAAGGCGTCCATAATATTCCACGCAACGAAACGGACCAATGAAAGGTTTGACTGTTTCCCTAAGTGCGCGTTAATAAGAAAATCAGCCACCTAATTTGCAGTATGTCCTGACTGATACTTTCAAGTTTCATTTCTTCCTCATCAATGCTAAGGCCTTGCTTTTGCATCCAGGAATTCCTGTCCCCAGCTGTACTCTTTATATATCACAACGTTCAGCTCCCATCATTGTTTTAATACGTATTTCCTCCTCGGCGTAACTCTTCTTACCTTTTTCCACATTTTTTCTTCAAACTGGCCAGAATTAATCCTTTATGTCTGAACACGTGGCCTTGGAATATTAACTCTTTTCTGTGGCTTTCATAAGAGTTCTTTTATTTCTTTTACAGAGTTTGGCATTTTTTTCTTCTCGATCCAATTTGTCTTTATTGTCCTTCGCCATATTCACATCACCACTGTCTTCTCCTTCTTCTTCACCAAGGTCTAGTTTCGTAAAGTTTTCCACATGAACCCTCATGCAAAAAAAACCTTTGTTTTTCGTTTCCTGTTTCACGAACGATGCCGTCTTTGGATTCCCAGTCTCCAGTCTCCATTACTGACCACTATGGTCATTCTCTTGTCAGTGCTCGACTCGCCATATTGTCATTTATCTAATATTTACAACTTCTTCCAGGGTTACCTGGTATCCGTCTTACGATGAGCTTCTATACTAGAGCCATCGTTGTAGCAACCTGATATAGCCATTTGCTCAACACATGTGTACCCCTGGAGTTTTTTCCGAACGTCTTCAAATATTTTGAGTATTCTGCCTGCCTGCACTATTTTGTAATGCTTTTATTAGGTACTCTTTGAAGGCTTGATCCATTACTTATTACTTATTACTATTGATACTTACTACTGAATGTCGTAAAAAAACTAAATATAATTAAATCACTACCGACTCGGAACATAAAATTTTTTACGGGTAAAGACGTAAAAGTTTACTTATAGCCTGAACCAGTTTTCGCTTATTAAAAGTGCTAACATCGACATCGACAATAAAATGGATATTCTACACGTACACACAAAAGGCCGAAAACTAGACATTCTTGAACAGTAGATCACACGAATTATTCAAACATACCACACCACACACACACAATATCGATCCTTCAAAATTCGATGCCGTCGCCAAGAACAAGAGGGACAGCGCTCCCAGTGGCAGCCTCTGACGAAGCTTATAATAAGCGAAAACTGGTTCAGGCTATAAGGTAAAACTTTTACGTTTTTACCCATAAAAAACTTTGTGTTCAGAGTCCGTAGTGATTTAATTATATTTAGTTAATCAACGGACACGTCATGGACAACGAAATCCAAGAAAAGAAAACCTGTATAGCCTCAAGCTGTCTCATTACGTTCTCATGTATCTATCACATGTCAGGTCTATATGCAAGATTACACTTTATTATTATTAATCTAAGACATGAGGCTGTGAGTTTTTTTGACTTCTTACTTCACAAAATAGGTTTCAAACATCTAACTGCAAGAACCTCTGTAGTTTAATTTCTGCAGTCTACATGACTGTTTGTGAGAAGTTTGACTTTATTATGAAAAACTTTTCACCAGCTGCAGTTCTCCTTTTTTTAATGATTGCCTCGTGTAATCATACTACAGATATAGCAAAATTGCTTTACCTGTTCAATTTCTTGGTTATCCAATTTCGTTCCTAGTCTTTCCCCCCTCATCATACTTACCACCATCACCTTTGTTTGTTTGGCACTTATCTTTTGTTTTTGTTACTTTAGAGTATCTCGTGAAACTCATAACATGTTACACACATCATTTCGTATCGTTTTGTTTTCCAGTGTAGGCCGCGAGTCTAATGCAGTTGCATTCATTGAATATAAAACGTACATATGAAATAGCTAGATATGAAACGGTTCGCGTAGATCGTAATGAGGGCAGGAAAGGCAAAGCAGGAAGTGGGGTGTGAGGTGGCCAACCATGGCACACAACTATGTGATACAACACCATCCAATCCGCTGTTCTGAACACAAAATAATTGGTCCAAAAACAACGCGTCAAAGCTACGCATGCGCAATGAGTTCTTTTGACACAGCGAAACCAGACACCCGTTTCATGTCTAATTATTGTACCTGGAACTTCCGTCAGCACTAGTCTTTGGAAGGAAGTTATTGATGGAAGTAAGTTCATGGATCAATACTTGAATCATGCGGGGTCCAGACCATGGACGATTCATACCCACCACAGTAATTCTTATATGTAGACAGTTTATAAAGTCTACAAGTCAACCGAGTTCTCTTCTATTGAGATTCGAAAACAGAGATCTGGTGTATTTATTGCATGAAACAAGGTGTAGTCATACAGTAGCACCCCACACAGATGACAATGTAGAAGGTTTAATTCCAGTCAAATCAAAAGCCATCGCGTGTATTCAGATATATTTATTTAAATTGAAAATCTAATCATAGTTATTGTTATGAAATTGCAGGACAATCTACGTGTTTCTCGAATGCTCCAGTGGAATCCGGCTGTAATGTGTGTGCGTACGTGTTCTAAACGGCGTTAGCTAGACTGTACCAGAAGTCGCGCGGCCGCGAGCGCTCTGTGCAAGGCCGCAACCAATTACTTTCTGGTGTTTTCTAGTAGCGTTGTTTGATCCGTAGTATGGATGTTTCTGGATTTTCGGCGGGGTATAAATGCAAGTACTCAGCGACGCTCAGTTTCAGTTTGAGTTGCGATTTATTGGACTTCGGTTCGTAGTATTGTGGCGAAGTGTTATTTGTTTTATAATTGTGCGGGACAATTGTAATACAATAGTGTTTTATTAGTAAGCATTTTTATTGCGTGTGAACAATTTTTATTTGAATTGTTGTTACAGACTATCTTGTTGATTAAAAACTGTTTAATTGTGATAATTAAAGCTGGTGAATAGTGACTTAATTGGCCTCTTGTATTTTGTTTTCCACTGTACCATACGACGATCACTAGACTGTCGTAACATTATTAAGGAGAGTCAAAGGATGCGCCCTAAGAGATCACATAAGAAATGCAGACATAAGGCAAGAGCTGAATATATACTCGATAAACGATAAACTTGAACAAAATAAAGAAAACTGGATACAGCACATAAATAGAATGGGTGAATCGAGAATACCAAAAAATGATAATCCAGTATAAGCATCTTGGAGAACGAGATAGAGAGAGACCAAGAAAACGGTGGCTGTCAAGACGGAACATGCTGCAAGCCTAATCCTAGAAGAAGAAGAAGAAGAAGAAGAAGAAGAAGAAGAAGAAGAAGAAGAAGAAGAAGAAGAAGAAGAAGAAGAAGAAGAAGAAGATATAATTTAATTTTAGAAACTTAAAAAATGTTATATTACGTTTATACCAGAAATTATTATGTGTGCTACGTAAATACATTAATAAAATCTCGATGAAATTAAGAAAACTTTGACTTTTGCTTTTTCTTTTTTTTTTATAAATAAAAAGCAGAAAAAAGCTGTGAAGAAGGAACAGGCTCCAAACCTAATCCTTGAAGTGAAGAAGAAGAAGAAGAAGAAGAAGAAGAAGAAGAAGAAGAAGAAGAAGAAGAAGAAGAAGAAGAAGAAGTTTTCGTGTCCATTGACAAACAGCGATTCTGTTGCAAGCTAACAATAATGTGTGTGTGTGTGTGTGTGTGTGTGTGGCGCGCGCAAACGTCGCGCGTGCAGAATTCAACATCGCGGATTAGCGGATTCCATAAATAAACTATATTGGTTTAACAGTAGACGGCTGAGGTTTATGGTAGGCGTGTTTTTTTTTTTTTTAATTTTGTAGTTTTGTTTAGATTGGATTTATTAAACTGTAAGAGCTACGACAAAGCGTTATTTACATTTCGCAACTGCAGATAAACAGCTTTCAGTCGGATTACGAACCTAGTGGTTGTCAAAACTCGAATGATTTGTTGTTCCGCATCCAAACAAGAGCTGTCACATGTTTGGAGTGTGCAGTTACAGTCATTTCCGGTACTGTGTACACTTCCATCAAATGCCAGCCACTACATTCCCGGTAAGCGAATTTGATTAAATACTATATAAGCCTACTAGTCGTTCTGATTTATGTACTTCGTAGTGTTGGGCGTAACTAAATAAGTAGCGTAAGTAAAACGCTACGCAATCTGATTTTACCTTTCTCCGTCCCGTTTCTTTACGAACATGTACGAGGATTGTTCAATAGAAACACGTTTAGAGACTATAAAGCATTTCTTATTCAACAATTTTAAAAGAAGTCTCCATTAACATTAAGCCATGAGTCCCACTGTTGCACTAATCTGTAGATTCCCTGCTGGTAAAATTTTTGCAGGTGTTTGCGGAAACATCCGCTAACAGCAAACTCTACCTCAGCGTCCGATTTGAACAGCCGTCCTTTTAGTGATTTCTTTAATGGGTCAAAAACATGATAATCGGGCGGGGACAAGTGGGACTGTAAGGTGGGTGTTGTAAGACTTCCCACTTCATACGACCAAACAGATCTTGAATCGTCTGGGCTACACGGGGTCGAGCATTATCATGCAGAAGAATGACATCATTTTTTAGCTTCCCTGGACGTTTATTCTTGATGCTAACCTGTAAGCGTTATAAACTGTCTGCATATCGCTCAGCGTTGATGTTGACACCAGGTTCTTTAAACTCTAAGAGCCTCACACACTGATAATAAAAAAATACGGTCACCATTACTTTTCCTGCCGAAGGTTGGGACAGACAGTTTTTCGTCTTCGGAGATTGTGCATGCTTCCACTGCATACTCTGGCGTTTGGATTCTGATTCAAAGTGACAACACCAAGACCCATCACCGGCAACAATTTGGTGTAGAAAGGCATTACCTTGTTGTTATAGCGCATCAAATGCTGTATTGATAAGGCCGAACGCAAATTTGTCTGCTCATCAGTAAGCAGTCTTGGAATCCGTCTGATAGCCAAGACTATGAATGATGGAATGAACAGTTCCCACGCTGATGCTCAACATTTGAGACAGTTCTCTAACTTTGATGCGCCTATTTGCGCGTAAAGCAGTTTCCAGCTGTCTCACATTTTCATCTGATGCTGCAACACGTGCAGGTCCGGGGCGGGCCAAATCTTTATTAGATTCTCTTCCTTGTCAAAATTTATTGCACCATTCAACCACTGCCGTATATGAGAATAACTAAAGTCAACATTTACAGCTTTTATTCTCGTATAAATTTCCATTGATGACGCCCCTCAGCGGCCGAAAATTGAATAACGGCACGCATATTATCTTAGGACGGATATTCTATCATAGATGCCATTTTTCAACCCAGTCACAACGCTTAGAAAAGAGAAAACTGCAAATATTTTTGACAGACGCGTCACTAGTACTTAAACAGACAATATGAACAAATGAATTCCGTTGCCACGGCGACGAAGTCACGGTTGCGCAGATCAAACGTGATTCTACTGACCAATCCTCGTAGGTTACACCATACCAACAAATAAACATAACGTAATTACAGAAATATTTAATGACTTTCGTCCATGCGCTATCTTCTTCTTCAATTCAAGAATTAGGCTTGCAGCCTGTTCTGTCTTCAAAGCCATCGTTTTCTGGTCTGCCTCTATCTCGTTCTCCAAGAGGCTTAGGCCTATACTGGATTATCTTTTTTGGTATTCTCGAGTCATCCATTCTATTTATGTGTTGTATCCAGTTTTCTTTATTTTGTTTAATTTTTATCGTTTATCGAGTATATATTCAGCTCCTGCCTTATGTCTGCATTTCTTATGTGATCTCTTAGCGCGCATCTTTTGACTCTTCTTAAGAGTTTCATTTCAGCAGCTTCAATTCATTTTCTCTGATTTTGGTTGAGTGTCCACGATTCACTCCCGTACATCAATACGGGTGCCGCAGTTACTTTATAAATTTTCAATCCAGTATCTTTTCGTACTTTCTTTCCCAGAGTCTTATGAATGCGCCACACATCCTCTAGTATCTGTTTATTTTATTATCGATATCGTTTCATATTCATAGCTTACGTCGCACCCTAGATAGCTGTAGTTAGATATTTGTCCAATAGTTTTATTGTCTATTGCTATTTGGAGCGTACTGGAAATTTTCCTTTAAACGCCATTATTTTAGTCTTTGTCGTAGAAATTTTAAAATTATATTCACGTCAAATTTTATTCAGTTGATACACTGTTTTTTGTAATCCATTTTCGTTTTCTTGTAGAATAACTTGATCGTCAGCAAACAGCAGAGTGTTAATGGAGAAAGTATTGGGAAGTAAGTCTTCACAGATAATTTCATAGATAATGGAGAAATCTTCACATGAAGTTTTCACTAGTGAACTATAAAAATCTGACTTTTCAATTTGGTACTTAGATGTTTTATTATTCTGTCGGCCTAATTGTAAAATCAACGCTAAGCAGTGACAAAAACCACAAATTTCAGGGAGATATATTCATTACTCAAATGAAGTCCATACCACTACAAAATCAATGTCGCAAAAAATCTGATAAATCAGGCACACAGACTCACACAAAAAATAAATTGATAACAGAGTCGTAGATTTATTATTAATAAATGAATACCCCCATAAACTAATTTGCACATTACTAACATTACTAAACCAAAGTAACAAACAAATAAACAATATAACTGAAAAGAGTAATGAAATATGTTCGAATACCACTGCTGGGACCGCTGACCAAACAAATTAAATGACAGAACTTCTTACATTGCACAATAGCCAATAACAAGCTATCACTACTAATAAATATTTTTCATTCCCATATATAAAAACACTATCTGAGAAAATCTCTAAATACTTACGAGAACTAACAAAAACACGAAAATAGCGTATAAAAATGTCAATACAATAAATAAATTCTTCACAAATACCAAAGACAGAGATGAAATAGAAGTAAAATCGAATGTCGTTTATCAGATTCCATGTCACGAAAAGTAAGGTCAAAAATATTATGGATGCTCGGAAAAATGTTTAAAAAAAAATGAGTATATCAACACAAACACAGCTGTGTTAAAATAGAAACTAACAAACACGATCCAACAGCCCAAACACAACACGCTCGCGTACATGGCCACACCATCCAAACTAACAAACACGATCCAACAGCCCAAACACAACACGCTCGCGTACATGGCCACACCATCCAGTTTGACAAAGTAAAATAATACACAGGGAAACCAATCATTTCAAACGGCAGTTCCTTGAAATGATAACTATCGAAAATATCGGTATTGAGAACCATACATGACTTCCACGTTCTAAAATTTATATTTAAAATCGTTTACTTGAATTCAGTTCGATAATTTCTAACAAGTTAGGTGTTTTCCTTGTAAATCGAGTTTTATGTTTGATAAATTGAAATGAAATATTTCCATAGAAACTATTTTATTATAGAAATATATGGACATCGCATCGTCCGTCGTGAAATTATTTATATAAACTTTATTAAAAAACATTCATAAACATAAAGACAAAAGAACTCGTATAAATTAAAATTTTATGTAATTAGAATATAAGAGAAAATTATTTTAAATTTGTAAAAAAAGGTCAACAAAGATAGTTAAGTAATTTTATTTTGTTATCAGAAACAACAGTAAATTATTACAAAAATTAAAAAATAAATAAATATTTAATAAATCCGAAGCATTCTAATATTTGATTACCGACTACTTATTCTATGCGACCCTTGCATATATATATATATATATATATATATATATATATTTCTGTGTGTGTGTGTGTGAGCGCGCGCGCGCGATCAAGCCTGGGAACTGAGGTCTGAACACTGAGATGTTGAGATGTCAACTCAAAGACAAGGTGCTGTCGGACAGCGCAGGAAGAGGAGCGTTATCTTATAAGCGACAATACTTTTTTACCCTGGTTGGTGACTTACTTAGAAATAAAATTTTAATACATTACTGTTTCTATGTTCACAAAACAACCATTCGTTATAACTTTTTTTGTAAACAAAACAAAAGAAATGCTAACCCCAATACAATGTGTGCGCCAGCAACAGAATACAATAGCATTACGTAAGGTAGAGTTTCCAAATTACAGTTGTACATTGATCCAATGTTCCCGCCCCTTGTTTGCGTTAACGTGCAAACGGTTTCAGGCCACCGACTACACGACTTGCCGTTTAACCAGACATTCTAACGATAACTACATTAATTGTGGGACGTCGCGTCGGGTGATAAAATGATTCTATCGTGTTTACATTAAATAACACGCGACTAGTGGCCGGGCGATTCGCCATGCTCACCTGGCCCAGGAAGTGGTTATAAGGTTATTCACACTCCGCCCTACCGGACGGACAAAACTGTGTCAAACAGATTCAAACGAAGCTTGCCAAAACCAACAAATGTGTTACTGCGGACCCGAGCATCTCCGAAATACTATAGAAGAAAATATATTTTGTTATCGAACAAACTGTCGGTCGTTCTCAAATCTACTTTCTTTCAGAGGGAACTGCAAAAGTGTTTTCGTCCTTGTGAGACACACACACACATACGAGGTTTGATCAAAAAGATCATGCCATTTTGCAATTTACACCGCTACAAGAGTCCGATTAAAAATCTGTTTTTATGTGATGTTGGTACACATGTTAGTGACAATCGTCTAAAATCTTAGCCCTATTTGATGTGATGCATAATTTAGATTTCACAGCTAATTGAGTAAGTCGTCTTTAGGTGTATTAGACGATATTTTGTCGTGTTTTACAATGCAAGATTGAAGAACATGGATTACATTTTGTGTACACTGTGAGATAAACTCCTCTGTCCTGGTAAACGTCTTCAGAAAGCTTCTGGTGAGACTGCTGTGCGTGAACAAGCGGTTTACAAGCTTCAAAGACTGCCGTAAATGAGATAAAGATCGTTGTTGTCACATGAAGTTTATGTTTTTGTTTTGTACAAAATTTCATCGCTAGGCGCAGTTGTAAATAAAGAATACTATTCGGACATTTTACGCCATTCTATGAAGCTATTCGCAGAAAACGGCCAGATTTACGGAAGAATAATTTATGAAAATTGCAGCCCTATAATGCGTCTGAACGCACGTCATTTCTGGTTAAGAATTTTGTCAGGCTAGCCAAATGAAAACGTCATGATGATGACACGGCAACTGCCGTATTCCCCAGATGTGTCTTAACGCGATCTTACCTCCTCCCAACAGTGAAAATTCCACGAAAGGAAAAACGTTATGCGACCGTTGAAGACGTAAAACGAAAATCGCTAAGCCAGCTCAGGGCTGTACCAAAAAGTGCATGCTTGAAAGATTTTGAAGACTGCAAATCGACTTGCTTAATCGTGTTATATTCGCTGAGACTACTTTGAAGGGAGCAGTACAAGTGTCGATGAATGAAGGCATAATTTTTAAAATAAATAAGAACTGCATGTACTTTTTGACCAAACCTTGTATGTCTACTGTAGTATGGTTGGCATAAAAGCTTTACTGGAGGGCTAATTGTCCCTGAGCAAAGCGGAGAGATTTCTCTCTCACTCCGATCATCTAACGTCTAGTGTTTTCTGTCTTTCCCAGACGGCGTTTCTGTGACACGTGGGTCACGATTGAATAACCGATATGAACTGAACTTGAACCCAGTTGTACAAAATCTTGACTGAAATTTTAAAATTTGAATTGGTCAGTGTTGCTTCCTCCTTCTCTAGAGAAATCTACTTTAAGTGATGAAATTACAATCAGTTCGTGTGTAAATTTCTGCTCATTCTGGTCTAGAATTTTCTGACTTGCAGAAAAATTATCTACAATTTTTAAGTTCTTTATATAGCTTTTTAAGTATAATCCATATATAGAATTAAAAAGGAAAGAAGATATTCACAGCCAGTCAACAGTGCACACAATTATATGGTAAATTCTTTCTTATAATATAAATACATTCTTGTTCAATCCTATTTCGAAATCCTAATCAATAAAGTCGCACACGCGCATTCGACTATCGTGACTCGAACTTACTATAATTATGCACATTCTCACTTATCGAATTACACATTTGCACTTATAATAACTTACTTCATCATCTTCACAACATGGCATAGGCAAGAGTGCTGCCTGATCCGCCTTCAAAGATCCTCCAGCCATCTCTTCCTGGGTCTCTCCACACACCTGTGTCCTATAGGTTTGTATTTCCACACTTGTTTGGCGAGTCTGGAATCTGACATTCTTTGAACTGTTCTTTCCACCGTTTTTGGTGACCTTTTAATTTTTCATTCCAGTCAAAAACCTGCGACTCTTCTCTTATGGTCTCATTCTTGTACGCTTAAGTTTAGAACACCTTTTAACTCCTCTTAAGAACCCCATTTCCGAGGTCTGTGTTTTACTGTCTTCTTTCTTGGTTGTTGGCCATACTTCACACCCATAGGCCAGTACAGGGACTACTATAGCTTTGTAGAGTTTTAATTTGGATCTCGACGTAGCTTGTTTCTAAAAATACGATTCATTGTCCCACAGGTCGTCTGGAACTTACTTAACATCAATTTCATAATTTCTATCATAGTCAATATCATACCAAAATGATTAAAATGGCTCATCTGTTCTAGAGTTCAATCATTAATCATTATTTTTGTTCTTAACAATTACTTAATTAAATCTAAATTAAAAAGTTCTTCAGAATCTCAAATACAGAATATCACTTTCAGCTCTACATTTCATACATTCTCATATTCTCATCTTATGGCTATTATGAGTTCATATACATCCTACTAAAACATATGCAACAGGATTTTCTATATGCAATGTGTGTGTGTGTGGGGGGGGGTGGAAGAGAGAGAGGAGAGAGTGGGATTGAATTTAATACTATACACAGCAATTTCATTGTACAGTTTCCGGTTATTGATCTCTTAGTCTAAAGTTAGGAAAACGTTAGATATTTATCAGGATTCTTGTGTAATAGGATACATTAGGATACACTTATGAGGATATTTTAATATAATAGGTGACTTTGCAAGAGAGCCGCGAGGAGGCCAAAAAGTTGTAGAACAATAAGTTATGAAAACTACGATATTAATTAAAGTTTACGCAACTTGTAATAGTCAGCTGGCAGTAAAAATAAAATAATTCGAAATAGTTAAAGTTATGAGATCGTGTGAGTACTGCTTATTGAGTACATATTTGACTCCATTGCAAGCAGTACAAATGAAACTGACAGCCATAAGATCTCTCAATCAAAACTGGCTCACACGAGAGCCCCAGATATTGTTTGAACCGATATGTGATTGTCACTGTGCATGTGATTCACTTTGCTTATTGTATTCAATAATACACAGTTCTATGAATATTGTAATTTTAGTAATATATTGCACTAAGCGTAATAAAAACACACATGATTATGTAGGGTGTATGTGATTTCAGAGATACACGCCACCCAAAGTTTTATAAAACCATACTGTTAGGTCTCTACCACACTACGCAACTGACAGCATGCAACTGATTTCAAGCTTACATGAAACTAGCTGCAGGTTAGTAAAAACAGCCTGCAACTGCTTTGAAACCTTACCCTCTGTATAGACAAGGTACTCCCTTGAAGATCTCGACGGTAACGTTTGAAATCAGTTTCAGAGTAAACATGGCGCCCGTACTACTATTATAAACAGGTAAAATTTGTTTGTATCGTTGTCTGCGCTAACCTCAGAAACTACTGATGGTGGTGATAAATAAATTCTTTTACCACCGTGATCCTTGAGGTTTAGGAATGGTTTTAGACATAAATTTGAACCACTAACTTTAATAGTTTTTAAGAATAGAGATTTAAAAATGGTTCCATGTCATGAAATTTTTGTTAATTTGCGTGTAGTGAAATTTTTTGCGTGCGATAAACTTTTGTTCTATAAGAGATAGCTATACGGTGTCATCAAATTAAATTTAGAAAAAATTAAAACTTTTTTATTTTGGTTTTTGTTTCAATAAAAAAGCCCCTTTTTGTTTTTGCGATATTAGCAGTTTGTAAAAAATTGTATATGTTGTGTGGTCCCATGTCATGAAATTTCTTCGTTGCCTTCAGAGTGCGCAAGCAGGCGAATTGTATGCAATCGGTTGCATGGTGTAATAGGCTACATATTTTAATCAATGGCCCACAACGAGTGCGTGAAACTAAAAGTTGCACGAGCAGTTGCAAGCTGTGCAACCGATTGCAGTAGTGTAATACGCTGCATTTAAACCAATGCCCCACAGCTTCTTTTGGTATGAGTTGTGTAGCGTAATCAAGGCCTTACGACGAGGGACGGTCGCACGGATCATCGTTTGGTACAGTTGAAACAGAACAACTGACACCGATGAAATCGCTAATTGCAATTTTAATTACAGTTCAAAAAACCAAAGACAGTCAAATACAATTAATTCTTCAAGCTAAAGGTCGGCCAACGCACACTAACGCAACAAACAATGTCATTTCGTAAACAGTGACGTACTAAATAATACCAGTAATCACTTTACATTAAACTAGGGGGTCACCATATTTTTCAGATCCAAAACGAGAAAATCTTGGTAAAATTGTTGGTGTCGAACGAGGACATTCGAGAACACATTGTTAAGATTCTTGGTGTTGACCGAGGGGGGGGGAGAATTTTCTGTGTATGTTCTAAGTAAATAACGGTATGGAGAACCATACATGACTTCCATGTTCTTAGATTTATATTTAAAATCATTTACTTGAATTCGGTTCGATAATTTCTAAAAAAAAAAAATCCCCCACCATCAAACTATTTTTACTATTTATAGATATTTTTGTTATTACGTAGTAGTCGTTTAATATAACGTTATTTTCGAGTCACTTTACCAATAAAAGTTAGGAACTTCAATCTTATAAAGAAACTGAACTACACATATAATCATCCCTCCTCCTCAACCGGTCCCACCATTAATGATATTTACACTTTCATAGAGTAATAGTTTTATCATATGCAATTTCTAAGATATCTTATCCTTCAAAATTAAATATTCGTACTTTACTTGATTTCAGCACAGCAATTATCAAAAAATCACCCCCTCCCCCCTTCAACTACCCACTCCATTTATAATTATCTCATTTACCATTTTACAGTGCGTTAATATGACTTTATTTTCGGGGCACTTATTTATTAAAATTAATTACTTTACTTTCCTCTCGTTCAAACACAAAACAATGCGGGTAAACTACCCTTCACTCCTAACCGATCAATCTGGCTGCCTGGCAACAAAATGATTTTATTTTTAACAATGTACTTTAAAATTAAGCACTAAAATAATAGCAAATCTTTGTAAACTTGAAATACAAAAATAATCATCGTAAGGATTAAAATGTGTGTTCTTATAGGCTAAGCCATGCACACTTAAAGAACGCCTGCATATCTGCAAAACTAAAGAAAATGTTAATTGAAAATAAGGGTAATGAAAACGGATGCTCGCAGTTATTTGCAGGCGTCTCAAGGACAGGCAGATTAAGAAACGACATTATAGGTAAATGGTAACGGGAAGCGAAAACGAACTGTCTCAGAAAGACATTTACCTGGTGCGGACATGTTCGACGATTCAACATCATAAAACTAATTTCCTGTGAATCCAAACAGAAAGACAAGTGGGATTTTTCTGGAAGAAATTGTAAGATACATGAACCACGATTAAATGACAACAGAACAAGTGCGTAGTTCGGAAGTATTGGAGAGATAGAGAGAGAGGTGTAAAAACCATTTCAAACGGCTGGTTGTACTCCCCACTCCCCAGTTATCGAAATGATAAGTAAACAAAATTAATAGTAACATTCAGCTCAGAGCGCGGAGTGAGAATGTCCGAAGTACTTTCAGTTTTCATTTTCTGTAGAATTATGACAAAAAATATGGTTTTTAACTTGTTTTTTCTTTTTGCCGTGATGTTCAGTTTTATATTCAACAAATGTCATTGCCAGTCCACTATAGTTGTACTGTAACATATACGACTCAATTGCTGACATCCAGAGTAAAGCGTTGCTGCGAGCATCCAAACTGTTATACAGATGCAAAACTCATTTATTGAGTCCACAACTGTCCTCCTTTTGTCTCGTATAACCTTTGTAAACAAAAGTGTGTCACTTGCACCAGACGTAGCACTTTGTTTGCATTTAGTCAAATGAAGAACTGTTTTTTAAGCGATTTTAAAATCGAAAGAACCAATATTGTAATTTCACAAATCAAATTATTTCAAAAGGAATAAATCCGATTCTGACGTTGGAGCGTGGGGAGTCTGGGGCGTCATAAATACGTACGTTATACAAGGGACGAGCGAATGCTCTCTGATAGCGGAACAGGTGGAAACATTGTAATATCTTAGCATTGAGGTAGACAGCCATATGTCTTGCAAAGACCGCATTATTGTTATTAGTCCGGGATTACGCTGTAGTGGTATGCGATCCCCCGTTCCCCCTCTCCCTACCGATTCCTGTGTTCCACCGCTCCTAGACGCCGTATCCTATCTATCTCGTTCAAGTACAGGGCCCGCATGCCTCTTTTACGCTGGTCCAAAAATTATTCGTTCCTTGTTTGCAGTGCAGTATTTCAAGAGCTTGAGACGTTCGACAAAATCTGCATAATTTACGTAAAGTAACAGACAGCTATTTTAGTATAATTTAATAACACTTTTTGGGCTCTGTAGTCGTTTGATCGCTAATTAACTCTTCAGAATATGAAGTTAAGAGAATTTTCTTATAAATCAGATGTTGTCTCATTTCTTCTTCTGTTAACTCGTGCAATCATACTCATATCTGTTATTCTTTTTCTCATATCTCTATAATCATATGAGGAAGTCAGCTGAACCATATATGCAGAACGACGAAAACACGTTTGTTAAATGAATTGGAGTAAAAGATAAAAATTCAAATTAGAACAGTGTTAATTATATAAACTCAATATCTAACTCAACCCAAAAAGAAAATAATAGGATTGAAACGTCTTCATTATATTTAGTTTTTTTGGCATTTATATTATGTTACAATATACTTTAATGTGTAGTCGCACTTTTATTTAACGGCTGTTTAATGTTTGATAACATCGGTATATTGCTGTTTGGTAATATTTCTAAATTCTTATACGCAATGTTGATATTAATGTTATGGTTGTGCTTGTTTGTAAGCGCAGATTTATAAAAACGAGGGGTAATATTGACAGCAGCGAATCTAAGTTCTGTAGCGCTCCTTCCGAAAGTACCGCCTCCCCCCCTGAAACGTTTCCCAAACACTTCGCAGTTTGAGAAATGTTGTTATAAATGGAAACCAATTCGCCATAATATAAACAACTGCAGGTGAAAATACGGCCCCGTAAGAGACAACAAAAGGTGGACTATAAACTGTAGTACCG
This sequence comes from Magicicada septendecula, assembly GCA_034769895.1. NCBI lineage: Eukaryota > Metazoa > Arthropoda > Insecta > Hemiptera > Cicadidae > Magicicada > Magicicada septendecula. Next base: position 48,667,293 of record CM068370.1, on the reverse strand, counting down.
CTGTAGGCCTACACGGAACTTGGCTCTTTAGACGAAACCTCGCGTACGGAACTCGCCGTTAAACTGTTGTGGGCTCAGATTTAGCAGAATAAAGTTTCGCCTGCGGTTCTACTGCGAGAGGCACAAGTTCGAGGCTTAGAGAGTATGATGACTTTTTTTGGAGGAGTCTCCATAGAATATTTTAGGTGGAATATTTATTTAGGAATTCCACATAAAATAATACATCGCTTACCAGAGCTTCGATCACGTACCTCCGGCTTGTACTGCGGGAGGCACAAGTTTGAGGCTCAGAGAGCACGATGACTTTTTTTGGTAGAGTCTCTATACAAAACTTAGGTGGTATCCTTACTTAGGAATTTCACCTAAAACAATTAATCGTTTACCAGAGCCTCGAATGTGTGTCACTTGCACTAACAAGCGCAGGCGGAAGCGAAAAGTCCGTCCATTAACCTGAAGTTTACTAACGTTATTTGTTCGAATTGATAATGCACACCGCACGCTACATTCTAATCACAAACCACAAGGAAATACAGACTGAGGCAGGAAGTTCTATACAGGACGGTTTCCCGTGAGATTCCGAGAATACGAACTTAGAAAAGGTGGTAGGCCTACACCGATAATTATTACACACAAGGTATGTAAATTTGTCCTTTATGAAGGACACAATTTCATTAGCCTGTTGAAACATCACAAGATAATAAACAGTGACTGGGAAAGGCTACTAAAAGGAGAAGTGATAATGGTAAAAGCAAGAAACAAATTTTGACTTACGGAATAATGACAATAATGGCATGACGTTTGTGAAATTACAGTATCAATTTTACAATCGTTTTAAAAACCAAATGTTTACAAAACTAAATCCAACCAAATTGTTCGGTGCAAGTGACACAATTTTATTTACAAAAGTTGTACGAGACAAAGCATTCACATAAACTGAGAACAGTTGTGGGCTCGATAAATGAGTTTTGCATTTGTAGGCCTATAACAGTCCGGATGCTCGCAGCAACGCTTTACTCTGGGTGACGGCAATTGAGTTGTATACGTTACAGTATAACTACAGGGGACTGGCAATGACATTTATTCAGTATAGAACTGAACATCACGGCAAAAAGAACAAACTAGTAAAAAACATACTTTTGGTAATAATTCTACAGAAAATAAAATCTTGAAACTACTTCGGACATTCTCACTCCGCGCTCTGAGATGAATACTACTATTAATTTTGTTTACTTATCATTTCGATAACTGGTGAGTGGGGAGTACAATGGGAATATAAGTAGGAGTGACGTTCTAATTTACCGCCTCCTTACTATTGCCGATGTACCTCTTCCCAGAAACCCGCGCCGACAGAGAAATAGAAATATCTAAATCCCATCTACAAACATACTTCACCCGCCATCCTCCTTGATCGCATTTCTCTACCTACCCAGTTTATCTTTAGCCCTCTTCTTTGTGTCCCACGCCTTACCTTGACGCCTCACTGATGCCCCCCTCCAGCTTTGGCGTCCTGCGTTACGCGACTCCGTCTTGGCTGTCCTTGTGTAAAAGTTTTATGGCACTTCCATCACCCATTTGGCTCTGCACACTACATTAACACACATATACACATCCATGCACTACTCTTTCTCCTGAGTGCCTGCACCTTCTCCGCTGACGTACGACTCCTCACATCACTCCATTCGGCTGAAGGAGGCTTGCCCCAGATCAGCATGAGACCTTTTCTTCGGGACAAGTCTCAAAAAACTTTTACTTGTGATTACTGACCAGACGATAGTGTATATACCAAGATCCGTTTTCAATAAGAGTTTATTAATATGGATATTAGATAATCAATTGAAGAAATAGATAATAATTGAAGGAAACTTCCAAAACCACTTCAAGAAATGTCGTCATCGTCATCGTCTCGCACATGGTTAGGGGTTGTCTGAGCACCCTTCCACTTGGTCGTCCTGCAGTTTCTCTTCATTTTACTTTATTTTTGAAAGCTTGTTAAGGCACCCTTTTGTTACCCATCTTTTCTACCTGCTCTTTTCATTTTTGCTTATGATGTTTCATGTCTTTATTCAATACCACTATGTATTTCTAAAGCAAAAGGAGCATTTGCACAGTTAAGATCAGTATGGAAATCACCCCACATACGCAGGAAGACAAAACTCAGAATATTTGACTCAAATGTCAAATCTGTGTTGCTGTATGGACGTGAGACCTAGGACGTGACAAAGGACATTACCACAAGGGTACAGACTTTCATAAAACGTTGCCTGATGTACATAATGAGAATTCGGTGGCCCCAGACCTTCTCGAACAGAGACCTATGTCCACAAGCCAGAGTACCATACAGATACAGAGAAGAAAATGGAGGTGGATCTGTGACATCCTGAGGAGACCACCAGAAAATATCGCTAGACAGGCACTGAATTGGAATCCGCAAGGTAGCCGCAGACGAGGAAAACCGAGGAACGCCTGGAAGAGCACTATGGAAAGAGAGCTGGCTGGTGTGAACAAGACATGGAGGGATTCGGTGTCATGGCAATGGACAGAACACGCTGGAGAAATTTCGTCGAGGCTCTATGTTCCAGCTAGGAATTTAAGAACTTAAACATAAACAAACTGTGTATTTCAATGTTATAATCGCATGCCACTATATTGTACGTGTACAAAAGGAAATCTTACTAAACTTTATTATTAAGGCCAAAATAAAATTATCCAGGACGAAGAACCGAGTGTACTAAGAACGTAATTTCGTTAGGTTAAGGACGTAGATTTAATGTAGGGTGAAGACATCTCCAAACAATGAACTAAAGTGTATAGTGTCTGTGAAAAATATGAGTGTGCTGTGTGTGTCCCGCGCATTGTTAGAAGCCCGTGTCAAGAATAATGACGTGTCGTCCTTTCATGGACACCACTGCTCAGTTATATTAGCGCACAGAATGGATATAACACCTCTGTAGATAATTAATTTAAACTTTAATTGCATTAAATAATATTCATTTTAACTATACTTGAAATGGACACAAATTAATGCTTTCTTTTTAAACTTCCATGTTCCGTAAGGAAATGGAAATATATGGTGATAGCGACAAAATTCATGTTCGAGATAAGGGCTGATTTTTATTGTACTACCCTCAAAACATGAAGAACAGTCATTTTCCGAAAAGTGTCTGTGTGTCATATCACAAATTACTAATAAATATTAATTCACCACAGCTGTAGAAGTACCTAACCCGAGAACGACCCTGAACGCCGGAGAGCAGGAGGAGATCACGACCTATGCTGACCATCTATCAAGAAGGAAGAACGCACGCTTATCAGGAACGGAGGATCGACATTGCACATTTAAGTTTGTAAAGAACAGGTCAACAGAAACAGTTAATTCATTTATTTGCAACAGAAACAGTTAATTAATTTTATTTGTTATTAGAAACAATTGTAAAGTATTAGTGCAATTAAAAAAAAAAAGAAAATCTTTAATAAAACCGAAGAATTCCAGTATCTGAGTGTATGTGTGTGTGTGGGTGTGGGTGTGTGGGTGTGTGTGTGTGTGTGTGTGTGTGTGTGTGTGTGTGTGTGTGTGTGTGTGTGTGTGTGTGTGTGTGTGTGTGTGTGTGTGTGTGTGTGTGTGTGTGTGTGTGTGTGTGTGTGTGTGTGTGTGTGTGTGTGTGTGTGTGTGTGTGTGTGTGTGTGTGTGTGTGTGTGTGTGTGTGTGTGTGTGTGTGTGTGTGTGTGTGTGTGTGTGTGTGTGTGTGTGTGTGTGTGTGTGTGTGTGTGTGTAAAGGAAAGACCTATTTGTTTAAAAACTTACTTGATTGAAGTTTCTATCAAAATTTTTATAAAGTAAGTTTAATCCATTAAGTTTTAATGAAGTAAGCCTACGTAATGTTCAAGAACTCAGAACTTTGGTATATTTCATCTAAGCCTACTTAAAGAACTACATTTTTTAAACTCAATTTTAAAATCTCAAAACAACTTCTTTTACTTAAATTTTGTAATAAGAAAAACAATTCATTTTATGTGTAAAAATGTTAATACCAAAATGTATTAATCACTCGCCTAAAAACGTTTTGGAAATTTATGTTCTGGCGTCAAACTGTCTTATTGCAATGTATAAATCTCAAGTACTGAAGCGTAGTGTTAGCAATACTACCTTCTCCCTCGTACGCCTTATGACGAATCAAGCTGGTACCCTGCCCTGTTTGTGCTAAGAGATTTTGGGAAGGTGTCTCATAAAAAATTTCGTGAAAGGTTGCAAAATATTGTTACGACGGAGTACTGAGCGTCGTATGGTACTGTGGAAAGCAAAATACAAGACACCAATTAAGTCACTAATCGCCAGCTTTAATTATCACAATTAAACAGTTTATAATCAACAAGATAGTCTCTTACAACAAATAAAATAAAAATTGTTCACACGCAATAAAAATGTCAATTAATATAAAACACAATTGTATTACAATTGTCCCGCACAATTATAAAAACACATAACACTTCGCCACAATACAATACTTCGCCACTGAACTAAGCGTCGCTGAAGTCTTGTATTTATACCCCGCTGAGATTCCATAATAATCCATAGCCTAATACGCGTCAGCGCTACACTAGAATACACCAGAACGTAATTGATTGCGGCCTTGCACACAGCGCGCACGGACCGGTGAATCTGGAACAATCTCGCTAACGAATGTTGAGAATCACGTACGCACACAACATTACAGGCGGTTTTCACCGGAACAGCAGAGAAACACGTAGAACGTTTTGTGACGCCGTAACGATTTTCCCGCATTACGTAACAATATCTGTTACCATTCTGTATCCAATGCTCAACAAAATAACTTATTAGCCAAACGTGGGTTATTGCCACGGAGTTTGAGATTCGAAAACAGAAAACCTCATTTAATAATATCTTGAAACAAAGTGAGGGAATGCAAATGCCCGCTGCTGGGATTTATTTAGATCCTTTTTTTTAAATTCTTAACGAATTTCTTTTGAGACGAAGAGCTTGGATGAAAAGTACTTACGTTAGGATTAAGTAGGTAGAATTGAGACAAATTAAGGCGACATTGTTCAACACTTAGAGAAAATGAATTTGTACAATGCCGTAGGGTAAACGGAGTTGCGGGAATTATATTAATTTGATTCCGGACTCGGTACAACTTAGTCGACTAATAATACCGTACGACTGTTTAATATACAAGAGTGGTTGCTTGGCTTTGTCGTACCGAATCTCTCGCCTAAACAAATAAATTAATCATATTGTAGTTTTTTTTTAATTATAATAGTGCTATAGATCCAGTCGAATAATTCGTATATTCCAAATTATAATGAATAAAGAAGCAAATTCTATCTAAAATTAAACATTGGCTTACTTGTAGAATCTTTAATTAAAAGCTCACAATACAATCAAAACGTAACAATTGGCTGAGTAACAAATGAAACATGAACTGATAGAATTTGCTTATAAATTACAACTATGACTATGAATAGAAGAATTAATTTGGAAAAATAATAAAATTTTGGTAAATGTTCGTAATTATCCAAAATTTGTGCCAAGTTAATGTTGAGTAATGCCCTGGCGAAGATTTATTAATACACGTTTATTATAATTATTATTAGCCGGGCTGTTGGCCGTGGTCTACTGTTGTTCAAGACAGAGGTTTTGATCCCGCCATCGGAAGCCATCTTCAGTGTCGGGAAAACGATTGGCAAGGTGGCTGAAAATTCTACTGAGGTAGAGACTAACCTCTACTAACGTCATAGTCTCTACCTCAGTACTGGGGTGAATTGGCGGACACCTTGCCAATCGTTTAATCGTTTTTCCGACAATGAAGATGTCTTCCGATGGCGAGGCCGAAACATCTGTATTGAACAACAATAGACCACGGCCGAAAACCCCGACTATACCCTGATTAACGAAAGAAAGTGACTGGCGGAGCGGCCGCGCGGCGACCGAGTTTGTAGTAAAAACATTCCACTTTATAACCTCGTGGAAACGTAAAATACAGGGCGAGAAATGTATAATGAACTGTATTTTAATCATCAATTAAAGACGTTTTTAACAAACTTTTCTAATTTTTAAAATCTCTTTTCAATAAATTTACATTGTGAGTTAAAGAAAAAAAAACACGAATTTGAATTAAAAAATTAGGGTTTATCGTTTTTATTACGTAAGAACTCAGAGGTTAAGCATCGGGAAAAAATTTCTTGTAGACAAATGGTAGTCCACCTTCTTTAATACAATATATCAAAAATTGAGATTCCTACGATTAATATTAACGACGTTATTAATTTTTTCCGAATGTACTGTTAACTCCGTTATTAATAATTTTTTTCATTGTTTTTTCACAATAAACATAACAAAATTGTATTCATCAATACAAAGTGGTATGTAACCTTCAAATATTACGAAATATAACCGCAATCAGTTAATATAGGAAAATTAGAACTAACATCGCTCAACGACACGCGATCGAGTCAAGGTACAGTAACAGCCCAAAGAAAGTGGTGCATACGCTCACGGCTCACACATTGACACATAGCCAACTTACTACGAGTCACCAATCTCTCATAAGTATATACTTAGTTATCTGTCTACTTATTTAATCTAATCTTCTACCTGGAGATCTGTCAAAAACGTATATCTGACCAGACTTTTGTGGTTTAGTTGAACTACATGCTTTTTATAACAGTCTTGAATGATTGTTTATTACTCTTTTGCGGTACGGTATTTATTGTTTTCTTGTTAATAAACTGTTTTTGTTTTGTGATCAGCTTTAATACTACTAATTGAAGTGCAATGTAATTACTGGGAAATTGTTAATGCCATTCAAATTTCTCAATAACTAATTATTTAACTATGAAATATAGTTTACAGTTTAAAACTACCGAGCAAAGCTCGGTCTACCAGATATTGCATAATTATAACAGTATTTTACTGTTATAATGTAATTGAAATGTAAAAACAATTAGTAAATTACTTGTTATTAGCATTGACAAATAAATAATAAATACAGTACGGTACTTACAAGTATTGTAGTGTTCTTCAGCTTTTATGGAATCCGCTCATAAAATATGTGTATAAATCATAAAAATACACTATTAAAACACTCTATAAAAAACACTTATAGCTGTGAGTTAGTAGTCTTCAAACGAAAGTTCTCTGATACCCTCCATTGGATCGTCATCACTATTATCATCTTCTGAACAATTATCATCCTCGGAGCTACTGCTGTCTTCCACGGATATAAACATTTCCTCCACAGCTTCTTCCATTAGTCCTTCGTTATTCCATGCATCGATAATAACTTTTTTGGTGTGGTCCACTACTTGCTCCCACCTCTCAGCAGTAATTCGATTAAATCCGTCTTTAGTCAGTCGTTCAACTTCTTTTAAAGTAAACATTTTGTTGTTTTCGGCAACATACCCCTTAACCTGAGCCCATATAAGCTCAATGGCGTTAAGATGGCAATGGTAAGGTGGTAGCCTTATCACTTTGTGACCTCTGCTCTCTATCAATTCATCAACAAAATACCTTTTGTTCTGGGGCTTGTGCCATTTCACTAATTCCAAAAGTTCTGATTTTTTCAAGTCGGTTGTAGATTGAATATTTTTCCTATCCAGCCATGCAAGTATGTCAGCTTTTTTATCTTTGCTTGTGGGAGCTTTATCAATTTGCTTAGAATGGTAGGGAGCATTGTCCATGACTATTACTGCAGGCTCTTCTAGGTTATTTAGCAAAGTTTCAGAACACCAACCGAAGAATTTGTCGTGATCCATATCTTCATGGTAGTCACCGGTTTTTTTCGATTTAAATAGTAGAAGGGAATTTGGAACAAACCCTTTTGAAGAACCTGCATGACATATTATTAATCGTTCACCTTTCCCTATAGGTGTTAACATTGTCCCCTGAAGTGACTCATCAGTCCATCCTTGTTTCAAACAATGCCCAGCATTGACCCAGGTCTCATCGAGCCAAATTATATTATCGAAATTCTCGTCTTTGATTTGGCGAAGAAAACGACACCTCCAGGCAGCGACATCGCTTCTCTCCATAATCACTTTTCTGCCCGAAAATTTTCTCCACGTAAATCCTAAACCTTTTAGCACGTTTCTAAGCGAAGACAGACTGCCATTAAACAGCTCTTCATTTTCCAACGATGATAAAAGTTTTTTCAAAGTGGGATATTCTTTTCTTATGTAATATTGATATACATGTCTTCGTATAGCGTCTTCCTGAAAAGTGTCAAGTTTTGTCACAGTTTTCTCCCGTTTCCTCTGTTTGCCCGGAGTTTAAAGTTGGCTATTACTGTCATCTTGTATTTCTTTCAATTCTTTTTCCTTGCAAACTCGCAGAACTGTATTTTTATGTATTTTCAGAGCATCTGCAGTTCGCTGTATTGCATTATTAACCGGAATCAAAGGACCTTTGTTCGCCTTTTCTCTATCAAAATATTCCCGCACTTTGCACACAATTTCTCTTGACTGTCCTTTCATAGGTACGCCTCGGCCCGAAGTTTGTCTTTTCTTTGGAGTTCGAGTCCTAGGTCTTCCCCTATGTTTCCTTGGTTCAGCCTCGTTACGTTGCTCCATGCTCAGCCACCGAAGTATATTCACACAAAATAACTTAAAACACGTCAATTTATAATGAAAGCACAAGAAACTAACACTTAAAATCAAGATAACCAACAACCGGACATCACTCAACCACCACATCAACTAAACTGAAAGCTGGAAATTTCCCTTACCCTTAGTGTGCGTATAACGGTTCAGTTTTCCTGGAAGCGTGTGCTATTTGTAGACATAAAGGAGAGGCCGAGACGCTGTACGGGAATGACAGTAGCGCGCGAATAAAATGGGTCCAATAGGTTCTGACTGTACTTCCGCCGCAGAGCGCCACGCATTGCTCTCTGTGAAATTCACTTTATATATTAATCCATTGTAGTATTCCTATCACGTACAAGGTGTAAGTTGTATATGTCTTCTACATTTAGTTATCTAAAGAGAGCGTCACGCAAATCTCATTCGTGTACAACTTTTAACAACTGAGTTAACAGGACATTAGAAAAAAATTAATAACGTCGTTAATTTTAATCGTAGGAATCTCAATTTTTGATATATTGTACTAAAGAAGGTGGACTACCATTTGTCTACAAGAAATTTTTTTCCGATGCTTAACCTCTGAGTTCTTACGTAATAAAAACGATAAACCCTAATTTTTTAATTCAAATTCGTGTATTTTTTTCTTTAACTCACAATGTAAATTTATTGAAAAGAGATTTTAAAAATTAGAAAAGTTTGTTAAAAACGTCTTTAATTGATGATTAAAATACAGTTCATTAGACATTTCTCGCCCTGTATTTTACGTTTCCACGAGGTTATAAAGTGGAATGTTTTTACTACAAACTCGGTCGCCGCGCGGCCGCTCCGCCAGTCACTTTCTTTCGTTAATCAGGGTATAATAATAGTCTAACAATGATGACGTCAGCCGTGAAACCCTAAGGAATTGAATAATACACGTTTTTTCAATGTAATGAATATAGCAAACTAAACGGATAAAATAAAAACCATTATATTTTCTTGAAAAAGTATTGCCCATTTTTTTTTTTGTTTAATCTACTATTTCAAATATAAGAGCCGATACCCCTTGAAGCGTTGTTTTATACTCAGATGGACAAGATGGCGAAAGCCATTTGAGGTAATGGTCCGGATTTTTTTTAATACTGATTCCTTTACTAACACCATTTAGTTGTTTACTTTTGTCACTGTTAGAACGTTTGTGCAATTTATTACAATTTTTTAAGAATTGTGAATAATTAATTTAGAATACCACAGCTCATTGAAAAGCGTAGAAAGTATCAGCTGCATACACAGCTTTCATCGACTTCGAGAAGGCATTTGACAGAGTGAATCGGAGCAAACTATGGGCAGTAATGGCAAGGAAAAGAACCCACAATATCTAATCTGAGCAATACAGAGTCTTTATGTGGAGAATAAAATCTTAATAGAAGCAGGGAAACCGAGAACAGTTCCTAGATTTGGCCTGATCAATTGTGGAGTACGACAAGGGTGTCAATTATCACCTTGTTTTTAAATTTATTTATTGACGACATCATACAAAACTGGCAGATGTGTCTTCCAGAACATTTTATAATTGGTCACTCTACAATTGACACTTTGTTGTTTGCGGACGATCAGGCTATTCTGTCGGACTCGGAAAACATATTGCAGATGGATATACATTTGTTAAATCGATTCTGGAAAGACTCTGGATTGCATATATCCACACGTAAGACTAAGGTCATGGCTTTTCGTGGAACTGATCCCGTACGGGCAAAAATTGTTATAGATGGTACTGTCCTGGAATAAGTTAGCATGTTGAATACACGGGCTATAGTGTGTCTTATAATGCATGCAACGACGTTGTGAATAAGTTGCATAAGTTCAACCTTATGTGCCGGACCATTAGGCGAAACCTTAAGTCAGCAAGTAAAGGAACACGCCTAAAATTCTACAAGGTGATTGCTCTTCCCACACTTCTTTATGGATCTGAGAATTGGACTTTAACGAAAGGCCAGGCCAGTCGCATGCAAGCGGCTGAAATGAGATTTCTCAGGCACGTGGCAGGGTAGGCCTATACTCTCCATGATCATAGAAGAAACACAGATATACGGCAGGAATTTAATATTATGAATATACTCGACAGGATCGCCCAGTATCGGCTGAATTGGTGGGAACATCATTGCCAAATGGCTAACTGCCGCATCCCCAATCAACTCTGGAACTATAAGCCGAGGGAACGGAGAAGTGTGGGACGTCCGAGAAAGCGCTGGAGTGACCAGCTCTAATCTTGTCCTATTTGAGACCGGAACAAACCATTAATCCGTGAAGATGTTGATGATGATGATGATGTTTAAGAATTAATTATTATATGTTTTGTACCACCCATGCACGTTACCTGTCGGCCAGTTGTTAGTGTCTTGTGTGGTAAAAATTGTTTTAGACTGCTTCATTTTAAAAAGTAAATTTATCGATTTACAAAGAAACACATTGTTACTCACATAAGTCTTTGCTTATTTCCAAATGTTTCACTTTTTGCTAATTTTATGTTACGTAGTGCTCAATAAATGACTAAATTTCATAGACAAACATAAAATTTATAAAACTTCTAAAGAAATAAAGTGACTCAGCTAACAAAAAGTCTGTGATTTGCATAACTGTAAATAATTTATCTGCATTTAGGTTGTTGATAGCCATAAGGGCATTTTTTTATTCCAGTTTACTAAATCCTATTACAATCAATTTTTTTGAAAATTGTACTAATTTTATGCGGGCTTACAGTGATCATTAGACCGTACTGTTAATTAAAACTGGAAAATTTTTGAAAATTACGTCTTTCAAGAAAAACTCGCACCAAGTCATTCTTTCTAAGCAAAATAGTCTCTTTACTTAATGGTCATAAACTTGTGGTAGTAACAAATAATCGCTTAAAAACCCGTTTAATCCATTTTGTCCCCTTGGAAGTATCAAGAGCGTTAACTTGGCAACCTATCAAATGGAAGTTGAAGACTTAACAAAATTAAATCAGGTATTTGCTTTGACAATTTTTGTAAAAATAGATTTTACAAATCTATTTACTCAACAATGGAAAATATACAAAATAAAACTTCGTAACATCAAGTTAAATCTTCGATTTAGCTGAACTTAATTTTGTAAGCTTTTGACAATGTAATCTCATAAATTATATTCGAAACAAAACGTAAGCTTTAACGGCCGGTTTTTACATTACCACAATTTTTTTTCGCGGGTGTTATGATCTGCATTCCCACACCACTGAATATGTCCGTCACCAGTATGGACGAAACGTTTGGTGATAAACATGAACAACCTAGACCACGGCCTAACAGCCCGGAAATTATGATAATATGTTCCCAACTGTTTGTAAAACTGTGAAGTATAAACTGCTCATTCAAATAATTGATAGTTTTCAAACTTTTGTAAAAAAAAGTTAAGTCGTGACAATGAACATGCGGAGTAAAGTGTTAAAACATAACTGTAACAACTATTTTGAACCAACTAATAGCATGCAAAATACTTTAATACTTTGTTGTGTGAGGTGCTACAAATAGCACATTCCAGAACATAATTGTAGAACTATCTGTAAGAAAATGTCTATTCTATCTATTGTACGGAACTATGTGTAAACGGCACACTGAAGCACATAATTGTAGAAAATATTTAGAATTAACTATTAAACAGAGAATACTCTACACGAGGAATTTTTTTAAAATAGCACATTGCAGAACTTCTTCTTCTTCTTCTTCTTCTTCTTCTTCTTCTTCTTCTTCTTCTTCTTCTTCTCTTCCGCCTCCTCCTCTTCTCCACTTCCTCCCTTCCCCTTAGGAACACTAATATTATTTTTGTAAATATTACTAAAGACGATCTTCTTCTTCTTCTTCTTCTTCTTCTTCTTCTTCTTCTTCCTTTTCCTCCTCCTCTTTTGTATCGTTGGCGTAGGACCTCTCCTTGTTCATTCCTCTCTATCAACTGCTATGGTCATTCATTATATTCTCTCGATCCTGTATCTTTCGCTAACTCATTACTTACCCACTTATTTCTCATCGAGTCCCTACTTCTTCTCGTATGTTCTCACGGTGTCCAGTGCACAAAATGTTATTCCACTTGTCATACGCTGTTTCATAGTTGGTGCCTCTTCGAACGTCGTTCACTCTAGTTCTGCTTCTAATCCGTTCATTCCTCTTCTATCCGATAGTTGTCAGTTTGAAAAAGCGAAGTGACCAAATTACAACGATGAAGTAACTGTATTATTCCAGTTAAAGCTTATATTTGAAGAACTTGCCATTGTCAAAGCCGTTATCGCTATCACTATCATCATCATAATCACAATCATCAAGTCCTCGTGTTACAGTCTTAATTCTTCTGTAATTTTTACAACGTATATGTCGCATTAATATTGTGCCTGATGCCGACTGTTAATGTTTTTGTAACCAAAGATGGTTTTAATAATATGTCTACAAAAAAAATTAACAATGATGCCTAATGTTTCTTTTTAAATGATGTTAAACCATCACGGTAATCTTTTATATCTCACGCACACGAATGTAGGCTATATATACGTGTATGAGAGAGAGAGGTGCAGCCAAATATTAAACTGCCAGCTGAACGATTTGTATAAAGCGCTCAGGTTTGAAGCTAGTTACGACAGCTGGAATTTCTCAGGGATTTTACCCATCATTTGCATTAATCTTACTTGCGAATAGGCAAACGGAAAATGCTAACAAAAACCCGGTGTGAAAATGTCACACAGTATTTTCATGTTCACTTTGGGTCCTCTTATCACCTGGCGTTAAACCTATAGTTTTTGTTTTCTATTACTGTAGTTCGGAATTTTGTTCTCTAGAAAGTTTACTGAATTCATTCTATGTTAATGAACAGTAAGATATTGCAGAACCTACGTGAAACGTTTGTAATTTTCCTGCACACGGAAACAGTTTCATCTATGATCGTATACTATGCATAATTACCTTGATAATTTATTAAGTATGTGATAACTCAGTTTCTGATGTTTAGTCTCAATATTGATTTTTATTACAGTCAATTTCACAAATTGTGACTTTTTTTTAAATTCGTTTGTTTAGTTTTATTACTTTAGAATTTTTATATTTGTTTAGTTTAACGTGTGACTTTGTATTGATAAAATCGTGTATTGGTATTGGCAGGGCTTGATTTCAGAGGGAACGGCGTACCGGAATCTCTTGCTAGAAAAATAAATTACCGAAAAAATATACGAAAATAAAAACTTAATTATTACTAATATTTACTACTAATTTTTTAAATTGTGCTCATCATCAGCCCCACTACAAAACTAAACAATTGTCAAAATCAAACACCAGCACTAATCTTTATCTTAACTACTATCGTTCTTTTATTTAAATACGTTCTACCCGAAATTCTCTTGTAAATAGAACGAAATTTAAAAAAATGTCAACAAGGCTTACTCGAAAATGACATTCGCAGTTAGCGGTGTTGACACGAAGAGACGACCGACGCTTACCTATGCATTCCAGAATTTTTCCGGAGAGTCTTTCTACCTTGAAATATGATATTGAATCAACAGCAATATCTTCAAGTGAATGTGAGAGGGCTGATTTCTGGCCATCATACAGCATTTGACACAAAGAGTAAGCAAAGATCAAGAAACAAACAATAAGATGACACAATGATGAAACTATAAAAAGTTTTTTATAATATCTGAACCACCGAAATCATCACTTAGAGTTTGATTGAGGCTTCGGGATGACGCCATCATGAGTGACATGTTCTCGATTGTCGTGCGGCTAACCTGACAACGAAGCTCTTTAGAAATATCAGTAAACTTTATTATCTTTTTAGATACAAGTTTATACGTATCTTACATATTTTATAAAGCTTTAAAAACGTAGACTTCCTTTGTAATAACCTGATGTAAACTTATACGCTAATATAAAAAATAAGTAGGCCTATATTTGTGTCTGTACAACCTTTGAATTGATGCGTTCCGGCACTAATAATTTTAGAAATCAACCACTGGGTATTGGTACTTTGCACTGTGTGGATCGTCCCTTTTATTTGCTTGAATCGTGCCTCTTCGATTTCAGCTCCGCTGCCACTGTATCGGACGGTAGTCCCAATTCCGAACTAAGACACAGTACGGATGTCCACCACAATGCAAAAATCTTACATCGTTTTCACCGGTTCCGTCAATCGCAGGCGTTCATTCGTCCCTTGGGTGACATATTTACGATGCTCCAGAGTCCCAAACTCATTATTATGACATGAAAATTTTATTTACCTTTACTCTCTATTCTAGGTTAGCAGCCCATAGGCTGGTTGGCAGCAGCTCACCATTCTTCACACTTCTCTACTTTTCTTTTCAACTCACAATATGATGTGTAGTTCATATCTACCATAAGCTGTTTCATGTATAACCATATGACCATGCAGTTGTTCTGAACACAAAATGACTGTATTTTAGAAACAACGCGCCAAAGTTGCGCATGCGCAATGAGATCTTTGGACACTGTGTACCCACAGACACCCGCTTCATGTCTAATTGTTTTAGCTGTACGTAGAAAACACGAGTTCAACCTTTGTACGAGATTCTTCTTCTTCTAGGTTAGCAGCCCATAGGCTGGTTGGCAGCAGCAGCTCGCCATCCTTCACGCTTCTCTGCTTTTCTTTTCAACTCACAATGTGATGTGCAGTTCATATCGACCGAAATAAGAGTTTTATAACAAATAAGCTAAAGCTAAAAACAGTACTGTTTGCAAATAAATTCTCATTTAAAATTAAACAAATAAATAAATAATCTAATGAAATTAATACGTATAAGACAGTACTTCAAAGCAAAGGAGCAAAAAATATCAACAAAGCGTATTGTAAAGAAGAAAAAATGAAAAAAATAATGGTTTGATGAAATCCTTGTTGCTTTGGCATATATTCCTAAAATTAAAACTAATTGTTGCATTAAAATGCTTTAATTGCTTCCATTCTTCACTAACAAACCACGAACTTTTATAAACATTCAATTTTTTATTGTAACATAGTTATAATTTTTTGTACATTCCTTATATATTTTGTCAAACCCCCCAAAAAAATTTCAATGACGCAGTCCACGTCACGACCCCCCCCACCTGTGGAAACCACTGTATTTTTTTTATTTGTTTGGTCTTCTGCCCTAAGGCAGGTCTTCAAATGGTAACAGCTCTTCAAGCTGTCTTACCGGATGTCAGTCTTTTCGTTTCTTCGTAACACCCTCTGATTCTCCTTCTCTATGACACCCTCCATGGCATTTGTAAGCAAGCTGTCTATTCTTAAACAATGACCTAACCAATTCCTTTTCCTATCTTCTATTACCTTCATGATTCTTCTCTCTTCCCCTATTCTTCTTAAAACTTCATCATTCCTTACTTTATCAACCCACCTCACTTTTTCCATTGCTCGCCAAACCCACGTTTCTAATGTTCTTTTCTCATCCTCCTTCCTCAGTGTCCGTGTCTATGCACCATATAAAGCAACGCTCCACACATAACATTTGGCCAACCTTTTTATTAAATTCTTATTAATTTTGCCACACAGCAGTCTTTTCTTCCCATTAAATGCCTCTTTCGCTATAGCAATTCTTGCTCTAATTTCACGAGTGCAGGACATACCACTGTATTAAAGAAGTCAAATGTTCTTTCACGTACGAGTTGATTATCCCAAAAAATTTTTTCAAATTTCAATAGCGTGTGTAAGTGACACGATTTTGTTTACAAAGTTCCAACGAGACAAAGTGTTTTGCATAAATTAAGAACGTTTGTGGAAAGTTTCGTTTGTATTGTGGTTCGGTCGCTTACACTGGATGACAACAATTTAGTTGTACGCGTTACAATATATCATCTAATGGCCTGCCAGTGAAGTTTATTCAATACAAAACTGAACATCATAGAAAAAAGGACAAACAAGTATAAAATATTGTTTTTATTAACGAAGATTTATAGATCCGACAGTCTCTATTCATACACTTCATAGAAAAGCTCATTTTTGCCTCTTCTTCCTCTACTTCTCTGTGTACCGTGCTCCAATCTCTTCCACAAGATGTGTTAGGTACATTTTTGTCTGAAACCTGCGAGATAGGTCTTGAAATGTTTGTAGGCGTTTTATGTAAATGTTTTATGTCCACTGAAGCAGAATTATTTAATTTTCAATATTTATACTCATATTCAGGGCTTGATTCAGAGGAAACGCGCCAGAACGGCGTTCCGGAATCTCTTGGATCCAAAAATAAATTACCGGAAAAATATACGAAAAGGAAAACCTAATTATTACAAAAATTTACTACTACTTTTTAAATTGTGCCCTTCACCAGCCCCACTACAAAACTAAACATTTGTCAAAATCAAACACCAGCAATAATATTTATCGTAACTACTGTCGTTCAAGAAATGTCCCAATAACCTATGGAGAAAATGAAATAAAAAAACTTGCTTCAGAATTAAAACTAAATGAAAGGCAACTGATCTGGAGCTTCCGAGAATACGTGCATTCCAGAATTTTTCCGGAAAGTCTTTCTACCTTGAAATATGGTATTGAATCAACAGCCATAACTTCAAGTGAATGTGAGAGGGGTGATTTCTGGCCATCATACAGCATTGGACACAAAGAGTAAGAAACGGTCAAGAAACAAACAATATGACGACACAATGATGAAACTATGGAAACTTTTTTTTATATGTCCTACCTACGGAAACCATCACTTAGAGTTTGATTGAGGATCCGAGATGATGCCATCATGAGTGACATGTTTTCGATTGTCGTGCGGCTAACCTGACGATGAAGGTCTTTAGAAATATCAGTAGGTCTTTAGAAACTTACATCTTACCTTTTTAGATATAAGTTTAAACGTATGTTACATATTTATAAGGCTTTAAAAATGTAGACCTCCTTTGTAATAACCTGATGTAAACTTATACGCTAATATAAAATATAAGTAGGCCTATATTTGTGTCTGTACAACATTTGAATTGATGCGTTCCGGCACCTATAATTTTAGATATCAGCCACTGCTTATATTAAGGTTATAGCCTTTTGTCAAGTAAAATAATAAACACTTATTTTTCAGCACCCAAAGTATACATTTTAGTTCTACAATACTGCTTCAGTATTGTAGCTTACATCACCCCTGAAAATTTCAGTATCCCATTACACAGTTTTGGAGATTCGCTTACCTAAGTGTTGAAAAATATGGTTTTAAAAAAAAAAATGCGTTTAAAATATATCAGTAGGAACTAACGAAAACTCAAATTCATGACCAAACACTATCTTCAGGAACAAAACACAAAACATATATGTAGTTACATTGTTGTCTGCAGAGTTGCCAGCATTGAAGTACAAAATATCCCCTTTCACCCAGTAAAACCCACTTTATTGAAAGTTAAGCCATTTATAAAATATGTACTATTTAAAGGAGTCATGTACAAAATTGGAATGCTTTTACTGTGTGCAGACATACTTTAGATTATTCATAAAATGGTTTACGAATGGCGGCAGTAATTTTTGTCGTAAATTGTATACCATTTTAATCAGAAAAGTCGAAATTTAAATAAAACAATCATTTTGAAATCTGTTTGGTTATTTCTTATTTGAATAACTGTAAAGTAACACGCCTACAATTCTACAAGGTGATGGCTTTTCCCACACTTCTTTATGGGTCGGAAAACTGGACATTAACGAAAGGTCAGCCCAGTCTCATCCAAGCGGCTGAAATGAGATTTCTCAGCCAAATGGCAGGGTATACTCTCCATGATCATAGATATACGGCAGGAACTGAGTATTATCAGTATACTCGACAGGATCGCCCAGTATCGACTGAATTGGTGGGAACATCTTTGTCGATTGGATGACTGCCGCATCCCCAAACAACAACTATGGAACTATAAGCCGAGGGGACGGAGAGGTGTGGGACGTCCGAGGAACCCCTGGAGTGACCAGTTCTAATCTTTGCCGATTTGAGACCGAATGATGATGATGATAATGATTTTGAAAAAAGTTAACATTTTTAATTTTTTTCCTTCAGACTCCCCTTAAAGTTTCTCACATGGGTATAGAATTTACAGTTTAATGTCAAGTTCGAATAACGGTCAGCAGGCCGTTGGAACCGTACTGTTTAGCAGGGATATCGCTCACCGTTGTCATTCCATTACTCCTGAAAAGAAAGATGATTTTTCTTCGCTGCAGGAACCAAACCCATTCTGCATGGTGTAGCGAACCAACATACTACAACTACATGAGGTCATTCCAAATGTTTTAGAACGAATTTAAAAATATCGGTATGCGGAACCATACATGACTTCCATGTTCCAAGATTTTTATTTAAAATCATTTACTTGAATTCGGTTCGATAATTCTAAAAATATATCGCCCACTCTCAAACTATTTTCACTATTTATAGATATTTTTGTTATTATGCGGTAGTCGTTTAATATAATGTTATTTTTGAATCACTTTATTTATAAAAATTGATACTGTATTCTTATAAAGAAACTGAACTACGCAGATAATCATCCCTCCTCCTCAACCGATCCCCACCATTAATGATATTTACACTTCTATAGAGTAACAGTTTTATCATATTTAATTTCTAAGGTATCTTATCCTTCAAAATTAAATATTAGTACTTTACTTGATTTCAGAACACCAATTTTTAAAAAAATTACCCCCTCTCCCTTCAACTTCCCACTTCATTTATAATTATCTCATTTACCATTTTACAGTAGATTAATATTCGGGGCACTTATTTATTAAAATTAAGTATTTTACTCTTGATAAAACACAAAACAATGCAGGTAAACTACCCCTCCCTCCTAACCGAACAACCTGGTTGCCTGGAAACAAAATTATTTTATTTTTAATAATTACCATTGTTTTAAAAAGTTTAAATGAATTTTTAAGTACTTTACTCTTGTTAAAACGTAAAATGTTGCAGGTAAACTACCCCTCCCCCTTAACCGATCTTCACCAAAATCAACAGACCTTGAGTCCGCTACAACTCGGGCACATATGCAAAACATTATTTGATTCTGTTTGAATTTGCGGCAGTTATCGTTCGTCATAGAAATAATTCTGCACGTAGACACACAGACACTTTTCAGAAAATACTGTTCTTCATGTTTTGAGGGTAGTACAATCAGAATCAGCCCTTATCTCGAACATAATATTTTCGGGATCACCATACTTCCATTTTCTTACGGAACATGGAAGAAAAATAAAAAAGTAACATACAAATACCCAAATTCGGAAACCAAGATGCTTTATGTCACTATTTTACAACCAGTCAGCTCATCTGAACTCCACTGCTTCCAATAAAAAACCTATAAAAGTGATCTCTTATATAATGTTTGGTATTCTTATTAGTTACTCATAAATCTAGAATAAATAAAAACAACCGAGTACTTCCGACTTCCTCACCGCGCGCTCTGAGCTGCGTATTATAATTAACTTTATTTACTTATTTCGATAATTTCTGTAGAGGAGAGTAAAGGGCAGCGATCTGGGGTATTTTCGATACCTCCCCCTAAACTCCCCCCCCCCGTTTCGTCAAACTTCCAGTTGTACTTCCCGGTTTTCCTCTCCCTTATGCTTACGGTACATTCACCTTATAAATATGCCGGAACTGTCACAATAACCGTACTCGCGCTACACTTTCGATGTTTTGAATACGTGAATGTATCGATAGACTACGATGTGAAGACGAAGAAGAAGAAGAAGTGTACTAATTGTAAATTATTCTATTTTTTAATGTAAACCGAAAATACGTGATGTTTTCATTTGTGAGGTTAGGTAATAATGGTTTTTGGTTTCTAGCTTACTGTTTAAAGAAATAAAAGGCACGGCTGGGAGAAATATGACACTTAATTTGTCTATACGATGGACGACGACAACATAAAAAAGTGAAAAATACATTTATTTCTGAATAGTAAGATTAAAACAAAACAACTAACCATTAATAAATGAAAACAAGATTTGTTATTCGTAAGGTGGTCAATATTCTTTTATATTATTCAGTAAAATCTCGAAAACTTTACTGAAAGCAAATTTTGTGCGAAACACAAAAAATAGAGACATATATAGCATTCCGCCTTCCTTCGAGTTGCTTGCTTTTCTGCACAAAAACCGAATATTAGTGGAAAAACGAGTATTAGTGGAAAACGAGTTCTGTCACAAAAAAGGAAGACATGTATAGTAACAGGCAACTTCGTCTTAATTCAAGTTGGCTTTTTTTTACGTGGTTTTCACAAAAAGGTAGTGTTATTTTAAAGGCGTATTGGTTTCTACGTGAATTTTAGTTTGAATGTTAACCCATCAACGCCAACTTTTGGCGTCACATGCACACGTCGGAGTTATATTATTGCTAGAAACATTTTTCGTAAAAAAATATGACAACAAAACACAATTGCAATCTTCAACAAACTATTTTATAACATACACAAATAATAATTTATATGATCTCTATTATATAACTAAAATTATATGCGATATTCACTACATATCGATGCCAGTAATCGAAATATAGAAAATGATGCGGGTACGGTTATTGGGACAGTACATGAATCCCTTATGAGAGGATATTTCAATCCTCTCTTCACTCATTCGTCGAACATGTCTCCATCAAAAACTTTTCCTTCTGACACAGTCCATTTCTTCTTCACGTTATGATTTGCTTTTTAGTACCGTTTCTAATTCTGACTACTCTTGGTACTTTTTCAAATCTCTTTAACTCGTCCATTTCCAATGTTTCTATATTTCTGTTAATATTTTCTTTACATTTCCACACATCTATATGTGTTATTTAGGATAGCAGTACGGTTAAACGCCTTACTTCGTACTATTTTTACTCGTTTTCCAAGATTAAAATGTTTTTATTTCTATTCTTTTAGTCTTAAGTATTTCAAGAAATGTATTACTCTTTGAAAATAGCTTTATTCAGACTTTATTTTTGCCTTATTCGTCCGCTCCGAGTGAAGATCTGTTCCCAATTTTTAAAAACCGTTGCTTTGTATCTCTACGTACTTGGGATAGAACAACAAGGATTGAGATGGCCCGTCCCGAACTCTTAAAGTTAAACGATCAAAGATGGCCCCTTGACTTCACGTTGTATCTCCACGTACTTGGGATAGAACAACAAGGATTGAGATGGCCCGTCCCGAACTCTTAAAGTTAAACGATCAAAGATGGCCCCTTGACTTCACGTTGTACTTGGGATAGAACAACAAGGATTTAGATGGCCCGTCCCGAACTCTTAAAGTTAAACGATCAAAGATGGCCCCTTGACTTCACGTTGTATCTCCACGTACTTGGGATAGAACAACAAGGATTGAGATGGCCCGTCCCGAACTCTTAAAGTTAAACGATCAAAGATGGCCCTTGACTTCACGTTGTATCTCCACGTACTTGGGATAGAACAACAAGGATTGAGATGGCCCGTCCCGAACTCTTAAAGTTAAACGATCAAAGATGCCCCCCCCCCTTTGACGTTTCTTAAAGGACGGGGGTTCAAGAAGACCTTGTAACACCATGGCTTAGAAGAAATGTACGTTTACGTTCTGAGTAGGAATCGGTGATGATTAGGTGTAGGAATGTAACGCCTAATGTTCGTGAGCATATAGGC
Organism: Magicicada septendecula; assembly: GCA_034769895.1. Classification (NCBI taxonomy): domain Eukaryota; kingdom Metazoa; phylum Arthropoda; class Insecta; order Hemiptera; family Cicadidae; genus Magicicada; species Magicicada septendecula. The sequence goes on along the minus strand of CM068370.1, from coordinate 48,645,095 downwards.
CTACAACTTTTCGTATTAATACATAATGAGTTCTTATAACTTTCATTCAGTCCCCGTAAATTGTTACATATTTTCCTTAATTTAGTGTCACGTGCTTACCGATCTTCTCCCTCACGTGTAATAATGATTTAATGATCAGAAAATTAGAGTCTATACACATAGACGTCGCCTACAACATTTTGTCTACAATTCTATTAGATTTTATAATTAATATAAATATTTATAATATATATATTATTTGTATATCATACAGCAATATATTTATAAATGAAATTTAGCCATGCATTGTCTAAATAACAGCCACCAATGTCTAGACATTCCAAAATAAATTTCATTAAAAAAAGCATACAAAACGGTGAAACAATGAATATTTGGGAAAATCTTAATATATACAAACACAATAATAATAATTTACTAATTAAAGAACAAACTCAAATAAAAACAAAACAAGATGATCTATTTAAAATTATAAATTTATTAAAATAAATAATATGTAAAAAGTAAAATAAGTATCTAGAGGAAATAATTCAAGAGAATGGTTTAGAAAAATCGGCTTTAGAAGAAAGGATTTTTAAGACGGAAAGAGCATATGGTATAACTAAAGATAATTACAATAAAAGGTGCATACCTAAAAATACAAAAATAAGGAATTACACAAATTAATGAAGCCAGAATGCCTATGTGCAAGTGAATGTCTAGCATTGACTTATAATTTAGACAGACTAGAAATATTAGAAAGACGAATTATTAGGAAAATATTAGGCCCACGAAAACTTCAGAAGACTGGAAATTAAAAAGTAATGATGAAATATATCAAAGTATAGAAAATATAACAGAAACACTGAGAAAAAGAAGATTATTATTGTTTTGACATTTATATAGAATAGACGACAATAGGTTAACAAAGCAGATCTTCAAATATCTGTGGGGAAAGAAGTTAACATCAAGTTGTATTAAAGAAGTCCAAAAGGATTTAGAAAAAAATAATATAAACGCAGAAGAAGCAATCGAAAGAGAAGTTTTTTCGGGAAAAAGTGTTAAAAATGGAAGGAGTCCAGGGTAGGAGAGAGAAATACGCAGATTCAAAGTGGACTGAAGACAGGAAGAATAGACACGGTGTTAAACTTTGTACCTTTTAATATCTGCAATGTAACGGCGTGCGCGTGCAGTGACGTCATCCCCCCCGCTAACTGCTGCCAGCGTGTCCCGCACGCTCGCAGCAGTCTGTTTTAGTTAACTGTTAAACTCCGAACGGGCAACAAGCCTTCATTCGCCGCGGCTATGTAATTATTTCAATATTTATTATATTTATTATTCATTTATATGAAGTGGAATATTTCACTTCAAATTATTATTATGATCTTCAGTGCTTAATTCATTAATACTTAGGAAATTTCAGCTTCAATTTATTATTATGACTTTCAATATTTAATTTAATTCTACTTCTCAGGCAATGTATGCCGCGCTACACTGCACGTGCCATGCAATCATTTTCATACAAACTTTAATAAACAGTTAATTCAAAGAAAAAATACAGTCCACTACTTTATTTCACATCATACCAGCCAACTCATCACCTAACGTTGTAAGACCAACTCAAGATTATTTCGAGAGCGTCGAAGACGTAACATTTGGTCCTCCGGGCCGGATTTGAACCAGCGACCTATGGATGGAAAGTCTATCGACGAGCGATTCCCTAATTTCAACAATTTTATTAAATTTTTAAATGGTAGAAGGCAATTAATGCAAAACGTCGGCGCCTCGACCAGTTCAGCAAACAGAATACAAGTTAGCGATAACATTCCCTATCGCAAGGCTATTAAACCCGATGAGCTCACTAGGTCAACATTTCATACTCATATCAACAATAACATTTGTCAGCTGTGTCGCGGTAAACATAGACTCTCTGAATGCCCACAATTCGTGGCTATATCTCCCTTTGAGCGAAAAAACATTTTACTCAAATACAAACTTTGCTTAAATTGCATGCGTCCAGGCCATGAGCCCTCACACTGTCCTTCAAAATTTTCTTGTAGGACATGTTCTAAACGACATCATACAATTATCCACATATCAGGCAGTAACCCTGCAAGCAGGGGCAACAATCAATTTTCCCTCAAATTACAAACAAACAAATCTATTCTATTATCCACCGCGGTCTGCATGACAACGGACCAAGCCCGTAGAAAGCATCCAGTAAGGGTTTTATTGCATTCAGGATCTCAAGCAAACTTCTGTACCATGAGTTTCGCGCGCCGCATGGGTCTAAAATTAACCAAGTCTCAATTACCCATCACTGGTATAAACAATTCCTTATGTCAAGCTGACTTTATTACAAGGGTAAGGCTGAATTCTCGTTACAAGGATTTCAATCTGAACGTGCATTGCGCGGTGCTTCCCAGTATTACGAATAATCTCCCTGCAGAATCGTTTGATATCTTATCCCTAAATATACCAAAAAACATATTCCTAGCTGACCCGCAACTGAACTTTTCTTCACAAATCGACATATTACTTGGTGCCCAGTACTATTTACAATTGATTGAACCGATCAAATTCATCCGCAGCCCACATTTTCCAACAATACAGGAGACAAAATTGGGATTCATCCTCGCTGGCAACCTGCCTTTTAATGTCGACATGACAAAACCTGTTTCATCATTTATAGCGTGCGAAAATAACAATGCCCTTTTATCGCAATTAAAAGACTTCTGGCAATTGGAGGACGTTGCAGTCCGTACTCCCTCAGTTGAGGACTCAGAATGCGAAAGTCATTTTATCGCTAACACTTTCCGCAATAATAGTGGTAGATTTGTGGTGTCCCTACCTCGCAGGGTATACAACTCTCATTTGGGCGATTCTCTTCCCGGAGCTATTCGCAGATTCCAATCACTGGAACTTAAGTTCAAGCAGAACCCTGCTCTTCATAAAGACTATAGTAAATTCATGCAGGAATATTTAACTCTGGGTCACATATCTTTGCTTGATTCTTACGATTTGTCAGTCAATAAGTCAGACACCTTCTACTTGCCGCACCATTCGGTTTTTAAGGGCTCTAGTATAACCACCAAATTGCGAGTTGTTTTCGACGGCTCTGCCAAAACGACAAATAATTTGTCCTTGAACGACACATTGATGGTTGGTCCTGCGGTCCAGCAGAATCTTTTTTCGATTATGTCTCGGTTTAGAATGCACCGATACGTCCTCATTTCGGACATTGAAAAAATGTACCGTCAAATTTTAGTCACTACCAGGGATTCTAATTTGCAACGAATTGTTTGGCGCGACGCCCCCCATAGGGAACTTCAACACTACGCCTTGAGGACAGTCACATATGGGACTGCAAGCGCTTCATTTCTGGCCACAAAATGCTTGGCACAAATAGCCCAAGAAAACAAAACTCAACACCCTATAGCCTGTTCTGCTATCGCAAATGATTTCTATGTGGACGATCTCATGACCGGCTCAGATAACCCACCCATCTTATCGCAAATGAAGTCCGACATTACAAAGTTATTAAGCCAATACGGGTTTACTTTGCACAAGTGGTTTTCCAATGATCAAACCATTATAAATTCACACGCCAACTCTTCCCTTGACTTTAACTAGAATCAAACTATACGTACTTTGGGTATTCAATGGGACATTAACGATGATAGTTTCGTATATAGTTTTCAAAGAAATTTCGAAGTGGAGGCATTTAACAAGAGAAGGGTATTATCAGTTATCGCCGGAATTTACGATCCATTGGGACTTATTGGCCCGGTTACATTTTGGTGCAAGCATTTCATGCAGATACTGTGGTAAACCGGAATAAGTTGGGACGACCCCCTGTCAGACTCATTATCTAATCAATGGGTAGAGCTTTATGCTCAGCTGATATCAGACACTTATTTTAAGGTTCCAAGATCCGTAAAGAATTTAAATGATTCCCAAATCATTTCATTTCCATGGGTTTGCCGACGCGTCAGTAAAGGGTTACGCGTACTGCATTTATGTGCGAACGGTGTATTCAAACCACAGCATTTCATCAAACTTGTTATGCTCTAAATCTAGAGTCGCTCCCTTAAAGCAGGTAACATTACCCCGACTTGAACTTTGCGCCTGTCTCTTATTGGCTCAGTTGGTTTCCAAGGTTGTAAACGCTGTGAGTTATAAATTTGACGACTTGTATTTTTACTCCGACTCAAAGATCGCCTTACACTGTATTCACCAGCAGTCTTTCAGATGGAAAGTACTTCTCTTCAACCGCGTTGCGGAGATACAGCGACTCACTGCAAAAGGTACCTGGCATATACATGACAACCCTGCCGACATCCTATCGCGTGGTTGTCTACACCGTTTTTTACACGGTCACCCACAATGGTGGTATGGTCCATCCTGGTTATCCAATGAGTCATCATCATGGCCCACCAATGCTTTCGATGCCCATTCACCCTGCACTCATCCCGATCTTGAGCAAGAACAACGTAAACAAGTCCAAACCACACTGGTTGCCGCTTCATTTACGCCTAATTACTTTGAAAACTACTCTTCGCTTTCAAAACTCCTTCGTGTATTTTCTTACTGCCTTCGATTCATTCGGAACTCTAGGCTTCCCATAGCTGATAGAAATACTTCTTTTTTAACTTCCCATGAGTTACATGGTACACTTTTGATTTTTATTCGCCAGTCCCAGCGATCGCACTTTAACATCGAAATCAAGGAACTTGAGGCACAACGCTCTATCCCTAATAATAGTAAAATTCTTTCACTTAACCCCTTTCTGGACAATACGGGAATATTACGCGTGGGCGGACGCCTTCAGCACTCCCATCTTACCTATGATAGCAAACATCAAATCATACTCCACCCGCATTCTCATCTCAGTAAACTAATCATAGAAGGCGAGCATCTTCGTCTACTCCATGCTGGGGTACAATTGACTCAGTACTCTCTACGGCAGAAATACTGGATAATTAATGATAAATCGTACATACGACCAGTAATACACAAATGCATTACTTGCTTTCGATTCCGTGCTAGGGGCTCAAGCCAATTATTAGGACAACTGCCCTCTTCCCGAGTTACTCCTGCTAAGCCATTTTCTCAATGTGCAGTCGACTACGCCGGTCCTGTATTTATACGTCAGGGCGGGCAGCGTTCCAAATCGATGTCAAAGGCTTATATTTCTCTATTTATATGCATGGCCACTAAGGCCATTCACCTTGAATTAGTTTCAGATCTCACATCAGACGCTTTCATAGCAGCTTTAAGACGTTTTATATCTCGAAGAGGCATCCCTTCACAGATATTTTCTGACAATGGTACAAATTCTCGTCATGCTAGCAGCACACTTCCCGACTTATACAAACTTCTCCAATCAAGCGAATTTGAACAGACTACCCAGGACTTTACCAGTGCCCAAGGAATCAAATGGTCCTTCATTCCCCCGTCAGCACCTCATTTCGGTGGCCTGTGGGAGAGTGGAGTCAAGAGCGTCAAGTTTCATTTGCTGCGCGTTGTCGGCAGATCCATTCTCACGTTTGAAGAGTGTTACACCATTTTAACTCAAATAGAGTCCTGCCCCTTGTTCGCCATCTCAAATGACTCTAGGGATCCCGAGCCTTTGACTCCGGCTCACTTCTTGGTTGGTTCTCCACTCACTACACTCCCGGAACCTGACTATTCCGAGGTCAAAATTGGTCGTTTGGGTAGATAGCAGCTGCTGCAAAGATTCACCCACTCTATATGGAAGAGGTGGTCAAGGGATTATTTACACCAGTTGCAACAACGCAACAGATGGCGTCTCCAGTCAAAAAACTTGGCTCCCGGACAACTCGTCCTTATTTTGGAAGATAATTCCCCCCCTGCAGTGGAACCGCGGTGTAGTCACTCAGGTCCATTTGGGTCAGGATTCACTAGTGCGCGTAGCGGATGTTCGCACCGCAAACGGCATCCTACGTAGGCCCATTCACAAATTATGTCCACTTCCAGTGGCCTCAGATTAATTACATTAACGTTCATACAACATGTATCATTGATTTTAACTTTTAGCGCATTCTCCTGCTTCATGCCCGGGACATACCCCGGGCGATCGCATGCTTGCCATTTGTTATTCTTATTATATTATTATCATGTCTTTGTATTATCATATTATTATGTATTATTGAATTTTTGGGGACATTATTCTAGTATTACGCATGTCAATTATTATGCTTTTTTTATTATTGTATTATTATGTATCCTTATCATATTATTATGTATTATTGAATTTTTGGGGTCATTATTCTACTATTATGTAATGTCAACTATTATGCATGTCAATTATTATGCCTTTTTATTATTGTATTATTATGTATCCTTATCATATTATTATGTATTATTCAATTTGGGTGACATTATTCTAGTATTATGCATGTCAATTATTATGCCTTTTTTATTATGTATTATTATGTATCCTTATGATATTATTATGTATTATTGAATTTGGGTGACATTATTCTAGTATTACGCATGACAATTATTATGCCATTTTTATTATTGTATTATTATGTATCCTTATCATATTATTATGTATTATTGAATTTTTGGGGTCATTATTCTACTATTATGTAATGTCAATTATTATGCGCTGTCAATTATTGTCTATCTTATTCTCATATTATTATGTATTACTATGTCTTGACATTTATGATGCACTATTCATATAATAACTTAAACTGCAAAATCGCCCGATTTTGTGCGGGCAGTATGTTAAACTTTGTACCTTTTAATATCTGCAATGTAACGGCGTGCGCGTGCAGTGACGTCATCCCCCCCCGCTAAACTCTGCCAGCGTGTCCCGCACGCTCGCAGCAGTCTGTTTTAGTTAACTGTTAAACTCCGAACGGGCAACAAGCCTTCATTCGCCGCGGCTATGTAATTATTTCAATTCGGAATATTCCACTTCAAATTATCATTATGATCTTCAGTGCTTAATTCATTAATACTTAGGCAATTTCAGCTTCAATTTATTATTATGACTTTCAATATTTAATTTAATTCTACTTCTCAGGCAATGTATGCCGCGCTACACTGCACGTGCCATGCAATCATTTTCATACAAACTTTAATAAACAGTTAATTCAAAGAAAAAATACAGTCCACTACTTTATTTCACATCATACCAGCCAACTCATCACCTAACGTTGTAAGACCAACTCAAGATTATTTCGAGAGCGTCGAAGACGTAACACACAGTGAAAAGATGAAAGAATATTGGCGAAAAAGAAAAGAACAAAGAATAAAGAATTGAAATTGGCGTGTAGTCTTCAGATGGCCGACACAAAAAAAAAAAGTAAAAACTAAATATTTCCTACAAACAGCTGATTAAGTAAATAAACATTTTAACAATCGATAATATAAATGGAATTAAATCGATTATTCGTTATTTTATATTAAAATTAAAACAGATTTCGAGATTCATTAGTTTCTATACTGAATTAGAATTATTTTGATTATTTGTTCATTCATTTACAAACCGCTGAAGATACTGATATAGTCAGTGAAACGTACGTCACGTGAATTGAAGCAATAGAATACATTACAACTACTTGCAGAAACAATTATATTTGATAATAATGAAACAAGCAAAGATATCAAAGCAAGAATAGCAGCAGGAAACAGAAGCTACTACGCATTAAAAAATATACTCCAATCCAGGAACGTATCAAAAAATGTCAAAAAGAAAATATACACCACGATAATCAGACCTGTAGTAACATATGCAAGCAAGACATTGGTGCTGAAAACGGAAGATATGAAAAACCTTGGTGTTTCCGAGAGAAAAATTCTGAGAAGAATTTATGGAGCAGTGTGGGACGGAGAGATGTGGAGGATAAGAAAGAATCGTGAGCCAAGAGAAGCGGACACAGTTGCGGCAGTGAAGGTGCAAAGGTTGAGATGGTTGGGCACGTGGTGAGAACGACAAGTGATGGAGGCCCAAAAATGGCATTGGAAAGGAAGCCGGAGGGAGTAAGGAGGAGAGGACGTCCGAGATGGTATGAAGAAAGGGATCTGAGCGAGATGCGAGTGGCAGGTTGGAGGAGTAAGGCTCTGGACAGAGAAGAATGGAAGAGAATCATTGAGAAGGCCAGGGTTCTGCAGGGCCTGTAGTTCCAGAAGAAGAATTTTAAATAAACTTAAAAAAAGTTACAAGCTTTTTAACTATTTTTAAAAACAGTGAAGCTTTTTAACTATTTTTAAAAAACAGGGAAGCTTTTTAACTGTTTCAGAAAGCTCAAAATCTCCAATACGTGGTTCAAAAAATAAAACAAGAAAAGCCATAGAAGAACTCCAGATTACGCAAGAAGACACTGAAGAATGCTTGCCACTCAAAAAGAAATTAAAAAATGCCCAAGGTTTCCAGAAAAACCCAAGAAGAGGACAGGTGCCATCTGGACTGACGAAAGGAGGGAGAGACAGCGATCAAGAATGAAGATGTGGAAGCGGAGGAAGAGAGAGGAGAAGAAGTGATGAACCAGTTGAACCAAACGTGGTCCACAGTGGCTCATTCGCAAAAAAAAAAAGAAAGTTACAAATGACCTTTGTCAATTTTTATGTTACTACTTTAATTTTCATTGCAACTGTTTTAATTCAGCTCACTAGCGTAGCACTATTTACTAAAGATTATGCTGATAGTACTAAAACAATATACATGTCAAAGTGTGAGTAAAATCCGGAAACACAGTAACTAAATTGTATTCCAATATGCGTTAAAGAAATTTATTTCTTGAATATCGTACGTGCTGGACTGGTCGAGACTCCGGTTAGACCTCGTGAAAGCAATACACACAATCCACTATGAAATTGATTGACCCCATGATATCTTTACATGTGTCAAATACGAAGAAATACTGACTTAATCATTATCATCAACCGTGGTTCTACAACCCTTGGTGGGTCTTGGCCTGCTCCAAGACTCGATTTCATTCCTCCCTATTGCATGCCCTGGCTTTCCAGTTTTTTATGTTCAGCTTTCCGAGGTCCTCCTCTGTCTGGTCTTTAAATCTACTTCGGGGTCTTCCCCTTTTTCTACTACCCATTGGTTTCTGGTAGAAAATATGTTTCGCAGAGTGTCCTTCTTCCATTCTCTCTGTGTCCAACCCACCTTAGACTGTGTATTTTGATTATCCTGGCAACGTCCGGTTCTTTGTACAGATGGTATAGTTCATAATTATAACGTCTGCGCCACATTCCAGTTTCTTGTACTCCTCCAAAAACCGTTCTTAGAATCCGTCATTCACAGCAACCTAGAAGTCTTTCTCTATTTATTGTCATTGTACAGGTGTCTAAAGCATATGTCAGCACTGGCCTGATAAGTGTTTTGTAGATTTTGTATTTCGTGCTTCTTGAGATGAAGCTAGATGCCAGGTGCTATTTTCATCCATAATATGTTTTATTTGCGAGATATATTCTTCTTCTTATTTCAGTGTTGATGTCTTTAGTGCTGTTTATCTGGTAGCCAAGATATATGAACTCTTTGACTGCCTTTACATTGTTTGTGCCTATTTCAAGGTTTAAAGAGTGACTTAATATTTATTTTAAATGCCTCAAGAAACAGATTCTAATAACAATTATAGTGCCATTATGAAAAACATTAATTTTCTTACATTATGAAAGACAACCACAACAGACTGTGAGCTCATAGAGACAGTAATGACTAGACAATGCCTACAGCTGATCTGCTAAACAAGAAGCTTAGAATTAATATACAACTACTGTTTTAATTTAAAATTGCAAACAAAAGCTTACATAAGTTGTACAAACTATGCGTTTGCTGTTTGTGAATCTCTTCATATTGAATGCGGCTACGCGTGCGTGCGAGTGTGTGTGGATACTGTCTGTTTCTTGTAACTTCTATTTGTTTTTTAGTTTGAAGTATAAATTAAAACTTCAGATTATAACATTGTTGTTTATATTTCATTTGCATTACGTAGGTTCATCGAAATTTAGGATCAGTTATTTACATTCATGTCACTAAATCTGTGAATAATGACTATTCCCCCCTCTCGCTCGCTTTCTCTCTCTCCCTCCATTTTCTGACAGTTTGTATACAATTAACGTCATTGTCATTATCATGAGGACAGATTGCTGAGCGAATCCCTCCCCCAAAATTGTAACTCAGTGTTTACTCCCCACAGCAAATCTTGTCCAGTCTACTACAATTTTCCATGTATTCCTCTGTCTTCCAGAGAGCCGTCGTTCTGATTTGTTTCTGTCTGATCACCCCCAATCTAGCTAACTTTTTGACTAGCTGTCACATGTTCTGACATTTTAGTTTGTTAGTTGTTTATTTTCCCTGTTGTCAATGATCTCAATTATTCTTAGTGTTTATCATGCTTGTCTGCGAGGTCCGCATTTTGTTTTATTATCCTTTGTTCCTTGTTTGTATTTTCATCTTTAAACCACTGCAGGAAGCGACATTCATTAAAGACTTTTTTTTAATCGCCAGTCTGTTACCTACAATAGTTTTTATCTTTATAAAAGTTACATTCAGTCTAATCGTACTCGATCAACACTCTCCACCCCGCAGAACGAGATCCTTACATTGATGTTGATATCCTCAACTGTATTACAGCATCGACTATGCACGTGGATTGTATTACACCAATCCTATTTATTGTTTGAAGTACGACTATAACTGGTTATCCATTAAATTAATATATTATTTTAAATATATATATTGCAACGTTACAAGTATTATACACAATTACACAAATACATTACCATGTACTCAACGCAACTATAAAGTGTATTACACCGGCCAGGTCGCAGGATTTTTTTTCTCGTTGCGTCAATTATATGTAGTTGCACAATAATTAAATAATTTTTAAAGAGGAGTGAGACATTGTTGACATGAAATAATTATTTAAAACCATTCCAAAATAATTATTATATGATTTATTAATTAATATAAAAATATTCAAATATTAAAGTTTCAAATATTAGTCAAATAAATATTCACTTTTATAAGCTTCACAAATATAATGTAACCTGCTATGCTATTCATAACATATAAAAAAATAAACAACCATATAATCTTACTAGCTAAACAAACGTGTTATACAAGTTATTTAAATTCTTTTTATTTTTGTGTGTCTGAAATTAACTCAAATTTTAAATAATAATAGCAACTCATTTACAAACAAAATAATATTATGACTCAAGAATAAATTTATTGTTGCTATAAACAAAATAAAAATAATATAACATTTACTTCCAATCTATTATTTATTTCTACTGACACCCATAATTTTTATATACAACAAAAGATTAGTATTTCTTTTCTAAATTTTCTTGTTAAAATAAATTCTCTTATTTAACTACTATTTAACTTTAAATTTTAATTATTTACTGTTCATAGGTCAGTTTTTTATAAGAGCTCTTTTCACGACAACAAAAATATAATTGTTTGTTATCACCTGCGTACATCTGTCGTTACCGTTACCGAATCCTGAGAATTTGATGCTGATGCTGATGCTGATGATGATGATGATGATGATGATGATGATGATGCTGGTGCTGTGATCTCTGTCTCTACGGGTTGTTGTTGGTGATGCTCCAGAGTTCCTCCTTACGTCTCGGTGTGTGTGTGTGTTACAGTGTGTGTGTCCTGGTCGATCTGCAAACCGGCAGCGTGACGTTGTGTGAAGAATTCTTAAGTCTGAGTGTGTGATCGCCCAAAATTGCCAGTGGTATTTATACTGGACGGCGATCTGACAGGTCCAGGCCTGTTTTCGACATGTTAGATATTGTCAGTTTCGTGCAAAGCGTCCTTTTACTTACAATCACTTTTTGGTTCATTATCGCGATTACGTAAACATACTCGTAGCATGAGCGATATCATTGTTTGGGTAATTTTTTTCTGGTCACTCACATATACCACACTTATTAATTACTATTTAATTACACTAGTAATTAATATTAAATTAATATATAATAGCGTCTTTATTATTGCACATTTTTGCAATACAGTATTTTATATCACCATACTCGTTAAAAATTCCTTAATGTAATGGTGTCTTTATAATTGGTGTAAGTCTTTGTTCACAGGTTTAAAACAAATAATTAGTTTATTATAATCCTGTTAAGACCTGATTAATGAAAACCAACAATTCGTACGTATCTCCCCTTCTCTGTCGTTTAATGCAGGTCGGAACTGGCTTACACACACACATACACAAACGCTGTATTTTTAACTATCGAATCAGGTGCACTTTCGACAGGCCAGAGCCTGTATTTTCCCGCACAAAATTGTTTAAAACTGTTCGTCTTATTCTTTTTACACTATTTACAAAACATACGGCCCTGGGCAAATATGCAAATATATGTATTGTTGCAATATATTAATATATTATTTTTAATATATTGCAACGTAACAAATAGAAGGCATAGTAAATTAGAACAAAATAACATCAGAGACTTTTATCTGGAGTTAGGTAGCCTATTTATTTTAAAACAAATGTAATATGGTCTGTGATTCTTAAATTTAAATAGTGTCTGTAAAATGGTTTGAATTTCACGGCTTGCAACTGTCTTGTAATCGATTGAAGACTGTCCAACCGATTTCAGTGAGTGTAATAGGTCTCATTTAAATCAATGGCCCAACATTTTTTCTGCAATCAGTTGCCTAGCGTAATAGAGTCCTAATTGTTGTCGAAATGGTAGTGAACGGCTACATTAAAAAGATACTAAAAATTATTAAATACGGATACAAAAACCGTGTACAACAATAAATACATTAGTATAACATTCTATAATAGCAAGCAAATAGTTGTTTATTATAGAAATTCTTTAAGGGGAGATCCACGCTTTTTTGTCCAATTCATTTTAAGCGGGCGATCAGGGATTTAGTTAGGTACCATTAATTAATGATGTATTGAAGCTATGTATTTGAAATTTCTACCATAATTTAAGACATGTATTTGAAACATAATGTACTAGTTTGAAGAAGTACCAATATAAAAAATAATTACTTTTATAAATTTTTTAAAAATCTTTTTATTTAAAAATTGTTTACAAAATTAATTTTTCAAAGAAGGAGATTAATTCTAATACAATTTGATTGTTACATTGCACTGTTCAACCACAAAAAATTTCAACTCAATAGTAGTTTTTGAGAAAAGTGTACCTAATTGTTGAAATCCATGGTTACGGAAAAATTAGCTTAGGCCTAAAGCTAAACAATGGGAGCCGGAAATCAAGGTGTAATACGTTTATTTTATTTTTTTTTTTTACGGTCAAATTAATGTAGATAACCTTATAAAGTATACATTTTCTTAACAAGGATTAAATGAAAAATTTTTGTGGACAATAAAAAATTCGAATTTTTGGACCGAAAAACTGTTGATCTCCCCTAATTGCTGTGGAATAAATTATTGCACTTAAACCGAGTTGGACACACTGTGCGCTGAAAGAAACATTAGGAGGCCACCTCTTTCTTTCCTGCTGGCTAAGAGGATACCTAAAAACTAATATACAAGTTTGGACCATCTTCAACCGCCAGATAACTAGCAATGTTTAGACGAAGCGATTTAAAGCTTTTAAGACGGCTATAGAGTATCGCAGTTGAAAACGGCTCTAGCGTTCGTCAGTCGCCAGAGGAGCAGAACGGAAGACCCAATGAAGATGACTGCCCCAGCTGCAGTCGAAACGTCTGGATTAAGAACAAGAAGACCACTGCCCAACAGCGCGGACAATAATTTTACTGAAGTAGACTCCGGCCGTGAACGTTTTAACGTTATGCACTTTAAACTGTTTGTTGTTACGTAACTAATTAGCCTAATCGATTAATTCGACTTATACGCGTATAAGGCTACATTTTAACCGGTACATACTTTTTAATTTTTTCCCTTTTTTAACCACCTGAGGGTTAAGCCCTAAACCCCTCCCTCGCTACGCCCCTGCAACATATTGCTACGACAATTAAGTAAAAGACGAGAGTGTCGTCCTACACGTTTCTCGGCTAGCCGAGCAGGTGCAGTGTCTCGGTCAAGACAATGCAGTAAAGAACCCTCTAGACTGTTCGAGCACCACTTGTGACTATGACAATTATACCGTCACGCCGCCAAAAGAATGGGAACATTATTCTGGAACCTCTGTGTGACCTATATATGCAAAACCGGCCGGTTTAGTTACACCTGGCGATATTGTAGAGTGCTGGTCAAGTGATTGTTGCGGATTAGTGGAAACTGATTATTGTGTTATAATTAGTGCGGGACTCTAATAGTTGACATTATTATTGCGTTTCGACAAATTGCGCTTTCACTATTGTATGAGAGTACCTTGTTGATTTCAAATTGTTATTTGTAGCTAATTTGAAGTTGGTTTCATTGATGTTTCTACTTTGTTTCCACTGTACATCACGACGATCCGTGAGAACGTCGTAACAATACAATCTATTTTTTTTTCGATTTTTGAATTATCTTTGTTCACTTGAAATATACTGTTACGACGCGAAGGTCCGCTGATTGTCGTATGGTACAGTGGAAAACAAAATACAAGCCAACAATTAAGTCACTAATCACCGGCTTCAATTATCACAATCAAACAGTTTGTAATCAACAAGATAGTCTTTTACAACAAAATAAAATTGTTCACACGCAATTATAATGTCAACGAGTATAAAACACAATTGTATTGCAATTGTCCCGCACGAATATAAAACACATAACACTTCGCCACAATACTACGAACCGCACTCAAGTAAATCGCAACTCAAACTGACTGCTAACCGCAGCTGTCGTCATCTAAATAGAATTGTTCCAAAATAGTCGATATTACCCATGAGCAATAAAAGAAAACATTAGAGCGTAATTCATTGCGGCCTTGACACAGTGCGCGCGGCCACAGTCTAGCTAACGCGTTGAGAATCACGTACGCACACACGTTACAGCCGGATTCCACCGGAATATCCTAGAAACACGTAGAAGGTTCTGCACCGGCTTACACTTTTTCCCCATTACGTAACAATACCAAGGAATTTCATCAGCCTACTTGCAGTTTGACAAAATACGGTCCTTCCGTTTCCTTGAGTTCCAACTAAACAACTTCTTTAAATCTAATGTCTGTTGACAAAGTAATTATTTTATATATCAGTTATCTCTATGAAAAGAGAGTATGCCAACGTAGTTTTATTCACAGATGGCCCAATTTTCTTATCATTCACTGCACAATACTGTATAGCTACACTGCCTTAAGTGCATAAAGTTTTACAACTACTTTTACGACCCAATAAAACATCTTTCCCATGAATAAAACGCGTTGCATGAAAATATGCTGTGCTGACAAAATGTGTCGAACTGTTCGCCGTATTTGGCGTGCTTTTTCCCCTTATCTTAATGGCATATACCAACGCTGATTTATACGGCTATTCTGAAAACTAAATAATGACATTACTGCTATCAATCTTCATTCTTACACAGTGTTTACTAGCACACGATGTCGCTTTTTATTTTGTGCGTTAAGAGTTTTACATTCTATAACAGGTGAACCGTTTGGGAAATGATACTGGCTATAGCAGGAATTATGATATTGATGTTAAGTTAGGTAAGTTCAGCAGACGATCTGTGGGACAATCAGCCGTATTTTCAGAAACAAGGTACATCAAGATACAAAATTAAAAGTTCTACAAAGTTATGGAAGTCTCTGTACTGTGCTGTGGGTGAGAATTATGGACAGCAACCAAGAAACAAAAAAAAACAAAATACAGGGCTCGGAAATGGCGTTCTTAAAATGACTTGAAGGGTGTTCTAAACTTGACCGTATAAAGAATGAGGCCATAAGAGAAGAGTTACAAGTTTTAACTTGAATTAAAAATTAAAAGATTACAAACAACGGTAGAAAGAACACTTAGAAAGAATCTCCGATTCCAGACCGACTAAACAAGTACAAACTACAGGACACGGGTGTGTAGGTAGACTCAGGAAGAGATGGCTGGAGGATCTTTGAAGGCGGAACAGTCAGTACCTTCCCTATGTCGTGTTGTCGATATGGTGATGATGAACAGTTTTAGATCATATTGTCCTGGTACACTATTAAATATACTCAATCCCTGGCCTTATTATCCCACAACATCAAAAAACAAAAATGATCGATTCTCTGATATTTTAGTTTTAAAATGTATAAAATAGTGACAAGAATCAACTAAAAGTTTTATTTTTCATGTACATGACCAATTATATTTAACCCTCGTGAGGGGGGTTAACCCCTAAAAGCCTTCCTCGCCGCGCCACTGCAACATGTAATCCACTAGCACTTCGATGTGACCCAACTAGCACGGACGTCTCAGGATAATCTACCATCGGGAACACTACTCTAGACCATAGGCAGACGTATGTAGTCTAAACGGTGTATACCGCAGGGGCGTATTTACAGGGGTGGGACTGAACCCCCTCTAGAGGGTCGAAAAGTCGAAAAGTTTTGTTAAGCTCTTAATTTTTACGCTACTTTATTATCTTTTCAGCTGTGCGTGCTAATATATAGTAGTAACTCTTTTTTAACCTATATAAATACTTTTATTACACAGAATTAGCGTATACGTTTGAAATATGAAATATAGAAAAACAATTCAGTCAATAGGCCTAAGTATCTTGTAAACAATGTTTCAACAAAGCGTATTAATATTGTGTTATTATCGTTTACTTTCATGGGACTGATTTCAGCACTTTAAAGATAGTAATATTGATCAGGCGTAACTTACTTTTTCTTTTGTATGAAGCCGACCCGACACCGGACTCCCCCCCTGGCCAAATTATAGATACGCCACTGGTGTACCGGAACAGGCTTCATGAAGATCACTTCTTGTAAGTGAAGACAAAGAATATTAATATGCCATAGAATGTAATGCCGTTTATGTGAGTAATTTTTTTCCAATTTGTTACAATAATCTGGGTCCCCGTATATAGTAAAATGAAGCCATAATTAATTGAAGATTATAGTCTCATAACTGCTAAAACTACTATCCGGGCTGTAAGGCCGTGGTCTTCCATTTTCCTCTACAGACGTTTCAACCTCGCCTCTGGACGCCATCTTCAGTGGCAAAGGACTTAAACGCACTGACAAGATGTCTCGTCAGTACACCACAGTACTATGGCAAAGGCATAGTTTTGCAAACAGTTTCGAATATAATTTATGGGATTGTCGAGATATAATTGGGTACGTCGAGATACAAAATTAAAGTTCTATAAAGTTATAGCAGTCCCTGTACTCTTCTATGGGCGTGAATTATGGACAACAACCAAGAAAGAAGACAGTAAAATGCAGGTCTCGGAAATGGTGTTCTTAAGAGGGGTTAAAAGGTGTTCTAAACTTGACCGTTATAAGAAATGAGGCCATAAGGTAAGAGTTACAAGTTTTTAACTTGAATGAAAAATTAAATGATTACAAACAACGGTGGAAAGAACGCTTAGAAAGAATGTCACATTCCAGACTGGCCGAATAAGTCTCGAAATTTGACACTGAAGATGGCCTTCAGAGGCGAGGTCGAAACGCTTGTAGAAGAAAATGAAAGCCCGCGGATTTACAGCGCAGACAGTAGCTTCAGCAATTACAGCGGTGTACCGTGAAAGCCTAAAGAATAGGATATAGTCTCATGTTTACTACTAATTTTTTCGGATTACTGTATTTTACCTAGTGTAGCTCTAAAATATTACAAGTAAATTGCGCAGAAACGGCTAATAGACCATACATCGTGGAGGTGAGGGTTCGTAGCCATCAGAGTAGTGGCGGAGAGATTTGTCAGTTGTCTACCTTCCAACTGTGTTCATCGTGTTTTACGAGTTCAGATCATACTCTGTATTAACAGCATCGGATTTCCACTTTTGAATTACCCCGTTCAACTTACTTATGATTGTCTACCATTGAGAAACGCTACTCTAGACTACAGACAGATGCACATAGACTAAACGAGTGTAACGGAACAGGCTTCATAAAGATCACTTCTTGTAAGTGAATACAAAGAACATTAATATGCCATAGAATGTAATACCGTTTAAAGCTTTTTCTCAATTTATTACAGTAATCAGAGTATATTGCAAAATAGAACCATAATTAATTGAAGAGTCGTGTTTACTGTTATGTCTGTACTGTTCTGATCTGATTACTATACTGGAACTACCGTAGCTGTAAAAGTTTACAAGTAAACTGCTCAGAAATGGCTAACAACCATACATCATGGAGGTGAGGGTACGTAGCCATCAGAGTAGTGGCGGAGAGATTTGTCAGTTGTCTACCTTCCAACTGTGTTCATCGTGTTTTACGAGTTCAGAACATACTCTGTATTAACAGCATCGGATTTCCACTTTTGAATTACCCCGTTCAACTTACTTATGATTGTCTACCATTGAGAAACGCTACTCTAGACTACAGACAGATGCACATAGACTAAACGAGTGTAACGGAACAGGCTTCATAAAGATCACTTCTTGTAAGTGAATACAAAGAACATTAATATGCCATAGAATGTAATACCGTTTAAAGTTTTTTCTCAATTTATTACAGTAATCAGAGTATATTGCAAAATAGAACCATAATTAATTGAAGAGTCGTGTTTACTGTTATGTCTGTACTGTTCTGATCTGATTACTATACTGGAACTACCGTAGCTGTAAAAGTTTACAAGTAAACTGCTCAGAAATGGCTAACAACCATACATCATGGAGGTGAGGGTACGTAGCCATCAGACTAGTGACGGAGAGATTTGTCAGTTGTCTACCTTCCAACTGTGTTCATCGTGTTTTACGAGTTCAGAACATACTCTGTATTAACAGCATCGGATTTCCACTTTTGAATTACCCCGTTCAACTTACTTATGATTGTCTACCATTGAGAAACGCTACTCTAGACTACAGACAGATGCACATAGACTAAACGAGTGTAACGGAACAGGCTTCATAAAGATCACTTCTTGTAAGTGAATACAAAGAACATTAATATGCCATAGAATGTAATACCGTTTAAAGTTTTTTCTCAATTTATTACAGTAATCAGAGTATATTGCAAAATAGAACCATAATTAATTGAAGAGTCGTGTTTACTGTTATGTCTGTACTGTTCTGATCTGATTACTATACTGGAACTACCGTAGCTGTAAAAGTGTACAAGTAAACTGTTCAGAAATGGCTAACAACCATACATCATGGAGGTGAGGGTACGTAGCCATCAGACTAGTGGCGGAGAGATTTGTCAGTTGTCTACCTTCCAACTGTGTTCATCGTGTTTTACGAGTTCAGAACATACTCTGTATTAACAGCATCGGATTTCCACTTTTGAATTACCCCGTTCAACTTACTTATGATTGTCTACCATTGAGAAACGCTACTCTAGACTACAGACAGATGCACATAGACTAAACGAGTGTAACGGAACAGGCTTCATAAAGATCACTTCTTGTAAGTGAATACAAAGAACATTAATATGCCATAGAATGTAATACCGTTTAAAGTTTTTTCTCAATTTATTACAGTAATCAGTGTATATTGCAAAATACAGTAGAACCATAATTAATTGAAGAGTAGTGTTTACTGTTATGTCTGTACTGTTCTGATCTGATTACTATACTGGAACTACCGTAGCTCTAAAAGTTTACAAGTAAACTGCTCAGAAATGGCTAACAACCATACATCATGGAGGTGAGGGTACGTAGCCATCAGAGTAGTGGCGGAGAGATTTGTCAGTTGTCTACATTCCAACTGTGTTCATCGTGTTTTACGAGTTCAGAACATACTCTGTATTAACAGCATCGGATTTCCACTTTTGAATTACCCCGTTCAACTTACTTATGATAGTCTACCATTGAGAATCGCTACTCTAGACTACAGACAGATGCACATAGACTAAACGAGTGTAACGGAACAGGCTTCATAAAGATCACTTCTTGTAAGTGAATACAAAGAACATTAATATGCCATAGAATGTAATACCGTTTAAAGTTTTTTCTCAATTTATTACAGTAATCAGAGTATATTGCAAAATAGAACTATAATTAATTGAAGAGTCGTGTTTACTGTTATGTCTGTACTGTTCTGATCTGATTACTATACTGGAACTACCGTAGCTGTAAAAGTTTACAAGTAAACTGCTCAGAAATGGCTAACAACCATACATCATGGAGGTGAGGGTACGTAGCCATCAGACTAGTGGCGGAGAGATTTGTCAGTTGTCTACCTTCCAACTGTGTTCATCGTGTTTTACGAGTTCAGAACATACTCTGTATTAACAGCATCGGATTTCCACTTTTGAATTACCCCGTTCAACTTACTTATGATTGTCTACCATTGAGAAACGCTACTCTAGACTACAGACAGATGCACATAGACTAAACGAGTGTAACGGAACAGGCTTCATAAAGATCACTTCTTGTAAGTGAATACAAAGAACATTAATATGCCATAGAATGTAATACCGTTTAAAGGTTTTTCTCAATTTATTACAGTAATCAGAGTATATTGCAAAATAGAACCATAATTAATTGAAGAGTCGTGTTTACTGTTATGTCTGTACTGTTCTGATCTGATTACTATACTGGAACTACCGTAGCTGTAAAAGTTTACAAGTAAACTGCTCAGAAATGGCTAACAACCATACATCATGGAGGTGAGGGTACGTAGCCATCAGACTAGTGGCGGAGAGATTTGTCAGTTGTCTACCTTCCAACTGTGTTCATCGTGTTTTACGAGTTCAGAACATACTCTGTATTAACAGCATCGGATTTCCACTTTTGAATTACCCCGTTCAACTTACTTATGATTGTCTACCATTGAGAAACGCTACTCTAGACTACAGACAGATGCACATAGACTAAACGAGTGTAACGGAACAGGCTTCATAAAGATCACTTCTTGTAAGTGAATACAAAGAACATTAATATGCCATAGAATGTAATACCGTTTAAAGTTTTTTCTCAATTTATTACAGTAATCAGAGTATATTGCAAAATAGAACCATAATTAATTGAAGAGTCGTGTTTACTGTTATGTCTGTACTGTTCTGATCTGATTACTATACTGGAACTACCGTAGCTGTAAAAGTTTACAAGTAAACTGCTCAGAAATGGCTAACAACCATACATCATGGAGGTGAGGGTACGTAGCCATCAGACTAGTGGCGGAGAGATTTGTCAGTTGTCTACCTTCCAACTGTGTTCATCGTGTTTTACGAGTTCAGAACATACTCTGTATTAACAGCATCGGATTTCCACTTTTGAATTACCCCGTTCAACTTACTTATGATTGTCTACCATTGAGAAACGCTACTCTAGACTACAGACAGATGCACATAGACTAAACGAGTGTAACGGAACAGGCTTCATAAAGATCACTTCTTGTAAGTGAATACAAAGAACATTAATATGCCATAGAATGTAATACCGTTTAAAGTTTTTTCTCAATTTATTACAGTAATCAGAGTATATTGCAAAATAGAACCATAATTAATTGAAGAGTCGTGTTTACTGTTATGTCTGTACTGTTCTTATCTGATTACTATACTGGAACTACCGTAGCTGTAAAAGTTTACAAGTAAACTGCTCAGAAATGGCTAACAACCATACATCATGGAGGTGAGGGTACGTAGCCATCAGACTAGTGGCGGAGAGATTTGTCAGTTGTCTACCTTCCAACTGTGTTCATCGTGTTTTACGAGTTCAGAACATACTCTGTATTAACAGCATCGGATTTCCACTTTTGAATTACCCCGTTCAACTTACTTATGATTGTCTACCATTGAGAAACGCTACTCTAGACTACAGACAGATGCACATAGACTAAACGAGTGTAACGGAACAGGCTTCATAAAGATCACTTCTTGTAAGTGAATACAAAGAACATTAATATGCCATAGAATGTAATACCGTTTAAAGTTTTTTCTCAATTTATTACAGTAATCAGAGTATATTGCAAAATAGAACCATAATTAATTGAAGAGTCGTGTTTACTGTTATGTCTGTACTGTTCTGATCTGATTACTATACTGGAACTACCGTAGCTGTAAAAGTTTACAAGTAAACTGCTCAGAAATGGCTAACAACCATACATCATGGAGGTGAGGGTACGTAGCCATCAGACTAGTGGCGGAGAGATTTGTCAGTTGTCTACCTTCCAACTGTGTTCATCGTGTTTTACGAGTTCAGATCATACTCTGTATTAACAGCATCGGATTTCCACTTTTGAATTACCCCGTTCAACTTACTTATGATTGTCTACCATTGAGAAACGCTACTCTAGACTACAGACAGATGCACATAGACTAAACGAGTGTAACGGAACAGGCTTCATAAAGATCACTTCTTGTAAGTGAATACAAAGAACATTAATATGCCATAGAATGTAATACCGTTTAAAGTTTTTTCTCAATTTATTACAGTAATCAGTGTATATTGCAAAATACAGTAGAACCATAATTAATTGAAGAGTAGTGTTTACTGTTATGTCTGTACTGTTCTGATCTGATTACTATACTGGAACTACCGTAGCTCTAAAAGTTTACAAGTAAACTGCTCAGAAATGGCTAACAACCATACATCATGGAGGTGAGGGTACGTAGCCATCAGAGTAGTGGCGGAGAGATTTGTCAGTTGTCTACCTTCCAACTGTGTTCATCGTGTTTTACGAGTTCAGAACATACTCTGTATTAACAGCATCGGATTTCCACTTTTGAATTACCCCGTTCAACTTACTTATGATTGTCTACCATTGAGAAACGCTACTCTAGACTACAGACAGATGCACATAGACTAAACGAGTGTAACGGAACAGGCTTCATAAAGATCACTTCTTGTAAGTGAATACAAAGAACATTAATATGCCATAGAATGTAATACCGTTTAAAGTTTTTTCTCAATTTATTACAGTAATCAGAGTATATTGCAAAATAGAACCATAATTAATTGAAGAGTCGTGTTTACTGTTATGTCTGTACTGTTCTGATCTGATTACTATACTGGAACTACCGTAGCTCTAAAAGTTTACAAGTAAACTGCTCAGAAATGGCTAACAACCATACATCATGGAGGTGAGGGTACGTAGCCATCAGAGTAGTGGCGGAGAGATTTGGCAGTTGTCTACCTTCCAACTGTGTTCATCGTGTTTTACGAGTTCAGAACATACTCTGTATTAACAGCATCGGATTTCCACTTTTGAATTACCCCGTTCAACTTACTTATGATAGTCTACCATTGAGAATCGCTACTCTAGACTACAGACAGATGCACATAGACTAAACGAGTGTAACGGAACAGGCTTCATAAAGATCACTTCTTGTAAGTGAATACAAAGAACATTAATATGCCATAGAATGTAATACCGTTTAAAGTTTTTTCTCAATTTATTACAGTAATCAGAGTATATTGCAAAATAGAACCATAATTAATTGAAGAGTCGTGTTTACTGTTATGTCTGTACTGTTCTGATCTGATTACTATACTGGAACTACCGTAGCTGTAAAAGTTTACAAGTAAACTGCTCAGAAATGGCTAACAACCATACATCATGGAGGTGAGGGTACGTAGCCATCAGACTAGTGGCGGAGAGATTTGTCAGTTGTCTACCTTCCAACTGTGTTCATCGTGTTTTACGAGTTCAGAACATACTCTGTATTAACAGCATCGGATTTCCACTTTTGAATTACCCCGTTCAACTTACTTATGATTGTCTACCATTGAGAAACGCTACTCTAGACTACAGACAGATGCACATAGACTAAACGAGTGTAACGGAACAGGCTTCATAAAGATCACTTCTTGTAAGTGAATACAAAGAACATTAATATGCCATAGAATGTAATACCGTTTAAAGTTTTTTCTCAATTTATTACAGTAATCAGAGTATATTGCAAAATAGAACCATAATTAATTGAAGAGTCGTGTTTACTGTTATGTCTGTACTGTTCTGATCTGATTACTATACTGGAACTACCGTAGCTGTAAAAGTTTACAAGTAAACTGCTCAGAAATGGCTAACAACCATACATCATGGAGGTGAGGGTACGTAGCCATCAGACTAGTGGCGGAGAGATTTGTCAGTTGTCTACCTTCCAACTGTGTTCATCGTGTTTTACGAGTTCAGAACATACTCTGTATTAACAGCATCGGATTTCCACTTTTGAATTACCCCGTTCAACTTACTTATGATTGTCTACCATTGAGAAACGCTACTCTAGACTACAGACAGATGCACATAGACTAAACGAGTGTAACGGAACAGGCTTCATAAAGATCACTTCTTGTAAGTGAATACAAAGAACATTAATATGCCATAGAATGTAATACCGTTTAAAGTTTTTTCTCAATTTATTACAGTAATCAGTGTATATTGCAAAATACAGTAGAACCATAATTAATTGAAGAGTAATGTTTACTGTTATGTCTGTACTGTTCTGATCTGATTACTATACTGGAACTACCGTAGCTCTAAAAGTTTACAAGTAAACTGCTCAGAAATGGCTAACAACCATACATCATGGAGGTGAGGGTACGTAGCCATCAGAGTAGTGGCGGAGAGATTTGTCAGTTGTCTACCTTCCAACTGTGTTCATCGTGTTTTACGAGTTCAGAACATACTCTGTATTAACAGCATCGGATTTCCACTTTTGAATTACCCCGTTCAACTTACTTATGATTGTCTACCATTGAGAAACGCTACTCTAGACTACAGACAGATGCACATAGACTAAACGAGTGTAACGGAACAGGCTTCATAAAGATCACTTCTTGTAAGTGAATACAAAGAACATTAATATGCCATAGAATGTAATACCGTTTAAAGTTTTTTCTCAATTTATTACAGTAATCAGTGTATATTGCAAAATACAGTAGAACCATAATTAATTGAAGAGTAGTGTTTACTGTTATGTCTGTACTGTTCTGATCTGATTACTATACTGGAACTACCGTAGCTCTAAAAGTTTACAAGTAAACTGCTCAGAAATGGCTAACAACCATACATCATGGAGGTGAGGGTACGTAGCCATCAGAGTAGTGGCGGAGAGATTTGTCAGTTGTCTACCTTCCAACTGTGTTCATCGTGTTTTACGAGTTCAGAACATACTCTGTATTAACAGCATCGGATTTCCACTTTTGAATTACCCCGTTCAACTTACTTATGATAGTCTACCATTGAGAATCGCTACTCTAGACTACAGACAGATGCACATAGACTAAACGAGTGTAACGGAACAGGCTTCATAAAGATCACTTCTTGTAAGTGAATACAAAGAACATTAATATGCCATAGAATGTAATACCGTTTAAAGGAAATTTTTCTCAATTTGTTACAGTAATCAGTGTATATTGCAAAATACAGTAGAACCATAATTAATTGAAGAGTAGTGTTTACTGTTATGTCTGTACTGTTCTGATCTGATTACTATACTGGAACTACTGTAGTTTACAAGTGCACTGCGCAGGAACGCCTAATAGGCCATAGATCATGCACATTACGGTGAGAGTACGTAGCCGTTTGAGTAGTGGTGCTTCCAACTCTGGTAGTGGCGAATCTAGAATTTAGCTGGGGTCCGGGTCCGGTCGGCTTCATACAATTGAAAAATACAAGTTAAGACATTGTCAACATTACTACCTTTAAAGTTGGTGAAAAACGTGTGAAACAATACTGAAATCAATCACATTAAAGAAAACGGTAATAAGACAATCAAAATATGCTTTATTGAAATATTGTTCACAAGGTACTTATTGACTGAACTGATTTTTCTACATTTCATAATTCAAACGTATACGCTAATGTGGTGTAATAAGCCTGTTTGTATATTTAAACAAGAGCTACCACTATATTAGCGTACACAGCTGAAAAAAAAAAATATTCTAGAAATTAAGAGATTAACAACATTCGTCAACTTTATCGACCCTCTGGGGGGTCCGTCCCCCCCCCCGTAAATACGCAACTGGTGGTCATTACGTTTTACGATTTTAAAAACACACTCTGTATTAACAGCTTCGGATTGTCACTTTTAAATTAGGCCTACCCCTTCAACTTACTTTTAAATGAAGAAATCCACCGTTGCACTTCTCCATCATCAGTGAAAATGAAAGACGCTACATGCGAAAACGATAAACTTGTCGCAACGTTTCTTTTCTAACGTGTCAGAACATAGACAACACGGTAACTTGCTCGTGTCAGTTCTCAGTTCAAATACGCCGCGCCGTCGCATTGCTGCATTTAACACAACATGTTTCTCACACACGTTCAGTTCAGCACTTCACCGTACACCGCCACGTACGCTTGCATTATGGATGGACAACAAAAAACAAACATGTCCAAAACTTGAATTTGCTCGCTATATTGTACAGTTGGTTAGCATTAAATGTTTATATTGTAATCTGCAATCCTTGTATCGATTATATATACAGTATAATTATACGCACAGTCGTTTTTCACTTGCTGCCCGTCATGACGTCCAGCGGGAATGGTTAGTGCGTGGCCGGCTTTTGTTTTCCACAAGAGAAGTAGCTTCATTAACTGTAATGACTGATGTGGTGTGGACTTTTTAAGTGAGATATCTTGTTGAGTGGTATCATAAAAGTCCGCTTTCCCTACACTCGTTGAAACTCTACATCGTTGAAATACTACATCAACTCTACTCGCATAAAGGGAGGGGAAATATTTGCTCAAAACCTCCAAATAAGGGTAAAGTTGAAAAATCGCATACTCATTATTAGTCGCACATAAAATAAATAAATGTGTTGATAAATAAAAACAATACCATATCATTGTCTAATAAAAAGGCAGAAAACATTTTTTAATATTTTAATTTGGTATTAACAATTTTTTTTCACCAAGCAGGGAAATAATGCAACAGTACAACCATTAACGGCACTGTGCATTGCCAAAATAAATGAAATAAATAATAAAAATAAATAAATATGAATTAATAAACATAATTCAGATTGGATAAGCTGGATTTTAGTTAAAAATAGGGAGCGCAGAATTCATGCATGGACATGCATTTTCGACACACCTGTCGCTAGCGTTGTGTACACGCGTAT
Organism: Magicicada septendecula; assembly: GCA_034769895.1. Classification (NCBI taxonomy): domain Eukaryota; kingdom Metazoa; phylum Arthropoda; class Insecta; order Hemiptera; family Cicadidae; genus Magicicada; species Magicicada septendecula. The sequence goes on along the minus strand of CM068370.1, from coordinate 48,618,079 downwards.
TTTGTTTTTATGTATGAAGCCTGTCCGTTCCTGAAATGTAACCAATCCTTTTCAAGTAGAATAGTTGTATGTTTTATTTTAATTATAAGAAAAATATGTACGATAGGGTAAAACAAAAGACACCAAAGTGTATAGAAATTAAAGGTGAATAAAGTGTTAAAAGACCGTACCGATGTGACGAAAGGTGCAATTACTATACGTAAAAAATGAATAGCTCTTTTTGTGATTAACATAAAGAAGTGTAATTTACGTATAGTAAACATATAAAAATTAGTTATCGATTGAGCATCGAGTGATGTGAAACAAACTTCGTAATTCGCGAAGATAGGCGAAAATTGTGAATTGAATCAGAGTGGGAGAAGCGACGCTTCGACAGAATCTGACAGGTTAAATATTGTTCAGACATGAGTTTTTGCACGACCTGGATATAAATACCAGGTCGCGTTAATAAAGTTTTTTCTTCTCGATTCAACCGTTGCCACAGGAGGCTATGTCAGTCGACGACGCTAATTCACATCTATAGTAAGAGTCACAGAACAAACTAGATGTTCAACCAGAGCAGCAGAGTACATGGACACACCGGCAGCATATGATGTGAGGCGAGACGACTATTAAACAATACAAGAGTGGAACACGACCAGAGGACCAGAAGGACGTACGGATGATTAACCACGTCAAACGAGGTGATAAAAAACCATTGTAATTATAGACATTTGAAAGACACTAATTAAAGTTGGAATGAAAGACATTCAACCAGTATTAAAATAAATAAATTGTACATAAATGTAAAAGCAAAATAAAAGTTAGAATAATATTTCTTGTATTAAAGTTAGTCATTGAGAGTAACGTAAATGATAAGAGAAATATTTAAATTTTGAATTAACGTAATTAGTAAAGTCTTGTGATAAAGAAGAATGCATATGCAGTAGAAAGTTAAAACAAATTAAAATAAAAGAAATTTGAATACAAGTAAACTCATATTGAAGCAAATTAATCAGCAATTGCAAAAAGATGAGCACACAATGAGTAAGCAGAGAGCAAAATAAATATTTAATTAGTTAAAATTAGATAATAAGATTTATGTATAACTTGTGTATGTAATTTGTTAGCAATAAGTTGTGTACGAAAGATTCGTACAAACGATATAATAATGAGTCAATATTTAATGTGCGAAATGAAAGATTTTGTTTAATAAATAAATAATGGAACAATTTTAAACTTAAGTAACGTATCATCTTCTTATTACGATTACACCCATCCACTCAATACATTATATAAATGCAAATTGTGATGTTATAATATATTGTAACGACACAACTTGGCTCGTATATTTTAAATTGTATGTTATTTAGCCTCACTATTGGGATAGCCAATTTGTTACATCTAGAATCGAATCTACGGGTTATTTATCAGAATTTGTATCTTGTTTAACTCGGTTATTATTTGTATATACTTTGTTAATATTGGATTAAGGATGAGTATCTGTTCAGGGGGATGTTTGTTGAGCGCCAATTTGCAATCACCGTTTGCAAATAAAATTTATTGGTGAAATATCAATAATAAATTTTTATTAAAATTTATTTAAATAATATATGGTTTCTTTATTCTGTAATTAACTCTCTTTTAATCTTTTCTTTCAGCAATGAATATGATAACTTGTGCTCATCAAAACATATTAAAAAAAATCTGCTAAGACTTTTAAATGATGAGTGTTGCCAACTTAATCTAATTACTGAAGTCAACTCACAGTACCAGATATCTTGTTCAGTATATCATACCCATTTTGTATTCATGAAATAAAGACACGAATAAACCTTTTTCTGTATTTTGTAAACTCAAATCCTTTATTTATTCTTTAACTTGTTTTAAATGTCAAATATAATTCTTAACAAAGTTTGGCCAGCTGTATTTTAATATGCTCAGAGTGGCAGCAGTAACTCTTATACCTCAGGCATAAACATTTCGTATTTTATATTTAATGAATAAAATACAATTATAATGTGTTAAGTAGGTCCTTTTGATTACGATATAACAACAGTTTTGATAGGGAAAGTACCAAAATACATATGATTAGAAATAGTTACAATGTGTCTTAAAAGGATTATGTAAAGAGTGTAAAACAGTTCAGTGTATAGGTTATGTTATTAAAATGTTTTTTATACTTAATTAACTTTAGATTATATTAGCACTATACATCAATGGTTGTTTATGCTTATGTCCATAGTATTAATTATTATTGTTCTCAGTGGAAGTTCAAAAATGGTTTTTATAAAAAGTGTACTCAATATCTTTGAAACCTTTAGTCTAGGCTTAACAGGGAATGGTTCAGACTAATTTTATATTAAAAATACTTCTCTCCCTGGGTCAATTGGTCCAATTTCTTCAGAGATATCCTGGTTTAATTCTGTAGAGTCTTGTAGCACTTCCTTCTTCTATTTTAATCTTGATGAAAATAATTATTTAATTGTTTTTATTGAGATGCACTGATATAACATGTATTATAATTTACTTTAGTCACTATAAGTTGTTTTAATCAACCTTTCTCCATTCAGATTCCAATAATACTCTCTATTTTTCTATCAACATATTAGTTGCTAAGGCCTACCTTAGATATCTCCCTGGTTTCCAATGTAACAGTTTTTATATCACCCTGGTGATCTCATATTATCAATATAAACAAACTCTTACTACTTTGTATTTCATTTTCTTTAAAAGGATATACCTTTTTTATAAGAGCTTTAATCTTCATTTTATTTGTTTCTTTCTTCTTCTGATCATTTTGACACCACTCTTGACTATTTTCTGATCTATATTTCCTGAGTTATTGATTTACACTTTTTTACACGACTGCTAAAAAGGAGTGTTATGTTTTCAGTGGTAGGGTATGTATGTATGTATGTATGTTTGTTCCACTATAACTTTTTAACGGCTTTAACGATTTTGATGTTCGATGGCTCGATAGATTCCTTACTTTACCAGAAGTGTCATAGGCTATATATCACCGTGAGTTGACTTCCGGTTTTGACCGGAAGTGAATACAAGTGATCGGTTCTAACGATTTTTTTTTGTTCGTTTTTTTGTCCATCAGGTGGCGCTAGTGGAAGGTATTCTGTAAAGTTCACTCCAGATAGCGCTCGCGATTTAAGACCACGCTCACTAATACTATGTTAGCGCGCTATTGTGTGAGAGTATAGATGTGCAATCCGTGAGAAACAGAGAACAGCTGATCTAAAAGTATATCTATCTATATATATATATATATACGTCGTTCTACTATATATATGTATATTATATATTTATATATTGGTTTAAACCAATATATATATATATATTGTAACGTTACATAACCCGGTCCCAATAAAGTAAATCATGAGAATAAAAGTCAGAAATGGGTAAAACTAAAGCTCGCTCAAAATTTAATTATATCACTCAACATAATAAACAATTCGAGTGGTATATAGTGCGAAGTGAGTTCTAGTGTACCCACTGAGGTGAAAAACCAAAGTGAAATTAATGTATTACCAAACTGTGCTGTATGTGTTGGATAGGATAAAACTATGGAAGTAGTATGTAATAATACTAATTGATTTTTGTATTTTATTTATTTATTGTAATTTATATTGTATGAACCACAATTTGTTATACCCAAGTTAATATTATATTGTTTCAAATAATTGTGTTAGATTGTAAGAAAACCCAGGGTTAATTTTAAAAGACATAAAAATTTTAACTACCAAAGATAATATAAAATTAAAATAATCCTATGAAGGAAATGGCAACAGGAAGTAGTACCGGGTATGAACACTATTCGAGACTAAATAAATAATATATAAATTTATTTAATGATAATAAAATGATAAAATATTTATATACAATGTCATAAAAAAATTAACCAAAACATATTATGTAAATTAAATTAGTAAAGAAACCGGAATGGAAGGGAATTATTTTTCCATAAATAAAATATAAATTTATAATAATCACAAACTGCCTACATAATAAAAATACTATGTGTTACTAAGAGTGATGAAAAATAACAAGTATTGTATATAAGATATAAAAATTTTGAACTAAACCGGAGAGTTGAAGAAACGATGCGACAAAAATTATAAAAAATAACCTTTTTTGGACGTTGGAGGAGGCGAAATTCACGCAAGAGTAATAAACAAAGTGAATACTAACTAATTATACCTGAGGAATCCAAATTAAATGGTGATATACATTAAAAACCAGTGGATGAAAACATTCTGAGGATCCAATATAGTTCGGCCTACTTCCAGTAGACAATTAGAAAATACTCCAAACGAAAAGGAAATAATAACGCAAGACGTACCTCATCACCGAATAAAACTTCAATCCAGTAAGGACAACACGGAGCGAGGTAATATAAACATTTTTTCGTAATAAGTCCAGAAGAAAACTCGTTTTTTAACAGTGAAATAGAACAAAAAATATTCATTTTATCATATGTTTCTTTCAAAGTAAACAAATACATGCTGCTCTCTTACGGCAATTCCGGAAACTACGTAATACTTAAAAAATAAACAAATTATGTATTAATTTTTTGATATTTGTAAAGCGTAGCAATTATCCATTTCTGACACTCTCATAACACAAAGAATTCACCCTGAACCCTGGGGAATTACTAAGAATTATGTAATAACTGATGTTTTTTATTATAGCGTAATATTGGGTAAATAACAACCTATATGTTTTGTTCCTTAGACAGATCTATGTTTACTCGGTAAAGTCGAGATGATGTTTTTTTTTTTAAATAAGATTAATTGTGATACCTATATTTTGGTGGCAGGAGACAAAAGTCAATAATCAATAAAGCAATATTATTGAAAATTAATATTGAATTATAACGTGTTATAATTTATTGTAGTGGGTAGTTAATGAAAATTTCAGCACAACATACAGAAGAAATCGTCACAACTGAGGGGCAATAATGATACTTACTCTCTCTTCTGCATAAGGCTGAACAAATTACTTCCTTGACCTCAAATCACACACTCTCGATTTCTTTTAGATTGAGTAAAACAAGATAAACAAGATCCTTTATTTATACCTTTTAAAACGTCAGTTAGTATAATTCAAAAGTGACGCATACTGCATGAGGCATATAATAACACTTTCGCAAATACACATCTCACATTAAGTGGTATGTTACAAATTTGGCGAACCCAACATTTGGGGCTTGACTAAAGGTGTACGTTTCGCTAAAGTGCCTCACATAAAAGCAGGACGTTACAGAATTGGCGCTCAACGTAAAAGGGCGGTAATTAGAAAAGAATTTTGATATTTAATAAAAAATATATATCAAAAAATCTAATTATCGTTGGCAGTTATGAGAAAACAAGAAATGCCTAATACACGAGGAAAATCGAAGAAGAGGGCAGAAGAAAAGGAGATTGAAGAAGGTGGACAGGAACAAGAAATAGAGTTAGTCACGGACAGTGAAATGGACCAACAGACAGGTGATACAGAAGAAACCGAAGTAGTTATGGATACGGAAAAGGAAATAGTGGAAGAGGATGCCCAAGGGGACCAACCAGATAAATCCACCCAAAAAGAAGACATGAGCATGCAGGAGATGTTGAGAATTATTCTGGAAAGCAATAAACAAACCAATGAGGAAAATAAGGAGAATTTTAAGAAACAGGAGGAACAAAATAGACAGACCAATGAGAAAATAGATAGCATTCAGGAAAGTTTAGTCAAACAACTAAATGAAAAAATAGAAACTATTCATGGAAATATCAAACAAACCATGAATGAACAATACCATGAACTGAAGGAAACTGTTGAAGGACAAAGAGAAGAGATGAATGCAAAATTTGAAGAGAATAATAAGAATTTAAAACAATTTGAGTGTAAAATGGAGAATGTCAATAAGGAGATATGGAAAACTTTCGGAGAGAAGTTTGAAAATGTTAATACGCGTATCCAAAAAGCAGATACATACAAAGAGGAGACAAATAAACAAATGGACCATAGTTTCAATAATTTGGATGAAACATTGGACAGCACTTTAGAAGGTATTATAGTAAGTCCGAATACAGAAGAGAGGAGGAAGGAAATAGAAATTACAGAATACCAAGGTGTAATGCCATCTGAAAATAAAAATAGCCACAACAAAAAGGATGTTCAAACCGTGGAAAAGAAGACTAAGGAAATAATAAAAACAAGTAGAAAGAAAATAATAAATACCAAGGAAGAATGGGAGATGATTACAGGTGGATTAATTAATGTATTCAACCTTCCAATTAACGAACAGAGGGAGTTAATTAAGTTTACATCCCAGTTAAATGTGTCGATGATTGAAGTGCATCAGAAGATATTAGTCAGATTATCAAGACGGAATATAACATTCAAATATTTGGCAAATAATTCAGAGGTAAAAGGGAATGAAATGAGATTAAATATGAGCAACTATGTTATGTTAGAGGAGGTACGATACTTATTAGTTAAAAAGGAACAAATTATGACGGAAGACCGGTACTTAAGTGAAAGTTTCATAGCAGCAAAGTGGGAGAGCCGGATGGTAAGAAGATTATCAAGGAGAGAATTAATTACGAACACCCCAGCAATCCGAGAACATGGAGTACCTGAAATAATGGACCACGGTTAAACAGACTCCAAACAAACCAGAAAAAAGGGACGGATTTTATGGATACAGGACCAAGCAACCCATTGTAAAATAAAAAACCCCAAAATTCTAAAAGCATGTAAGTACAACTTACTCAAGGTATTTCGAACAATAATTTAAAATGAAGAAACTAAAAAACCCACAAAATTCTAAAAGCACGTAAGGACAACTTATTCAACTTATTTCGAACAATAATTTAAAATGAAGAAACTAAAAAAAAAAAAAAACCCCAAAATTCTAAAAGCATGTAAGGACATCTTACTCAAGTTATTTTGGAAACCATATAATTTAAAATGAAGAGAATAAAACCCCAAAATTCTAAAAGCACGTAAGGACAACTTACTCAAGTTATTTCGAACAATATAATTTAGAATGAAGAAACTAAAACCCCAAAATTCAAAAAGTGTGTAAGTACAACTTACTTAAGATATTTTGCAACCATTAGAATTAATAAAAGCATGTAAGGACATCTTACTCAAGTTATTTTGAAACCATATAATTTAACAAACAACAAACCACCAAGGAAAAGAGAACAGATGATTAAATAATATTTATAAAGAACTGATTTAAAATGGACCAATAGGAAAAATAATATTTTGATGGTAACAAAAGAAGAATAAATAAATAAACAATTGATGGTAATGTGCTCAGATAAGAAGGTACAATAAGAAGAATTATTAATTTATTATTATTATTATTTAATTATTAATTAATAATTTAATGACTCCAATGAAACTGAAGGAGGATGATAATTAATACAACAAAAATTTGAATTTCTCGGAATTGAAGATTAGATAAGAAGAAATGATATGGAGAAATATGTCACAAGAAGTAAAGTCAAAAGAATTTTAACATAAGGCCTATCAATGATGTTATATGCTATTAATTAATGGAAAAGAAGAAGGAATCAAGGAGAAGAAGAAATATATAAATAAATACAAACAGCTACAGCATGAAGAATCCCAAAAGTGTTTGGTACTAGTCGCTAATTGACTACTACTTATAATTTTTTTATTTTTATGTATTGACCGTAGAAATGTTCCGGCAATAATTTTTATGAGCAGGGATGATGTTCCCCTGGTCTCAGAAGGTGTAAGGATGGACAGCGGTGTATGGACCCAGAGTGGCCACCCGACTGATACCACCGCACAAGATAGGGAAAAATGTTAGGGAAATTGAATATTTAAGGGATAATAATTATAAAATAGCTGTATAGATTGATATTAGATTCCAGAAGTATAAATGAAGAAAATACAAGGAAGATAGCAGACAGAAGCTTAATTGATAAAGCGAGTACATAAAAGTAAATAGAAATGAGTGTTAAAACAAGTTTAATATGATTAGTGTGACCAGTCCTTATCAAATAAAATGTGGAAGTACTACTACCCAGAGAAATAATTGATGAATTTGCCTCCAAGAGAGAGAGAGTTAAGTAAGAAAACAGCAATTACCACAAGTCTGAATTACCAGAGTTTATAATCAGTCAGAAATGAAACACTATTATGAAAACAAAGTCAAGACCATTAGGAGACTTGAACAAATCAACAATTTATTTCTATCAACGAGTTGAACTAAAATAAATTTGTTCTAGTGGGGGGGCTTTATGTAACGTTACATAACCCGGTCCCAATAAAGTAAATCATGAGAATAAAAGTCAGAAATGGGTAAAACTAAAGCTCGCTCAAAATTTAATTATATCACTCAACATAATAAACAATTCGAGTGGTATATAGTGCGAAGTGAGTTCTAGTGTACCCACTGAGGTGAAAAACCAAAGTGAAATTAATGTATTACCAAACTGTGCTGTATGTGTTGGATAGGATAAAACTATGGAAGTAGTATGTAATAATACTAATTGATTTTTGTATTTTATTTATTTATTGTAATTTATATTGTATGAACCACAATTTGTTATACCCAAGTTAATATTATATTGTTTCAAATAATTGTGTTAGATTGTAAGAAAACCCAGGGTTAATTTTAAAAGACATAAAAATTTTAACTACCAAAGATAATATAAAATTAAAATAATCCTATGAAGGAAATGGCAACAGGAAGTAGTACCGGGTATGAACACTATTCGAGACTAAATAAATAATATATAAATTTATTTAATGATAATAAAATGATAAAATATTTATATACAATGTCATAAAAAAATTAACCAAAACATATTATGTAAATTAAATTAGTAAAGAAACCGGAATGGAAGGGAATTATTTTTCCATAAATAAAATATAAATTTATAATAATCACAAACTGCCTACATAATAAAAATACTATGTGTTACTAAGAGTGATGAAAAATAACAAGTATTGTATATAAGATATAAAAATTTTGAACTAAACCGGAGAGTTGAAGAAACGATGCGACAAAAATTATAAAAAATAACCTTTTTTGGACGTTGGAGGAGGCGAAATTCACGCAAGAGTAATAAACAAAGTGAATACTAACTAATTATACCTGAGGAATCCAAATTAAATGGTGATATACATTAAAAACCAGTGGATGAAAACATTCTGAGGATCCAATATAGTTCGGCCTACTTCCAGTAGACAATTAGAAAATACTCCAAACGAAAAGGAAATAATAACGCAAGACGTACCTCATCACCGAATAAAACTTCAATCCAGTAAGGACAACACGGAGCGAGGTAATATAAACATTTTTTCGTAATAAGTCCAGAAGAAAACTCGTTTTTTAACAGTGAAATAGAACAAAAAATATTCATTTTATCATATGTTTCTTTCAAAGTAAACAAATACATGCTGCTCTCTTACGGCAATTCCGGAAACTACGTAATACTTAAAAAATAAACAAATTATTTATTAATTTTTTGATATTTGTAAAGCGTAGCAATTATCCATTTCTGACACTCTCATAACACAAAGAATTCACCCTGAACCCTGGGGAATTACTAAGAATTATGTAATAACTGATGTTTTTTATTATAGCGTAATATTGGGTAAATAACAACCTATATGTTTTGTTCCTTAGACAGATCTATGTTTACTCGGTAAAGTCGAGATGATGTTTTTTTTTTTAAATAAGATTAATTGTGATACCTATATTTTGGTGGCAGGAGACAAAAGTCAATAATCAATAAAGCAATATTATTGAAAATTAATATTGAATTATAACGTGTTATAATTTATTGTAGTGGGTAGTTAATGAAAATTTCAGCACAACATACAGAAGAAATCGTCACAACTGAGGGGCAATAATGATACTTACTCTCTCTTCTGCATAAGGCTGAACAAATTACTTCCTTGACCCCAAATCACACACTCTCGATTTCTTTTAGATTGAGTAAAACAAGATAAACAAGATCCTTTATTTATACCTTTTAAAACGTCAGTTAGTATAATTCAAAAGTGACGCATACTGCATGAGGCATATAATAACACTTTCGCAAGTACACACCTCACATTAAGTGGTATGTTACAAATTTGGCGAACCCAACATTTGGGGCTTGACTAAAGGTGTACGTTTCGCTAAAGTGCCTCACATAAAAGCAGGACGTTACAAAATATATATATATATATATTGGTTTGGTATTGTAACCCCTCTTTCTCTTTATGTATTTTTTGAATGTAAAACAACTTCTTTAGTTTTAAAATATTTTTTTTTGAAAGAGAGGCCACAAGTCAATTAGGACTAGGCTGGAGCCTAGAGAAGCAAAAATCGTGCCGGGTCCAGCATGACGGGACTTGCAATGAAACTCAGCTGTAATGTAACAATAACAAGTTTATTGTATGCTTAGAAATCATACCTGCAGGCCAACTCTAGTACATCATTGTTCCCCCCATGAATCATAATTATCACGAATGATTTAAGCCCTGCTTTAACAATATTAAATTAAAACAACATGTGTACATCATAACAAGTGTTCAGAAATTCAGTAAATATATACATATATATAAATATAAAGCATGACAAGCAAAACAACATGTGTATAACATAACCAGTGTGTACAAATTCAGTAAACACATATATAAATATAATATAATCACCAGTGTGTATAAATTCAGCAAATGTATATAAATATAATAGCATCACAAGTGTGTATAAATTCAGAAAGTATATATATATATATATATATATATATATATATATATATATATATAAGATTCTCCCCCATCTTGTGGCTAGCTAGACACGGACAAACATAACACACACAGAACATAAGGCACACAAACTCACACTTACATCAATTCTAACACGAATGCCCCAGGAATGCACCCGCCCAGCAGGCAGTGTAACTACAATACTCCTAACCCAGCAGAGATAAAATATTCGCCCATCAACAACTCGTCTTGCAGAACGACATGAGGCCAAAACCCCTAGAAAGGATGACGAAAACTCATAACGCATAAATAAAACCGGACCGCCCATTTGCATAGCATTCCACTGATCAATAACCCATCATGAGTGTATGAACCTTAAGTTCCTTCCACAGCATTAAATAAACTTTACAGAACTACATCATCTGATTTCAAACAGTTACTTTACTTCACAAATTCCGGAGGATTTAAAAAAAAATATGTACTCTAACAATCAGAAATTAATCACTCGAGGCTTTACAATTTCAGAAAAATTTAGACAATGTATATTTGACCAAAATTAATGAGTATATGTTTTATAGTTAACGAAAATTAAACAGCAGAAACTACAAGTGAAAGTTAACCAACATGTGTTGGCCTGTTAAGAAAAACAATCAGTATAGCCCTTTTGTAAGGAGCCAAATCAACTAATATATGTCCAAAAAAAAACAAATTATTTTCTATTAACCCCGAATGGCTATATAAATATAATTAAAATGAAAATATAACAATAAGGCGGTTGTGCTCTAGCAGCTGAGGCAGCGCGCCCGCATGTAGTTGACAAAGTTAGACAGGAATACCACCTGCCCTCAGCTGCATCAACATGTCAGACAAAAACTAAGTACCCTTTTAAACACCAGAAAACGGCCCCAAAAGAACAAGGAAACCCCCAGCCCTTAAATGTGAAACCCATAGTGAAGTTATAATTTATCCACTGCTGTTCCAGCCGGAACAGAGCTACTAACCTGTACCATGAATTTTGTAAAGAGTTAAAGGCTTGTATGATATGCAACTGTAAAATGTTCAAGATTAAATATCTCTGGCACGCTCCCCCAGTGCAACACACAATTACAGGCAGTGCACTTATTATTATGTGAATGAGTTATAAAAAGTGTTCTTGAATTTAATTAAAAATGTTCAGAGTCGTGATCAGCAGCTCCCCCTGCTAGCAGACAGTCTGGACACGTGGTCACATGGCTTCAAAGATGTTTAAAGTAAACGGGCGCACTGCCGGCCCGCCCCCAAAAGTAAAATAAAAGCGTGAATATCACCTTAGAAATGCTGGCGAGTGCTACATCGAAAATCAGTCTCCAGCTCCCTCTTCGGAGAGGATCTTGTAATGGTCCATGTCTGAAGCAGATGTTCGGCTATCAGCGAGACCAAGTCTCCGGCTTAACTCGAAAACCCGGGAGTCAATTACGCCTTAGCCCGCCATGAGGAGACAGAAAACTGCGTCGTAAATGTTTGAAGAGAGAGCGAAGCTGATGTATCACGGAGCGAAGCAAGGATTCCTCTCCGTTAGGAACAGAGAAACTGCTCCCCTATTCTACAAGTTGCGCGCGCAGCCGTAGCCGAGGCGAACAAAGGTCGCCCGCATGTGCTCTATTTTACAATCAGACCAAATGTTTCTAAAACCTTTTTAAACGGCCGGATTAACACCGGCACACCCCCACCCCGAAAGGGCAACCCGGTTGCCCCACTCTAAAACTCGGGAAAGTACCCTGCAGTGTACCCCCCTTCTTAAATACTCCGGTGGACATCGTGGGTAAGGTGGCCCGGCGGCACTAGCTCTCAGGAGAACCACCATCCCCATGTGACCCTCTCCGCCACGCCAACCCCACGGGACCGCCCCAACACGTCACCCTCTCCGGTGACCATCACCTACTCCCACCAGTCCCACTCACATATTCGTCCTAAGAGCCAACAAGGTATCTCACACCTTGATATGTGAGTGACCGAACTACTCCTCGTCCATCTCTCGGACCGACCAGCCACATGGACCCACAAGGCATATCCAACCTTGCCATATGGCTGGCCCACTTCCCTACACAAGGGCGGACGGCCCCGCTTAGCCAGACAGAGAGGACCGCACCAAGGGCACACGAACATTAATCCCATCATTTACTCATTCAAATACACCATAACTAGAGGGGGTTTACTTTTCTACAGCACTGTCTACACAACTTTCTCTCTCAACAAAAGAACACCAGGAACAACCGGAGAATGCGGCATGGCTCGGACCCTATAATGAACAACATCAACCTCAACAACTATTAACAACCAACAACAGCACACCATCACTCCATCTAACCTTTAAACAGGGGAAACTGACGATCTCAAAGACCACGACCATCTCGAGGACCACAATCTACTCACTTCCGGCAAGTCTCTGGAGGATGCCGGAAATAGGATTGGGTAGTCCTTGATAACCTACCCCCGCCAGAATCACACAATACACTGAACACAAAACATAACCCACAAAAGCATATTTACAAGAAACAGAAAAACCCAAGTACTGTCCTTCCTTTGAGTAGACCCCCGGGTTCTCTAGCGCTGCGGAGACCTGGCCTATTCTGAACCATTCACATCCACGACAGAAGGAGACAAGAGACAAGCAAGAATACTACACACACAACATCAAACAGCAACTCGACACACACGCCGTACCAACACATAAATCACAACAACCAACTAACAACTGAAAGTCATAATCTGGGAATTAATACTTCGACATCAACCGGACACAAGTCTGTGCCGGTACTGATTTCCGATCGGGCCATACCGCATCCCGTCAATATAACACGCTAAACTCCGATCCCGAATCAACATTCCATCTTCCAGGCCACGCTTGAGACTCCCCGGCCATACAACCATTACATTTTTCAAACACAAATAACCGCCTCAGTGGTGCGACCCGACTCACAAGTTATAGTACCCACAACTAGCCTACACGGGCATATACCAAAACTATGTCAGATCAATGGCCTTAATATTTCCGAGTTTGCAAGCCCCGTCACACACCAGGACCCAAGGGTTCAAGCCTAGAATGAACCACGCTCTCCGCTACCATTTGTGGTAGCAGCCCTTATAAACCACGCTCTGCGGTACCATTTGTAACCCCTCTTTCTCTTTATGTATTTTTTGAATGTAAAACAACTTCTTTAGTTTTAAAATATTTTTTTTTGAAAGAGAGGCCACAAGTCAATTAGGACTAGGCTGGAGCCTAGAGAAGCAAAAATCGTGCCGGGTCCAGCATGACGGGACTTGCAATGAAACTCAGCTGTAATGTAACAATAACAAGTTTATTGTATGCTTAGAAATCATACCTGCAGGCCAACTCTAGTACATCATTGTTCCCCCCATGAATCATAATTATCACGAATGATTTAAGCCCTGCTTTAACAATATTAAATTAAAATAACATGTGTACATCATAACAAGTGTTCATAAATTCAGTAAATATATACATATATATAAATATAAAGCATGACAAGCAAAACAACATGTGTATAACATAACCAGTGTGTACAAATTCAGTAAACACATATATAAATATAATATAATCACCAGTGTGTATAAATTCAGCAAATGTATATAAATATAATAGCATCACAAGTGTGTATAAATTCAGAAAGTATATGTATATATATATATATATATAAGATTCTCCCCCATCTTGTGGCTAGCTAGACACGGACAAACATAACACACACAGAACATAAGGCACACAAACTCACACTTACATCAATTCTAACACGAATGCCCCAGGAATGCACCCGCCCAGCAGGCAGTGTAACTACAATACTCCTAACCCAGCAGAGATAAAATATTCGCCCATCAACAACTCGTTTTGCAGAACTACATGAGGCCAAAACCCCTAGAAAGGATGACGAAAACTCATAACGCATAAATAAAACCGGACCGCCCATTTGCATAGCATTCCACTGATCAATAACCCATCATGAGTGTATGAACCTTAAGTTCCTTCCACAGCATTAAATAAACTTTACAGAACTACATCATCTGATTTCAAACAGTTACTTTACTTCACAAATTCCGGAGGATTTAAAAAAATATATGTACTCTAACAATCAGAAATTAATCACTCGAGGCTTTACAATTTCAGAAAAATTTAGACAATGTATATTTGACCAAAATTAATGAGTATATGTTTTATAGTTAACGAAAATTAAACAGCAGAAACTACAAGTGAAAGTTAACCAACATGTGTTGGCCAGTTAAGAAAAACAATCAGTATAGCCCTTTTGTAAGGAGCCAAATCAACTAATATATGTCCAAAAAAAAACAAATTATTTTCTATTAACCCCGAATGGCTATATAAATATAATTAAAATGAAAATATAACAATAAGGCGGTTGTGCTCTAGCAGCTGAGGCAGCGCGCCCGCATGTAGTTGACAAAGTTAGACAGGAATACCACCTGCCCTCAGCTGCATCAACATGTCAGACAAAAACTAAGTACCCTTTTAAACACCAGAAAACGGCCCCAAAAGAACAAGGAAACCCCCAGCCCTTAAATGTGAAACCCATAGTGAAGTTATAATTTATCCACTGCTGTTCCAGCCGGAACAGAGCTACTAACCTGTACCATGAATTTTGTAAAGAGTTAAAGGCTTGTATGATATGCAACTGTAAAATGTTCAAGATTAAATATCTCTGGCACGCTCCCCCAGTGCAACACACAATTACAGGCAGTGCACTTATTATTATGTGAATGAGTTATAAAAAGTGTTCTTGAATTTAATTAAAAATGTTCAGAGTCGTGATCAGCAGCTCCCCCTGCTAGCAGACAGTCTGGACACGTGGTCACATGGCTTCAAAGATGTTTAAAGTAAACGGGCGCACTGCCGGCCCGCCCCCAAAAGTAAAATAAAAGCGTGAATATCACCTTAGAAATGCTGGCGAGTGCTACATCGAAAATCAGTCTCCAGCTCCCTCTTCGGAGAGGATCTTGTAATGGTCCATGTCTGAAGCAGATGTTCGGCTATCAGCGAGACCAAGTCTCCGGCTTAACTCGAAAACCCGGGAGTCAATTACGCCTTAGCCCGCCATGAGGAGACAGAAAACTGCGTCGTAAATGTTTGAAGAGAGAGCGAAGCTGATGTATCACGGAGCGAAGCAAGGATTCCTCTCCGTTAGGAACAGAGAAACTGCTCCCCTATTCTACAAGTTGCGCGCGCAGCCGTAGCCGAGGCGAACAAAGGTCGCCCGCATGTGCTCTATTTTACAATCAGACCAAATGTTTCTAAAACCTTTTTAAACGGCCGGATTAACACCGGCACACTATATATATTTCTCTCTGCGAAATATGGTGAACCTGAAGTACATGAAATGACGGATCAACAATATGCCGCAGCAGTAAACTTAATGAATTTTCAGCAGCGCCAATTGTTCAAAAATGATTTCAGACAGATTGCTTCCAAGTGAAAATAATACTGAGCCATTACGTGTGTTCGTTACTGGAGGAACAGGCACCGGCAAAACCTTTACTCTGAAAATTATTGTAGAACAGATTCGTCGTCTTTCTCATTTACCAGCAAGCAGAGCTGTTACGGTAGCAGCACCCACAGGTGTCGCTGCAAGATTGATTGGAGGTAGCACTTTGCATTCTACTTTTGCCCTTCCTATCGAAAAAGGCAAGGTGACAGCTCTTCGCCCTCTTGCTGGTGAGCGTCTTCAAAGGGAACGGCTAAGGTGGAAGCATATTACTTGGCTAATCATTGACGAAATCTCAATGGTACCCTATACTACCCTAAGAAATATTCACTTAAGGTTGCAACAGCTTAAAATGAATGATGCTCTCTTCGGGGGTATCAATATTATTTTGTTTGGCGATCTAATGCAGTTGCCACCTGTATCAAAAGCAGTTGGTGGTACCTACTGCTTCAAGCAGCCTCATTACTTATCAGCTGAAATTAATTTGTGGACACTGTTTAGTTTCGTGAATTACCTCAAAATATGCGGCAAGCTAACGACACTACTTTTATAGACATTCTAAATAATTTACGAGTCGGCCAACTCACCATGCAGCAGCTAGAAATTTTAGATCGTCGAAGAGTTCCTTTGACAGATGAATTTGCTGATGGCGAGTGTCTGCGTATTTTCCCAACCACTAAACAGGTAGAAGAATATAATGCTATGATGACTGAAAAGTTGAAAACATCATCTAAAGTTTACGATATTGCAGCGGTGGATGTGTCTGTCGAAGCTAAGAATTACGGACAAAAGTTAAAGAAAGACTTCATACCAACGGATCCAAACAAAACTGGAGGTATTCCGAACTCTTTAGTAATCGGAGTCGGATCTAGGGTAATGTTGTGGAAAAACATTAATGTTAATCATGGTCTGGTCAACGGAGCAATCGGCATCATTAGAAAAATTGAGTGGCCTGCACTACGTCGAGATCAGCTTCAACCTGGTGAGCTTCCACAAGCCGTATTTGTAGAATTTGATGACAGATCAATTAGGGAAAATACTGCTGGTATTGGAGTAAAGATAGAGCCCACCACTGTTGAATATGATGCTTTGCGAGACCAGGGCAAAGTAGAACGACGTATGCTGCAATTAATATTTTGTTGGGCTGTAACAGTACATAAACTCCAAGGCACTACTTTAGACAAAGCAGTCATTGATTTGAGTAGTAATATTTTTGCCAAGGGTCAGGCCTACGTCGCACTAAGTCGTGTGAAACATTAAAGGGATTAGCAATAAGTTGTCTGGATCCACGAAAATTGTTGCATGAACCGCACGATAAAAACTCACTTGAGGAATTAAATCGACTCAGAAATCTGTAGACCAAAGCTTTTTCTTTATCATTTCTAATAAATGAAATTATTTAGTTAATTATATAATTTATAAAACAATTTATCGAAATGTTTGTATTATACTAGTTATATAATAGTATATAAAATAAAGTTATACTATATTTATAAGTTTATAAGTTCATATGCTAATTATACTATGTACATAATAAAGTTTCTAAATAAAACTATGTAAAAATTGAAATTTTTTTTGCACTTCACACATACGCACCACACACGCACACACGCACGCACACACTGCACATTCCCATTATACTCTTTTTAAACACAAAAAGGAATAAAATAAAGAAAATAATTTAAAAAATTAAAAAACACGACTGCCAAAAAAATAAATGAATAAATAAAAAATAAATTGATAAAAACACTAAATAAAAAAAACTAAATAAAAATAATATTTAGTAAAAATCACAAAATCTAAATAAAGTCGATTTAAAAAGCCAAAAACAAGGTATTGAAATTCAGCTCTGATCAGATTTAACGAAAATGTTATCCTATACTATTAAACGAGCAATAATTGTTAGTAAATTTTTTTTCCGAAACGGCTCGAGGAATTTTCTCGGAAGTTGGTACTTAAGGGTATTTTGACACCAGGAATCGATTGGACTCGGTCTCATTTTCCGTAAGGGCCACATTGAGGGCCTTTCCTATACTATTAAATGTTTGTCTGTAAATTTTTTTTCCGAAACGGCTCGAGGAATTTTCTCGGAAGTTGGTACTTAAGGGTATTTTGACACCAGGAATCGATTGGACTCGGTCTCATTTTCCGCAAAAATCGTCTAAGGGCCACATTGAGGGCCTTTATTTTAAAATATCGCGGGACCGATACCGCGCGACAATTAATTATTGCTAGGCAACTAATTTCTAACCAGCTTTCTTACCGTACAGAAGCCGTCGATAAATGCAAACGGCGCAGTATCGATATGTTTATATATGAAGAAGAATAAATAGCTGTTGCAAACAATGTAAATACACAAAATAAGAGTTGAGACGAGCAATAATTGTCCGTCCGTCTATAAATTTTTTTCCCGTAGCGGCTCGAGGAATTTTCTCGAAATTTTTACATTACCGAAATTTCATTACATTATTATTCAAAAACGTTGTGTCTGTTTGTTTATTCAAAGGTTTATTTGAAAATTATAGGTGAGCTATTTCAGAAATTAATCAATTTGTGTGATCATTTTCTTTGTCTTTTACAGTGATTTTATTCCAGTGAGTTATTTAGTGTTAGATCTGCTCAGTAAAATAAAAAAATAACTGCAATTTTTCTCTGCTCAGTGATCTATTAACAATAAAAAACCATTACAGTGTTTGTGCAAGTGCAAAGCGACTCAAATTCTTGCTCGATTGGTAATTTATATAGTTTTTTAAGAAGGTAAGTGTCATCACCTTAGGTTACATATTACTATTCTGTGCACACCTACCAAGCATTGGACACTGTGCAACATTATTTATACTTCCAGTCTTATGCTCAAGTGCTTTTAAATATTTTTGGCAGAAAAAATCAATTTGAAAATGTTATTTTTTAGATGCATCGCGGACGACCTCCTAAACGGCGAATTTGTAACAACTTAAGGCCACCGCAACAAAGACAGCAAGAATATGAGTTACCACAGCCTCTTCAGGAAATAACGAATGTCATAGACGAACTTTCTGAAAATAATACTAACATCGTCATTCATGAAAATCAGGCATCAACTTCTAGACCTGTGCGAAGTGCCAAGAATGATTGTATGAATACACTAAATGAAGTATTAAGGGAGCTTAACGATTACCAGTCGCAAGAATTACGTGAGCAAATAAGGGAGATAAATAATAAACGCAGAAGATTGGCAGAATCAACAGAAGAGCGTGAACGAAGGCAAGAAAACGATCGATTGCGAGCAAGTAAAAGGAGAGCTGAAGAGTCATCAGAGCAAAGAGCTCAACGGCTTCTAATCATTCGATTACGAGCAAGTCAAAGAAGAGCTGAAGAAAATGAAGAAAGACGTCAGCAGCGATTAGAGGAGCAACGTCGCCGGAATGAAAGACGTCAAAGAGCTCTGCTATTGAACCCTTTACGAACATACAAATTAGCTGTCACTTCTGATGTATCCAATCACACATTAGGAAATTTTAATGTTGCTTGCTTGCATTGTGGCGCTTTGCATTTTCCAGAAGAACGTGTTAGCAATCGAACCCATAGAAATTCTTTCGGAGACTGCTGTTTGCATGGCCGCATTGAGCTGCATCCACCTAAATTTCCAAATGAGTTGGTGCGACTATTTCTTCATTGTCATCCATTAACTGATGAATTTCATAAAAGAATACGTAATTTAAATGCATGTTTTGCAATGGCTTCATTCACCGTGGATGATAATCGAACCATAAACAATCGAGGAATTTATACGTTTATTGCAGCAGGGAATGTTTATCATAAAATTAACATGGCTGCTCATCCAACTCAAAATTCACAAGGTGAGTTTGAACGACCTCGATATGGACAGATGTACTTCCTCGATAATGAAGATGCTGTCAATGAATGTGTCAACATTCCACTGAATAATGGAATTAGTGTTCCATTCATGAACCTGTTGGAAGGAATTATCCGCTCACAAAATCCATTTGTACAAGGTTTTATGATGATGCGAGAGGTTGAAGAAGAAGTGAACCAGGGTGCTGCTGAGGAAAGAACTGAACCACCTTACGTGAAACTTCTCTTTGCGTTGCCCGAGGGTGCAGACCACAGAAGGTATAACATTCCATTCCAAAATGATGTTTGCGCCGTGGTCACTTTGAATGCCGATCAAAGTTTTCCAGATAATGAATTAGTTATTCGACAGAGAGGTAAATCCATTGTTACAATGAGGAACATCGATCAACGGGTTGAGCCATTCACTTACCCTCTATTTTATCCCAAAGGTACTTTTGGATATTCCATAGATCTACCATTAAGAACTCCGTATGCGAGTCGTCGTCACCTTACAAGACTTGAATTGGCTCAATATAGAATTGCTTTTCGGCCACAATTTGCTCAATTTCTTCCACTCGAGACTCCTGTAAGAAGTCCTGATCTGCGTCTCCTAAATTTTAACGCTCTACATTATGGTGGTAAACTTTTCCAACAGTACCTCGTTGATACTGCTATAAGAGTTATAAAAGATCGAATTGATTGGATTAAAGCTAATCAAAAAAAAATTCTTGCTGATAATTACGCTTCAGTTACCAATTTCATAAACAAACTTGCTGAACAAAAAAATGCTACTGTTGGGGAAAAAGTTATATTACCTTCTTCATTTCCTGGGTCTACAAGATATTACGCTGAACATTTTGAAGATGCTATGGCCTTAGTTCGTCGTCTAGGATCGCCGGATTATTTCATTACGATAACATGCAATCCTGATTGGTCAGAAATTAAGGAAGCAGCAAGAATACAATTCCATGATCAAAGTGTTTTAAATCAACCAGGTCAAGATAGACCTGACCTCGTTGCAAGGGTCGCAAAAAAAAATTTCATGAACTAATTGATGATCTGGATAAAAAACAAATTTTTGGTAAAGTTTGCAGCTTATGTGTACACTATAGAATTTCAAAAGCGAGGTCTTCCCCACATGCACTTGCTATTGATTATGTCTTCTCAAGACAAAATATATAACGTCGAGGAGCTTGATGACTTGATTCCTGCTGAAATTCCTGATGACGACCCAATACTGCGAGATTTGATGATTAAATGGATGATACATAATCCGTGTGGAGAGCATAACCATAAAGCTCCATGTATGATCAATAAAGATGGAAAAATGAAGTGTCGCTTCGGATTTCCAAAATCATTCAAAGACTTTACATCTTTAGTTGAAGATGAAAAAACCAATTATCGACGTCGTTATGATTCGAGAATGGATCCAAACAGTCCAGACTTTTCACACCATCATGCTGTTTATCGTAAGGATATTCAAGGTAGACGAACAACAAGAGACAATCGCCATGTTGCTTCATATAACGCTTACCTTTTAAAAAAATTTAATTGCCATATTAATGTAGAATACGTTGGTAGTATAAAAGCAGTTAAATATCTTTATAAATATGTTTACAAGGGACATGACTGTGCATTTGTCAAGGTAATTCAAGATCAACGTACACTAAATTACAATGAAGCAGAAACATATGTGCAAGGTCGATGCATCACACCTCCAGAGGCATGCTGGAGTCTCTTTAGCTATGAAATGCAGAAAAAAAGTCACACTGTTCAACGTTTAGATATTCATCTACCTGGACAATATCGAATGGCAAATATTGAACAGACGCAGGAAGATTTAGCTGACGTAGGCCAAAGAGGTTCAACTTTAGAAGCTTACTTTAGACATAATTCACATTCGAAGCAGCAACAACAAAATCAAGTCCACAATGAAAATCAACAAGAAATACATTATTATTATTATTGGCAGATGCCAGAGCACTTTAGGTGGATTGGAAGTAACAGTGAATGGCAGCCCAGGGTCAGGCGCCTTCGAGTTATTGGTAGAGTTCACAGCATAAACTTTGTTTCGCAACCAGAACTTTACCATCTACGGCTATTGCTCTACCACGTCAAGGATGCTACAAGCTTCGATGACCTTTTATTGGTAGAAGGAACAAGATACGCTACATATAAACAAGCCTGCCTAGCTAGAGGACTAACATATGATGATCAACAATGGGTCGAAGGTTTGAGAGAATCTGCCATGTCAAAAATGCCTTCAGTAATGAGAACACTATTCACACAAATTCTTATTTTTGGCGCTCCTGAAAATCCTAAGGCTTTATGGGATATGTTCAAAGAAGAATTGGCCGAAGACTTTATTAGCGAGGCCAGACGTAATAACACTTCTATTGAAGAAGCGATAAAAAGAGCTTATCGGATCATTGCTTACAAATTGAACACAGAAGCTACAGAAGGTCAAAATTTCCGCTTCTGGGTACAGAGATACAATATGGACGATATAGACAATTACGAAAATCAGTCGAATGAAGAAATAGTAAACGTTGATGAATACGCAGAATTGGGGGAAAGCATGTATCAACGTCTTCGAGGAAGACAATTAGAAATTGTGGATCGAATTTTAAGTGCTGCTGAAGGTCAATCTGAGCAAAGGTGCTTTTTTATTGATGGACCTGGTGGTGCGGGAAAAACTTTTATTTATAAGATACTATTCCACATTCTTTCTGGAAGAAATTGTAATGTAAAGTGCATGGCGTTCACTGGAATTGCGTCTATCTTACTTCCTAATGGTCGAACATCCCACAAAACATTTGGACTTAAAGTTCCTTTAACTGCTGAATCTGTTTCAAATATAAAACCAGGATCTTCGAAAGGCAGGGAACTCGCTCAAGTTCAAGTTTTTTTAATGGATGAAGCACCCATGTTACCTAAGTATGGAATGCATAATATGGACCAATTGCTTCGCGCTCTGGGTAATCCACATTTACCATTTGGAGGAAAAATTGTTGTTTTTGGAGGAGATTTTCGACAGTGCTTGCCTGTTCAACAACGTGCCAACAAAAGTGAACTGATAGATCTATGCATAAAAAGAAGTAACCTTTGGCAACATTTCCATCTCTTTTCTTTGACTGAAAATATGCGTGTAGATCCAGAGCAAAGAGATTTTTCTGAATATTTGTTGAAGGTCGGGAACGGAGAGTTGCCTGTAAATAATATGGACGAAATTGAGCTACCAGTAGATATTCTTTCTAATGGAAATCTAATTGATGAAGTCTTAGGAAACTGTATTACTAATAATAGATTTCAAGATATGAAAGACAGAGCTATAATTGCTCCTTTGAACAGAGACGTAACAAAAATTAATGCTGAGATCATTGAAAAACTACCTGGAGATATCAAAATTTATCACAGCTACGACTCTGTAAAAGATCAACCAGAAGGAGCTCTTCAATTCACTTCAGATTTCCTTAATTCTGTTGACATAGCCGATTTACCGCCACATGAACTTGAGTTGAAAAAGGATACTATAATAATGCTTTTACGAAACTTAGACATTACAGAAGGGCTTTGCAATGGAACTAGATTAAATATTAAAGAGTTGTGCAATAACATTATTAAAGCTAAGATCATTACTGGAGAAAAATCGGGTCGAGAGGTACATATCCCAAGAATTACATTGGATTCTAACAAAGGTCAACTTGGCTGTACCATGCAAAGACATCAATTTCCCGTAAGACCGGCATTTTCTATGACAGCTCACAAGGTCCAGGGTCAAACATTTGAGTACGTTGGAGTTGACTTACGAACACCAGTTTTTATGCATGGAATGTTATACGTCGCTTTTTCCCGAGTTAAAAGGAAAGGCAGTTTAAAAGTTCTTCTACCACAAGAAAATCCTCGACACACTCGTAATATAGTGTGGAAAGAAACATTGAATGATATTGATTCTAATAATAATGTACAGAATAATCTACAAATGGATACTGATGATGAACATCTTTTTTTGGACATTCCAGACAACTTGGATGATTTCAACATGACTTTTTTATAAAATATTGTACAAAATTAAATTTTTAAATATATTGCTATATATATATTTTTTTTAAATATATTATGTTTGTTAACCTACATGATGAGTTATAACATTACTATTTTAGTTTCCCAATTTCATAAAATTCTTTTCCAATTTCTAAATTAATATTGTAAAATGCAAATCTGTTTTTGTTTTGTTATGTAAAAATAAATATGTAAAATCTTACTAAAAAAATTATTTTTTATTTGAAACCGAGCTAAGCTCGGTCCCCCGGTACTGAATGATTAAACGCATAGTAATTTTATTAGATTTAAATTACTTTTCGATGTTGAATATATATCAATGCATCATACGAAGACTACAATTATAAAAAATATTGCTGATAAAATTTTGCTCTTCAATTTTATTTTTCAATGCAGTCGGGGGCTGTTTCTAAACAGTTTGTTCTTTTCAAAAAACAGCCCCCGACTGCATTGAAAAATAAAATTGAATAGCAAAATTTTATCAGCAATATTTTTCATAATTGTAGTCTTCATATGATGCATTGATATATATTCAACATCGAAAAGTAATTTAAATCTAATAAAATTACTATGCGTTTAATCATTCATAACATTTTCGTTAAATCTGATCAGAGCTGAATTTCAATACCTTGTTTTTGGCTTTGTAAATCGACTTTATTTAGATTTTGTGATTTTTACTAAATATTATTTTTATTTAGTTTTTTTTATTTAGTGTTTTTATCAATTTATTTTTTATTTATTCATTTATTTTTTTGGCAGTCGTGTTTTTTAATTTTTTAAATTATTTTCTTTATTATTAGTTTTGTTCCTAACTTATTTATTATTATTTCTTTTTGTACCTTTCACTTTATTAAATTTATTTTATACATTTAGTAATCTTTTAACATAAACTGACATTGTTTCCTTATTATTTTAATAGAAATTCTTATTCATATAACTTAACTGACTAAGTTCAATATGAGTAGTTTTACAAAAATCTCTGACTATGATTTTGGTACTTTCTTGTTAAGAATAACATTAGTGTTATTAACACTATCATACATAATATTAATTAATGTGTCACAAACTAATTACTAATAACTATTAGTAATATATTATAATTCCCCTTAACTGACTGTGTTTATAAATTTACAGTCTCCATAAATAAAACAAAATTCCATAAGTAAGTTCATTAACAGTTTTCTTCTTACTTATCATCATTGACATCATTTTAACTATGATAAACACAACATACAATAAACAATTAAAATAAAACATGTTCAATCAAGTCTTTCTTAAAAATCTTATGTCTCTTGGTACTTTTTACTAATATAATCATAGTATATTTATGTTACTAGGGCATGGTAAAAATGTCATGTAACAATATATATATATATATGATATATTTTTATATTATATATATATATATATATATATATATATATATATTCCAACGATACGTTTAGCATAAGTCTCCGTATCAACCCCTGACTGCGGTATAAGAACATACGAACGCACGTATGAGTCGTGTGAAAGATGTAAATAATGAAAATAATGTAATAATTAAGCGTTAGGTATAAGAAATAAATAAAAGAAACAAACGTATTAATTAATTTTAAATAAGTAAATAATTGTAAGTGAACATCCATATGAAATTGCCAAGCCTTGTTGGTTTTAAACGCAGCGAAGGAAGACGAAACACGCCTCGACCGGCAGCTGTGACGTCATTGTGTGTGTGTGTGTGTGTGTGTGTGTGTGTGTGTGTGTGTGTGTGTGTGTGTGTGTGTGTGTGTGTGTGTGTGTGTGTGTGTGTGTGTGTGTGTGTGTGTGTGTGTGTGTGTGTGTGTGTGTGTGTGTGTGTGTGTGTGTGTGTGTGTGTGTGTGTGTGTGTGTGTGTGTGTGTGTGTGTGTGTGTGTGTGTGTGTGTGTGTGTGTGTGTGTGTGTGTGTGTGTGTGTGTGTGTGTGTGTGTGTGTGTGTGTGTGTGTGTGTGTGTGTGTGTGTGTGTGTGTGTGTGTGTGTGTGTGTGTGTGTGTGTGTGTGTGTGTGTGTGTGTGTGTGTGTGTGTGTGTGTGTGTGTGTGTGTGTGTGTGTGTGTGTGTGTGTGTGTGTGTGTGGAACAAGTTGAATTATGTATACGATTATGGAAAATTTTACACAGTTTTTTAAGTGCTGAACGAAAACCAGAAGTCACACGAGTCAGAGACATATGTAGAAACACAGCTGGCGCCCGGCGCTACAACTCGATACTAAGAGGTCTATGATCGTGGGAACCGTTCAGCTACCGTGTGAAATTTTTGCATAACTTCCATAGTTTACACACCTTAAAGTTCATAATTTGCACAGGTTAAGTTTATTAATGTACCTAACGATTTCTCAAATAATATTTATAAAAAAGTGTACGCTTTATAGAAAGACGCGTAGGTTGTAATTAGTTAATAAACCGACGCGCTGACTTGTTCAACTCTGTCCGAACAGTTTTCAACAGGAGTTGAACGCCGGCAGGAGTATAAAACCCCAGCGAGCGACACACTCTTTCTCAGATCATCAACAGACAGCACGTGAAGTCCACGCATCTCGCCACCGCAAATTTTACAAAGTTTAAGTAATGTTTTAAATCGTATTACGTAAACTAAAGTGAGATGGAACTGGCAGTACGTCGGTGAAAGTAATTAGTGATATACACGAGTGATGTAAAAGACAATAATACCGTAAACTACGAGGAGTCGAAACGTCGTCGATGAACTTCAAGAAGTCCACGTAGAACTTCGAGACATCTACGAGGGAAAAGACGAGGAGAGGAGAGGAACAGAGCAATATACTAGAGGACGCAGGGACAGCCACACGCAGCTACAACCAGCCGTCCATCATCACGACCAGAGGTCCATGTCAGAACTCAGCATCCATTAGACGGAGAGAGTAATTCCAAACGACGCAGAGACAGAGAAGGTGATACCGGAAGGGGATCCCAAAACTCGAGAGTCCAGGTGACGGTAACAACACAGTTAAATGGTTGCAGAAATATGCAGGTGAAGTCAAACATTTATTCAGTCTTATAAATGACCCTGAGGTCTATCAAAAGAAGGCTCTAGATTCCATATCCAAGTTTACATAAATTTTAAAATTTTATTATTTTTATTTGCATAATGAATAATTTAAAAAAGTTCAGAGAATAATAATTTATAACAAAGAACATAAAACTTATTAATCTCATAAATAAATGGTAATTAGGTAAACCATATTTTATTATATTTTTATATTATAA
Source organism: Magicicada septendecula (assembly GCA_034769895.1). Classification (NCBI taxonomy): domain Eukaryota; kingdom Metazoa; phylum Arthropoda; class Insecta; order Hemiptera; family Cicadidae; genus Magicicada; species Magicicada septendecula. The sequence goes on along the minus strand of CM068370.1, from coordinate 48,590,729 downwards.
TTAAATAATTAAAATCAAGTAACTGTAACGTAAAATCAAGTACGAAAGTTTACTTCAATTGTAGATTTTAATTAATTGAGATATTAGGAGTATAGTTAAATAAAGTAATAGAATGGTCTCTATAATTTTTTTTATAAATGTTTAATTTTTTTTTTTTAATTAAGTGGTACATACTAAAAAACCACACTTGCTAAGTCAATATTAATATTCAATTTCGTACATGTTCATCACGCATTGTAATAACATATGTGTTATGTATTATATGTCTGTGTAAATATTCCAGGTCATATATGTCTTATGTTTGTGTATAATGTGTCTTAGACTATAAGAGCTAAGATTTTGCCACGTTATAATTATACGATATTCGTATAAGTGAATATAAGGGTTTCAATATTAGTTAACCCACACACTAATTAATAACATGACAATTTGCAGTTTTTAATTAATAAAAAAAATGAATATAATTTTATTAACAAAGTCGTACTAATTTCACAACCAGTACTAAATCCTCTGTACTCTTTACTTGTAACGATATTCACGTGCTTATCCACCCTCAATTAACACCAAAGCCTGCGACCTAGCTGGGAAACATCAAGTTAAATACTGCAGAAGAAGAGTGTACCTTCGAGACGTGGGTAAGTGCGCACAAATGAGTAATAGCATATGTGCAAAAGTGAGTTGTTAAGAGTATCGTTGCAATATATATATAAATATAGATCACCTAAAAATGAAAAGGGCAAGTTTCCTCGATGGGACCTATAGCAGATGATAACAAAAGGCGAAACAGAATTAAAAGAGAAGCTGGATGATGAAAGACAGTATAAAAAAAGAAAATAATCAGTTGATAAGGGTAAAACCAAAGTAATGGTGATTGTTGGTATAAGTTTATCTAGATAAAAAGTCATGCAATTAATATTAATCATGCATTTTTATAAATGATTATTTTATAATATTTTCAATTTTTAAATATAAAGTACTTTAAATATATTTTAATATTTACACTATATTTTAATCTAACCTGCGTGTAACATAATGTATCCTGATATTTTTAGTAAGCAGTTGAAGATGATTAATTTCAAGATTGGTCTCAAACTCAATCCTTCTGCGATCTAGTGGCGAACACCTAAAACAATTGATATCGATGATCTAATTACAATACACTTTCTATAACATACTAAGGGTTTTATTGTTTATTTTATTTTTATTTTTTTAATGTGGAACCAGTAAATAACATCGTTTTTTACTAGACAAATTCTTTAAATACATTTCATCATGTAATCACTTATTTTATAGTTTAACATTTAATTGTTCTTATAATTATTTTCATCATGTATTTCTGGCTAATTATCAATAAAAATTAAAAATCTTAGAAGCCAGTGGTAAATTAATAATTTTTTTTAAATCCACAAACCGCCATCTTTGTACACTTTCTGCACGAAAATGTTATTTCTATCTTTTTTATGATAACAGGTTCCGAATATTTATTTTAAGGGGCGAGAAACATCCCTTTTAAACATTTGTTCTGTGCACAGCTAAACTTATCAAATTATTAGCCTATACATTTTTTTAATCCGTGCAGTTTGTTTCCTTTCTCTATTTCATCTGACCTGCTCCTCTCTCCGTCTCTCTCTCTCTCTCTCTCCCTCGCTCTCTCCCTCCCTAACATGGCATTATGTTCATGACCACACACACACCTTGGAGTTTCTGAAAGCGTAGGAGATGAATTTCAGGTGTACACGTTTTCACACTCTGAGAAGTAACAACAAACCATGTTAATTAGGTTATTAATATTAAATATTAACCATATTTACTGGAATTAGGTTATTCACGAATAATATACTGTCGTTTCAGAAGTTGGTACAATGCTATACCACATTTTTTAGTCACTTTAAAATTATTAAACATAAATATTTTACTTATTAGATTACCCAAGTATCGTATCTGTCATTGTGACTTAATCACAATCAGTAAGACAATTTTACTTACAATAACCGAGTCAATCATGATGCTAAATGATACACACAGGAAATTAACAATAAAATCCCAATATTAAAAACAACACACAAAAAATGCGCCAAATTCAATTAATTACCTACTGGTAAATCATACAAACTTAAAATCTGATGTGCGTAATACTCTAATTACATTCTTGGATTACTCTAATTACAGCAACTGCCCAAAGAAATAAACTGCACAAATCGCCCAAATCAGGCAGCATAACAAGGCAAATACAATATAATTATAATCAACGAACACAACATACAATTACAACGTAATCAGCAAACACAATAACAAGGCATTATGTAATTCTGAGACAAAAAGAACAAACAAAAAACATACCACAACAAATAGGCCTACATAGTAGCTAACCAAAAACAAGGCGACCTAGCCATATAAATGAACACTTGAAGAAAACAGAAGTAGATAAAAAAATACATGACCCAACAAGTCCACTCAGGGAACCATACTACCACCAATATTTGTAATAACAGGAGTGAAACCAATATCATCGTTCATAGCCTACTGACTGATATAACGTGAATCCAGTACACCTCATTATTAACGTTTTTCACGATTACGAAATTAAATGTAATCAATTCCTGGTACAGGGTACTATTTTATTTTATCTATTTTACCAACTCAAATAAAAAAAACTACTTCGAATTATATTAAAAAAAGTAATAATAACATCCGACAGTGATATCAATCGAGAAATAAAACAAGGGAACTGAATAACCTAGAATGCAGTACCTGAATTACAAAATGCAATAAGATAAGGATGTATAAAACTATGTAAGAGAGCATAGGCTTACATGGGGCAAATTGTGAGAGGCAAATACCAGTGGCGAAGCTATTGAGAGGCTTAGCCTACCCAAAAAATAAACGAAAAATTAATACATGAAAAGTTAACGTTTCAGGATTATCGTATTTTATAAATTCATAACAATTGGTTTACAAAACGTACTCTTCAGAGCGCGGCCAGCGCGGTACGAATGGAACTGCCGCCAGGCGCCAGGCTATGTGAGGCTTTCTGGCAATTCTGGCAAAGCCTCTCTCCCACCACCATTTATGACTTGCGCGGGCGTTGTGTGTGTGTGTGTGTGTGTGTGTGTGTGTGTGTGTGTGTGTTCGTGGGAGGGGGAGAAAGCTGTTGCGTACTTGCGTCTGTGTATGAGCCATAGGTGTTGCGGAGCCTGTAATCTGGCGGCATGGTGGGGCGATGACCGAGCCGCGAATTTGGCATGGTGGGGAGCTTAGCTGATTATGGTCAGTGGCGCAACCAGGGGGGGTTTTGGGGGTTAGAACCTCCCCGAAAATCTGGAAAAAATTTTGTAATCAACGTATGTACGAACAGTAAGAACATAATAAATAAGGTATCTTCTTTATATGTTAATTACTATATTCTTTCAAAGTAACTTTTTTACTATTACTAAATGATAAACTAAAATTCTGCATAGGTAAGTTTACCAGACGTGAATAAATTGTTCTTTTGCCAACGGCACATGATATGTAATTGTGTTCGTACTTTTCAAAAAACACCAGTTTTCATCAAAAGCGTAGCATTTATTTTATTGCTATATTTTCCGGTTTTGGAGAGTGAACTAGATCAATTGGATGGCCTGTCAATTTCAGTGCAGAGGAAAGTCATGCATAGTTAGAGTCGGAAAATAACATATAACATGTACAAGTTTATTAAATCGGAAGATAAGGGAATATCAGAAAGAAAGCTGCAGGAAAGGGTAGCTTAGGCATGCGGTGTGTCTCTAAGTAGTGTTTTTAGAATTATTAAAGTATCCGCGTATACGGCTGACATAAAATCTTTAGTACTTCCCATTAAAAGTGCTCAACGAAGGAAATAAAAACTTTGACAAGTGTACTATTCGATTAATTATTTACGAATATCAATTCACAGAAGGGGAAACACCAACATTCAAAGTAAATTAAAAAATTTTTAAGAGATAAATTAATTATAATGGTAGTGCATCTAGTCTGAGCCACATTATTCGTCAAACGAGATTTTGATGAAAACGTGCCAAAAGCAATAGGAAACTTTTAATAGAATAACTCATTAGAAAGTTAAGAGAAAATATATAAGAAAATTACGGCAATTCAGAGAAGAACGGCGGCCTATAGTTTACATAGACAAAACTGAATTCAACGTACGTTAAAAAAACGTGGATAGACGCCGTTCTTCTCTGAATTGCCGTATTTTTCTTATATATTTTCTCTTAACTTTCTATTGTGTTATTCTATTAAAAGTTTCCTATTGATTTTGGCACGTTTTCATCGACAAATGTGGCTGAAAATTTCAATGAATTTTCATGAAATGAATTCAACATCATTAACAAAAAGACAAACACGATTAACTGGTTAGTGAATAATGGGATTTCTTTTGTCCAATTACCTTAACCTGAGTCCTATTCACTAATTAAATAAAGTAAACCAACATACATACAGAACTCTTATAATAACCACTGTTTTGGCAAACCATGGACATTGCATTTTACGACTTCCACTCTATCATCCTGACTTCCTGATCTTAATCCTAGAACTGATTTAGGCAATCGTGAAGAAGCGTGCTAAAAAAACATGCATTTTCCATAGGCAGTGTTAGAAACTTAGCAAAAAAGGAATTTGAGTGTATTTCTTTCGTAGATTGCACATCAAGATGTGACCATGCCATGAAAATTTAAAAGATTACGTGAGATCAGACCAAAGAGTGTATAATGTAACAGTTCGTTTCAAAATTAATAAATAACGGGATAGCAGCAGTGAAGACGATTTGAGTTATAATAACTGAAGGAAACATTAGTGGGGTGGAAGAATTGAGCTCAATATTTGTAATTGGTTGTAAGTGATTAAATGCTATATTACTTAAACAGTTTTGGTATAATTTTTTCATTAATATTGTCTCTCCTGTTCTTTATGGACAATTTACATCTGTTGCTTTTTTAAAACACACACAGTCATTTCACATTCGAGCCTGATATTGATGTTACTTATTCAAACAAATTAAGTTGTCAGGGTAATGTTGACTATATTCCTGGATTTTGTTGTCCATGACGTGTCCGTATATTAACTAATTATAAATATATAACTACTGACTCGGAACACTATTTTTTTATTGGTAAAAATATTAAACTTTCACCTTGTAGCTTGAACTAGTTTTCGTCGGAGGCTCATTTTTACCGATATTACGTTTTTTCTTGAATCGTAACATGTACACAAACTATTATGTACTTCAAAATATACAATGTTTGTTAATGTCTAGGCTCGACTAGAAGATCTGGAGAAACTCTGCAATAGACACAACATGCCAAATTACTGTTTACAAAATAATTGCAGTAGGCCTACTAAATGTTAAAACATTTTCTAACTCTGTGAAATCTTTGTATGGTACCTCTGTTGTATCTATATTGCTTGTTTCGTCTTACAAAACGTCCATATGTACTGTTAAGTAGTCAAAATATAAATCAAAATCAAAACCTCCGTACGTAGACTCGTCATTCAGGGAGAAGGCTAATATTTTCAAAAGGCCTTTTTCTACTCACATGTATAACATTCTTCCCGCCTTATCCCCACTACAAAGTGCGTAACTGCTTTATGTCTGATGATTTTAACTATATTATTGTATTATTACTTCAATAAAGTCAGCGTCTACTGATTAAGTAATTTAGATTATTCAATAATCATATGCAAATTATTAAGCCTATGCTTAACATGATTTTAACTCATAATTCTCACAAACATTGTGTGTATGATTCTTACACGTGCAGTATGCCTTTGCAGCATTATAGGTGGAACGTACATGAGTGAAATTCTATGAAGTAAAGTTAATTTTTACCTATTCTTGCAACATTGGCTCCTTATAAGTTGCGTATTGTCGTTTCTCCAGGAAAAAGCCCTCCTTGTAAAGAAAAGAATGAGGAAAACCAAAACTATGCACCTTGTTTCTAAATTTTCAAACCCCCCCCCCGAAAAAAAATCCTGGGTGCGCCACTGATTATGGTACGAATTTTAACGAATGTTTCGTATGGCACTGTCCATACACAAACTCATGAAAGCAAGAGTTACAGTGAATGCACTATAAATGACATGAGTTGCAGTGTTTAATCCGTTTAACAGTATAAAATTCTGTTTGTGTGGATGACAGGACCTGCCACTTGTCATCTAAAGTTGTCAAAACTTTCTCTGCGTCCAACAACATACTAGCTTTGCGACGATTTCTTAATACTTGCAATTTTTTCACAAGTTTTCCTTTTTTCATTTTAATTATCAGATCAAAAATTTTATCTCTGAGCAAATGTAATATGGCACAGATTGTTTTATCCAGTCTTTTAATCCGTTTTCCTTTAAGATAACAATATTTTAATATTTTATTAAAATTTTCTATTGACATGTTAGTGTTTATGCCTAAATGAATCCGATAACAGTAGGCCCATGATCTGCATTGTTTCTTATTAATATGTTGTTTTATAAAATATTCATAAAATGAATGTGTTTCTTCATCATTAAAAAGTCTTTTTAAAACTTCATGGAGCATTTATAAAAAATTAGTGCTCCTAGTCAGTAGTTATCACTATAATCAGTGGACAACAAAATCCAGGAATTCAAATTACATTAAGGTACTACATGATATTGAAATTTTTATTATTAAATAGAATAATATAATAAATGTTAAAATATGATTACGTTAACGTAATATTTATTATTAAGAAAAAACGTTACAAGAAAAATCGCTGCATGTGTCAACCAACTAAATTTCTTATAAAACCGCCAATATCTCGAAAACGAATAGCCGATTTTATTGAAACAAAAGCAAAATAAAATTTGGAATTTTCTATAATTTTCACTCACTGACATCATATAGCTATCTCTCATAAAACGAAAGTGTGTCGCTGCCGAAAATTTCACTACATGAAAATTAAAAAAGAAACTTCATGACGTGGAACCGTCTGAAGACTCTGTTTTTGAACATTGTTAAAACTATCGGTTAAAATTTATGCCTAACACCATCTTCAAACTTCAAGGAACACGGTGGTGAAAGAATTTTAAAAATTTGAATAACATGTCTGTCGGCATCCAGGTCACTTATAATGACAAATAATAAATAAATATATTTACCTTTTCCTGTCTCGTGACCACATGTATTAACGCAATGATATTATTTACGCGTTTCGATACTATGTATCGTCATCAGAATATTAAAATATAATCACTCAAAGAGGTCGTTAAAATTTAAAACATTAAAATCACAATATCCAAACCAAATAAGTATTTATACGAAGCGAGTGCGCACTCGACGAAAGCCGGCCGGACACTGATTGATATCAGTTAGAGATAAATTTTAGTGCTGTGTCATATAATGGATTCGACTTGAAATGCAAGTGGTCGTTTAATATAAAATTGCGGTAGTATTTGTCATTATGTGCTCTATATATTTCAAATTCCTCACGTGCATTTAAATAAGTGCCTTTACCAGTGGCGGCGCTAACGAAACGGCCCCCCCCCCCGCGAAACTAATTAGGGGGCCCTATAAAAATGTACGGGTTGTTTCGGTTCCACCTGGGTTAGTAACACTTCCGGATCCTCCACGGGTGTTGCCTCCTTATCCCCCATGTCAACTTCTTTTTCGGCCTCTGCCGCCCTCTTTTTCGATGTAGCTCGTCTTTGCATCTTCTCTGTCTCTATTTATTGATCGCTGCCAAGCTTAGATTATTAATTTTTTTTTTTTTTTTTTCTTCAGGTTGTTTAAGACCTGAAGATGTCAGTAATGACGAAAAGCTTTGTCTAAATAATAAAAACAATTATAGCAGTTTAGCAATTTTATAAAAGAAAAGTAAGGATGGCTGCTAATTTAAACAATACGAAGAATAAAATTAGATTATTAAGCCCTCTAAGTTGGACGTCACTTTGTAACAGGACTTCTGTATGCCGGTCGTTACAAAAGATAAAAAGTTGATAGAAAAATATATAAAAATAGAATTTTCAAATAGTAAAAGATTTTGTTTATGTTTATTAAGAGGTGTGTATAAGATATAAATCTGTTTTATAAGGTTCTTGTAAAGATTTTAACAACAGCCAGGTATTTATTGACCGGCGAGCACTTCTTGAAGATTTGAACCAAGTCTGGAGTTAAATAGATTAACTCCAGTTAATAATCGATTGGTGACTTTTCTGGCTGGTCCAATATCTCGTTCAAATAAAATATTTTCTTCTTACTTAAGTCCTCCAGCCTTAATAAATACTCTTAAATTAACCTGTGAAATAAGTAA